>JAJOZX010000145.1:1080000-1195000 GCA_023014485.1 Bathynomus jamesi | reverse complement strand
ATTTTGAATGTGAATGGTGTCTTCCACGAATCGCTGTGAATGGTTGACTGTCCGGTGAATGTAGCCTAGATTTCCAAGTTGAGAATACGCACGCCACTTGTCGGAATAGATTGTAGTCCCAGGCCTAATATGTTGCTGGATCAGGCGAACAAGAGTTGTTGCGTCTCTCTGAGGAACCGCAAACAATAGTAGTTTTTTGGAACTACGTTCCAAGGTACCAAAAACCCAGGCAATCACAACCTCCGCAAACCATAATGAAAACCAGACTGAAAAAGCATTCTTGAATGAGTATGCATTATGAGAGATTCAAAATGTACGTCTCTGATTGGTCGGATAAGGTCACGTGAAACAAAAACGATTTTTAATTAGTTGTTTTGACCTATGTTTCCTAATTTTGCCACGAGATGTCTCCCCATAAAACTGGAGAGGGCGACGTTTGTTAAAATTTTAACAGCGTTAAAAGCTAAATACTCGGTCAATGGCCTATAATGGCTGCTTTTTACGTCTAAATGTTTTTACATTTTTTTTTTTCCCATAAAAAATAATTATTACATTTCCTTGATTTTTATCAGTTTCCCTGAGGTTTCAAGGTGTCCTGAATATGAATTTATATGTTAAATTGTCATAGAATGTCTCCTTCTATCGAAAACGAACAAAGCATTAAAACAAATATTAACCCTCCGATTTTCATAAATTATACATCGGTAGCTTCGTTTCTTCATTAATAGCGCGATTGGTAATTATGTGTTTTAAGTAACTCAGTCATTTTACACACCAAAATACATTTTTCTAGTAGTATTTGATGTGATTTATTCAAATATGACCTCCATTTCCGTCGGAAATGAGATCTAACAAAGCTATAGTATTTTGAAGTTTGGCCTATTTTCAAGGGAAATGGAGGTCAAAATCTAAGCAAAACACCTCAAATATTACTAGGAAAATGTATTTTGGTATTAATTAACCTAACCTAACCTTACCTAACATGAATATATTATTACATTATCATTTGTATAATTTAGGACTCGGGGGTACGGGGGCAGAGCCCCCGTAAAGATCACGCATCACAAATTGATCGATTGAATGACATTTTAGTGTCGGAAATTCAAAAGTAAAAAATATAAAACCCTATACCGATCAATTGTGATGCGTGATCTTTATGGGGGCTCTGCCCCCATACCCCCGAGACCTAAATTATACAAATGATAATGTAATAATATAGTCAATATTTCTATGGCTCGGAAGTCATTAGAATGCACTTCGTATATTAAATCCTCAAAATAATATTCGCATCGTTCACTTGTCATCGCCATAAACATCTATCAAAAACTAACAGAAGTAGACTAGCAACTTAAAAGGCCTAAGAACTTAAAAAGTGTAGCTCATGTATCATGTTCTCATGATGTCACCAATTAAATATTGGAAGGGCGGGAAAAAAAATGCAAAAATGTCAATATTCAAATGTACATAATTTGTTAAGTACGCATCTGCGAGCATAGTGACTTATATGAAAACGATGAGAAAATTATGCTTTAATATTTTATAATTATATTTGCTTTTGATATTCTGAGTACGATAAAACTCGTATTAACCATGCGATTTAGACACACCAGTAAGGGAAATGCTTCAAAACCTAACCTAAAAAAAATCTACCAAATAGTCTATTAGTGAAAGAGATAATACCATTACTTATGAAATTGATGGCTATGAACTTTTTTATTATGAATGTAAATATTCAGAGGGTGGCGGAGTATTTATTTATGCCAAGACAAATCTGAATCCAGTTGAAGTTACCTCCGTTAAAGAGGAAATAGTTGAATCTGTATGGATAGATATTGGGCATAAAAATGCTAGGAAAATCAGGATAGGGGGTATTTATAGACCACCTGAGGGATGTTCAGTTGGAGGAATCCCCAAAAGTAGAGAAGAAAATAAGTATGTAGAAAATCAACTTATTGATGAAATAAATAAAGCAATGACAAGCAATATTATTATTGTTGGAGATTTCAATTATAGGGATATAGACTGTGAAATATTACAAACACCAGAAAGTAATGAGAGATTCTTAGACTGTATAATTGAGAATGGTTTAACCCAGTTAGTAAAGGAGCCAACCAGGGCCGATGCCATTCTAGATTTAATTCTAACAAATAATCCAGATACCTTCCAGGATATCTTGGTTTCAGAAACACTAGGTTCAGGTGATCATTGTATCCTTCGGTTTAATATTGTTTGTAATTCAAGACCTAGTGAAAATAAAGTAGAAGTTCCAGATTTTAAAAGGGGAAATATAAATGGACTAGTAAATGATCTGTGTGTAATAAATTGGACAGATATTCTACAGCCTGAACAGTCAGTAACTAGTATGTGGGAAAAATTTAAAAGTATAATAATGAACATACAAAGGAAGCATATCCCACAGAGGTCATTCTCTGTCAGATCAACCAGTGCCTAACACCCTCATCTCTCAGATTTTGCTGAAATTTGGTTTATAGGGAGATTGTGGGCCCTGAATCCATTTCTGAAATTATAAGGTCAATCCGACCAACGGTTCAAGAGATATGACCTCGGGAAATTTGAGGTCACTTGCGAGGTCACTAACATTTGGCGACCCATAACTTGGGTAATAATGGTCACAATTATATAAAAGTATATATATTTAGAATCAGAAAACGACAAGGAATCCAAATATGCAAGTTTTAGAACTCTAGGCTGAAAAATAAAAAAGTTACACTGTAACCAAAATTTGAGGTCACGATTTGACATCTGGGGTATCAAATGAGAATTTTTTTTTAAATGTAAAAAATGAAGGCATAGGCATTGGCTATTAGAATCAGCAAAAAAAAGTTTGTTTATGTTAGTATTTTTCATGTAACTAACATATAAGTGAACACCATATTCATAAGTTGTGCGTCAATTCTACCTATTTTTTCATACTTAAGCTCATAATTTGACCTATAGAAATTAAAATTACATTTTTTTATAGATATAAAAACAAAGGCAAAAATGTAAAATTGTATTTCACTGCTAATCTACACTGGCAATAATAGTTATAATAGTGAAAGGGGAAGACCTACTTAGAGGATTCATGTGCTAGCCTAATACAATTTTTGCATGCTCGATGCTCTCATCAATTTCTTTTTGTGGAAAAATGTATTGAATTCTGCTGCCTCCTCTTAGGGTAGGACAACTCATTACAGTTAATATATGATGTCCTGGCACTGCACATGAATCCTTGTTTGATGGATAATAATATGCACTTGATCCTGATGACCCAGAGGGATGTAGAAAGTTCACAGTGAAATCATCAAACTCTTCACAATATTCCTCCACAATTCCATACCAAACTTGCATGTCATAAATGCAGCCAACATACTCTCCTGGTTTGACACATTTTAGGTTACCAAGCATTGCAGGTTCATTAGTAAAATGACTTTTCCTTATTCTTTTCTTTTCTCCAATGCCACTTGAAATGGGATACACCATCAGTTCTTCCTTGTTTAGGGGAACAAATCTACGATATTTCTGAGTTCCAGGAATAGCCCTACTATCCTTGAATCGATGTTCCAACCGTTCTTCTGCATCTTTCAAATCAGCTGTAGTTACAAAGAAAAAATTTATCTTCTTGCTCAAGTTTTCTTCACAAAACTGAAACATGTGTTCTGGTGTAAGAATTTGCCTCTCTGTAGTTCTCTGCAAACTGGCACGAGCAGTAGCTCTTTTCACTGTTCCTCCAATCCCATCACATGCATTTTTGCCATGAGATGTAGCAAAGAAGTGCCATTCACAAGACAGACCAAAATCCTCTTCATGGTAACAGAGATTTGTGAAGTTGTATCTATTCTTATATTGGCCAGCACATCCATCTGAGAAATAGTGCACCTTCTTCAATTGTGGGCATCTGAATTTAACATATGTCATAAGCTTCAATATGAATGAGTAAACCATTATAGTGTTGTGTTTTAGTGATGCAGATAAGAAACAGACACTAAAATGGCTAAGTTCCTGGTCTGCAGATGATCTATAATAGATGACAAAAGGGTGAACTGTACACTGTGAATTGTCCCAGTGAAACCCTTGGGCAGCATCCTGGACAATGAAAGAATAATTCTCAGAGAAATCACCTACTATAACTACCTTGCTCTGAGGTGGTAGTGTTTCTTTCAACTGCTTGAAGTACTGTGATTGTTGCTGAGCAACAAAGTGATGACGAACCATGCAGGATATTTTCATGCTTAGGGATGATAAGTATTCATGAAGTGGCTCCACCTTATCAACCATTGTACAACGGTCAACAGTCACCCATTGCTTGTAAGATATTTCATTTGGAGCTGATTTCACACTGTCAAGTAACTCAAGAAAATCCAGGACACCCTCTTCTCTTGGGCAATCATTGCAAAGTTGCATCATGCAAGTCTCTCTTTCTGTACTGCAGACACTGTAATCCATAAGATCCTTGTATGAAAGACCTCTTTCTCCCAATGCAGCCAGCTGCAATTTTGGATTTTGATGGTATGTGCAGACACAGACAGAATGAGTCCCACCACTACCGGCAAGCACACAATATGATGGTCGTAATTTTGCAAATGTGGAAAATCCTATTTTGGGATTCTTTTCATCATTTTTATATAGTTCAAACATCTCTTAAATTCCCGAGGACCAATCATTTTTGCACCTTCAGCACTGATAACTTTCACGCAATCCTTTTGGCCAGGACACATACGACTAACCTCTTCTGACTCATAGAATCTTCTAACTATATCTTTGTGTTCTTCAGATATCACTTTTCCTTTGCTCATTAGTGGAATCTTCGGAAGGATTCCATGTTCTGATTTAAGTGAACAGCTTCTTTTCACCATGTATGTTGTAGTTTGAAAGAAACTAGCTGTTTTTTCAATTGTGTATGGTGAGAGTGTCAATATTTGTAGTTTGTGATGGTGACATTTGCTCTCCAGGAATGACTGTTTCAATTCATTCATTAATTTGTCTAGATGTTTTTCAGATTTAGTTTCATGTTTTGAAGTATCACTTACCTCCTCGGTAATTTGAACACCATAACTGAGTTCTAGCCTCCTTCAGGTGTTTCTGAGCAGATGATAGCTTACCACGAGCCTTTCGCTTTTTCTGGCTTAATGACAGCCCTTCTGAAAAGAACAGAAAAAAAGGTTTCACACACCTGAATATTAGTAATTAAATATTAATTATAGTACCTTAAATGCTATATAATTGGCTATATAGTAGATCAAACAGACCTTGTAGTAAAGTATAAGTTATTATATTAATTTATTACTTACTTTTTTTAACTGGTGTTTGGTCCAGAAATGCTAGAACTGGTTCAACTGAAGTTGAAGGATTTTCCTTTATCAAGCAATCACTGTCATTGTCCAGATCTTGAATTGAAGAGATGTTACTCAAGCCACTAATAGTAGATGATTCATTTGAATCCTGCTCAGACTCGTTGTTTTCAGTGGTACTAAGTATAGTGGGGTTTTTCATTATCAGTGTCCAGCAGTTCACACACAACAATGAGTCTTTTTTTCACTCTTCCAGCACATTTTTCAACAAGTACATCAGTCACTTTTCTAAGATTGATTGTTATGCGTTTCTTGTGTTTTTGAATAGGGTCCTGGCAGTATTTCAAGTGCCGAACCATTGTATTTTGATCTGTAAAGATATAGGATTTACAATTAGGTAATATATATTTTTTAGAAAATATATAGCTATACACACTTAATATTTTAGGCCTTGATAGTCTCTGAGGCTCATTAAAACACCATACCCACCAGCCACCCACAGTGCTGGCTGGAACTGTACTAACCTGTAGACAAGGAATGTAGTGTAAAATCAGAACTGGAAAAAATAAAAAACAACCTTGGATAAACTGCAATGTAAAAAGAGCAATCAGAGAAGAAAAAAGAGCATTTCATAAATTCAAAAGAATTAAAAATGACACAGACTCCGAAATATATAAAAGTAAAAGAAGCATTTGCAAGAAAGTAATCAGAGATAGCAAATGTGACCTGGAAAAAAGCCTAGCCAAGAATTCAAAAAACAATCATAAGAAGTTTTTCAGTCACTTCAATTTGAAAAGTAGTGTGAAAAAGAAAATTGGCCCCCTCCATATAGATGATAAAACTATAGATGATGATCTTGAAATAACTGAAGAACTAAACAAATACTTCTCATCAGTATTCACAAATGAAAATTTAAATAATATTCCTGATCTTATACTACCAGGACAAGATAGAGAAATAAATGAATTAAGGGTAACAACTAGATATCTTAAAAGCAATAGATGAATTAAAAATGGAAAAATCTCCAGGGCCAGATGAAATGCATCCAATAGTCATAAAAGCTGCCAAAAAGAATATAGCACAGGCACTAGAAATTATTTTTAATAAGTCATTGATATGTACTGAAATTCCAGAGGATTGGAAGAAAGCAAATGTGGCTCCAATCTTTAAAAAAGGAAATAGAAACTTGGCAAAAAACTACAGACCCATCAGCCTCACCTCCATTATTTGCAAATTACTCGAAAGTATCATTAGAGGTAAAGTTACTGAGTTCCTTGAAGAGTGCAACCTTATAAATGATAGCCAGCATGGCTTTCGAAATGGAAGGTCCTGTCAAACCAACTTGATTGAATTTTATGATGGAGTCCTATTGCATTTGGACAATAAAGAGCCAGTAGATATAGTATACTTAGATTTTGCAAAGGCATTTGATACTGTTCGTCATGCAAGATTGTTGGTAAAAGTTAGAGCCCATGGTATAAGAGGTCATATAGTTGATTGGATAGAAGAATGGCTGAGAAATAGAAAACAGAGTTCATCTAAATGGAAATAAGTCTACTTGGAGACCCGTATTGAGCGGAGTCCCACAGGGGTCTGTTCTGGGACCTCTGCTTTTTGTTGTCTATATAAATGATCTAGAGAAGGGCCTATCATGTAAAACCTCAAAATTTGCTGATGATACAAAATTAGGCCATAATGTTAAATCAGTAGCAGGAGCAATGACAATACAAAAAGACTTAGATAGAGTAACAGCCTGGGCAGATAAGTGGGAGATGAAATTTAATGTTGATAAGTGCAAGGTTAAGCATATTGGGCCAAAAAATCCACAATTTGAATACAATATGAATGGAATTTGGATTAAAAATGATGATAAAGAGAAAGACTTGGGTGTCACTGTGACAAATGAACTTAAACCCTCAAATCACTGTATGGTAATCAGAAATAAAGCAAATGCTAGACTCAATCTCATGCAGACACACATTGAATACAAATCACCCAATATTATAAAGCAACTATACATTTCATATGTGAGACCCCTCCTTGAATACTGCATTCAATTTAATAGTCCCTATTTGATACAAGATATTGAAAAACTGGAAAAAGTACAGAAACGAGCAACAAGAATGATCCCATCTCTAAGACAATTGACATATAAGGAAAGACTGGCGTATCTAAGCATGTTCTCATTAAAAAGGAGGAGGTTAAGGGGTGATATGATTGAGGTGTATAAAATGATAAAAGGGTTGGATAAGATAGATTTTGAGTCTCTTTATTAAAGATTACAATAATCAGACTAGAGGTCATAGTATGAAATTATTTAAGCCAAGATGTAGAACAAATTTAAGAAAACATAGTTTTACAAACAGAGTCATTAAGTTTTGGAACAGTCTGACAGGAGTAGTGGTGACTTCAGATACGCTTGATTCTTTCAAAAGAAGGTTGGATAGTTTGATGTCTGCAAGGGACATCTGGTGATGGTGTTTAAGCCCATTTTTATTGCATGAATGGTACTAGTTTATTTCATATATATTATGTGTATTCAATTGGGTGATAGATCCCACAGCTCAACACAGGTGTTGTGGGATATAGGGAGGCAGCATCTTGGGTTAGGGGATACTCTCTGTCCTTACACACCCTATTTAAAGAGATTCCTCTGCCGAGCGGTGCCCCCCATAGTACTGTGAGGTATTGAAAAACTCATGATCTTCACTTGCCCCACAAACACCTTTAAATGGGAGACCCAAAATGGGTGCACACACATTTCTACATTACTGTACAGTCTTTACAGCCACACCTACACTTTTCCTCTTAAGTATATATATTGTAATGTGTATGGATGTAAATTGTGACTTGGTCCGCAATTGATATGGACCATGACTTAATTTTGGTTGGCATGGTACTGCTATTGATGGGTACCATAATGAAATTGACTGGATTCTTTGGATCTGATATATTTGCATGTCAGTTATAAATAGATATAGTGTGTAACATATTTGTGGATATTATGACTTTGATCCTCTTGATCCAGAGATTCTATCTTTAGTTTTAAATTGATAATTAATTAGTTTAAATTGATACCGTACTTAATTAGTTTTGTAAAAATTGGTTATTGCCAATGTACAGGCAGTTTTTACATAGTGGAGCCACCTTGATGGGCCGAAGTGGCCCCTAGTGTGCCTACTATAAAAATTTCTTATGTTCTTAACCAAACTTTTCTTGGCAATTTTGAGGTGCTTTGCACGAATCTGCCATTGGTTTCCTCTGCAAATGTGAACATAAAAGCATAAGAAACTTTTATAGTGGGCACACTAGGGGCCGCTTCATCGCATCAAGGTGGCTCCACTGTAAAAACTGTCTGTACATTGGCAATAACCAATTTTTACAAAACTAATTAATTATGAATTTAAAACTAATTATTAATTTAAAACTAAAGATAGAATCTCTGGATCCAGAGGATCAAAGTCATAATAGGCTACTATCCACAAATATGTTACACTATCTATCTATTTATAACTGACATGCAAATATATTAGCTAGATCCAAAGAATCCAGCCAATTTTATTATGGTACCCATCAATACTAGTACCTTGCCAATCAAAAATAAGTCACTGTCCATATCAATTGTGGACCAAGTCACAATTTACAACCAGATACATTACAATATATATACTTAGGAGGAAAAGTGTAGTTGTGGCTGTAAAGACTGTACAGTAATGTAGAAATGTGTGTGTACCCATTTTGGGTCTCCTATTTAAAGGTGTTTGTGGGGCAAGTGAAGATCATGAGTTTTTCAATATCTCTCAGTACTATCGGGGGCACTGCTCAGCAGAGGAATCTCGTTAAATTGGGTGTGTAAGGACAGAGTATCCCCTAACCCAAGATGCTGCCTCCCTCAAAATTAACCAGAAAAGTTTGCTCTCGTCATTTTCTTTTAAACTAACGAAAATATAATGCTTAACCTAACCAATCATCAAGGGTATACAGTTGACCTAATAACTGGGCATTCAGTTGACCTAATAACTGGGCATTCAGTTGACCTAATAACTGGGCATTCAGTTGACCCGATAACTGGGCATTCAGTTGACCCGATAACTGGGCATTCAGTTGACCGATAACTGGGCATTCAGTTGACCCGATAACTGGGCATTCAGTTGACCCGATAACTGGGCATTCAGTTGACCCGATAAGTGGGCATTCAGTTGACCCGATAAGTGGGCATTCAGTTGACCCGATAAGTGGGCATTCAGTTGACCCGATAAGTGGGCATTCAGTTGACCCGATAAGTGGGCATTCAGTTGACCCGATAAGTGGGCATTCAGTTGACCCGATAAGTGGGCATTCAGTTGACCCGATAAGTGGGCATTCAGTTGACCCGATAAGTGGGCATTCAGTTGACCCGATAAGTGGGCATTCAGTTGACCCGATAAGTGGGCATTCAGTTGACCCGATAAGTGGGCATTCAGTTGACCCGATAAGTGGGCATTCAGTTGACCCGATAAGTGGGCATTCAGTTGACCCGATAAGTGGGCATTCAGTTGACCCGATAAGTGGGCATTCAGTTGACCCGATAAGTGGGCATTCAGTTGACCCGATAAGTGGGCATTCAGTTGACCCGATAAGTGGGCATTCAGTTGACCCGATAAGTGGGCATTCAGTTGACCCGATAAGTGGGCATTCAGTTGACCCGATAAGTGGGCATTCAGTTGACCCGATAAGTGGGCATTCAGTTGACCCAATAAGTGGGCATTCAGTTGACCCGATAAGTGGGCATTCAGTTGACCCGATAAGTGGGCATTCAGTTGACCCGATACCATTAACGATTTAACCATTTAACGATTCTGATACCACTAAAAAGTCTCGATTCCGATTCTCAATATTTTTAAATATAATTCTATACTTGTTTTTCTGGAAATTGTCATATTTTACTCTGGTAAGATTAACTATTTACATTATGAGTATGGTAATATAAATTATAAATTATAATAGATTGGTTTAAAAATAAAAATCAACTGTAAGTTGTAACAATTCATTTTAATCTTCTTGATTACACATCATGGATATACATGTTTTAATGTATAGCTACAATACAATAAAAATAAAATTTGTTATCCTCTTTCATTTAAATTTTAAAGTTTACATTGCAAAACTGGTTCAATTAAAAGTTAAAGAATCGTTTTAAGAATCGGAAATCATGGTACAATTCTCTCGATTCCGATTCCTGAAAAATGCTTGATTCTTCCAATTCTCGATTCCGATTCTGATTAATCGTCCCATCACTACCGATAACTAGGCATTAAGAACATAAGAAATTTTTATAGTGGGCACACTAGGGGCCACTTCGGCCCATCGAGGTGGCTCCACTATGTAAAAACTGCCTGTACATTGGCAATAACCAATTTTTACAAACTAATTAAGTATCAATTTAAAACTAAAGATAGAATCTCTGGATCCAGAGGATCAAAGTCATAATAGGCTACTATCCACATATGTTACACACTATATCTATTTATAACTGACATGCAAATATATCAGATCCAAAGAATCCAGTCAATTTCATTACGGTACCCATCAATACCAGTACTGTGCCAACCAAAAATAAGTCACGGTCCATAACAATTGCGGACCAAGTCACAATTTACATCCATATGCATTACAATATATATACTTAGGAGGAAAAGTGTAGGTGTGGCTGTAAAGACTTTACAGTAATGTAGAAATGTGTGTGTACCCATTTTGGGTCTCCCATTTAAAGGTGTTTGTGGGGCAAGTAAAGATCATGAGTTTTTCAATATCTCACAGTACTATGGGGGGCACCACTCGGCAGAGGAATCTCTTTAAATGGGGTGTGTAAGGACAGAGAGTATCCCCTAACCAAGATGTTGCCTCCCTATATCCCACAACACCTGTGTTGAGCTGTGGGATCTATCACCCAAATGCACATAATATATATGAAATAAACTAGTACCATTCATGCAATAAAAATGGGCTTAAACACCATCACCAGATGTCCCTTGCAGACATCAAACTATCCAACCTTCTTTTGAAAGAATCCAGTGTATCTGAAGTCACCACTTCTGTCAGACTGTTCCAAAACTTAATTACTCTGTTTGTAAAACTGTTTTCTTAAATTTGTTCTACATCTTGACTTAAATAATTTCATACTATGACCTCTAGTCTGGTTATTGTGATCTTTAACAGGGATGGGGTCAAATACAATTGCCCAAATACAAATATAGATACAAATACACTTTTTTTTTTTTACGGCCAAATTCAAATACAGATACAAATATTTGAATTTATAAATCCCCAAATACAAATATAAATACAAATATGAAGCTTCAAATACAAATAAAATGCAAATACAATTTTTACTGTATTTGCAAATTTCGTACCAATTTCATCCTAAATATAAACGGATAATATTTACTTGACTTCGGCTACCCCTCAAGTAAGACAATACTGGTATAGTACTTATTGTATAAAACTTAACATTGCAATACTTTGGCTCTTATCAAAGTGGACTTCATTTTCACACCAAGGCAAGAAAAGTAACAAATTCCTCTTGTTTATTATTTTTATTAGAGAAAATTATTTCATACTTCTTGATATTTCTGCACTTTTGCATAATTAAAGAAAATATTCATATTTCTCAATGTTTGATTTTTACTGTTCATATCAATTTGTAGTTATATAGTCTGTAGTCTGTACAATGGATTTAAAACATTTAACTTAAATTACATTAGTGTATTTGACTGTATTTGAAGCAAATACGGCAAATAAAAGGCTCAAATACAAATTCAAATACAAATATGCAGCTTTTTAAATTCTCAAATACAAATGCAAATATCCATTTTTGTGTATTTGTAAATACAAATACGTATTTGACCCCATCCCTGATCTTTAATGAAAAGCGACTCAAAATCTATCTTATCCAACCCTTTTATCATTTTATACACCTCTATCATATCACCCCTTAACCACCACCTTTTTAATGAGAACATGCTTAGATACGCCAGTCTTTCCTTATATGGCAATTGTCTGAGAGATGGGATCATTCTTGTTGCTCATTTCTGTACTTTTTTCAGTTTTTCAATATCTTGTATCAAATAGGGACTATTAAATTGAATGCAGTATTTGAGGAGGGGTCTCACATATGAAATGTATAGTTGCTTTATAATATTGGGTGATTTGTATTCAATGTGTGTGTGCATGAGATTGAGTCTAGCATTTGCTTTATTTCTGATTACCATACAGTGATTTGAGGGTTTAAGTTCATTAGTCACAGTGACACCCAAGTCTTTCTCTTTATCATCATTTTTAATCCAAATTCCATTCATATTGTATTCAAATTCTGGATTTTTGGCCCAATATGCATAACCTTGCACTTAACATTAAATTTCATCTCCCACTTATCTGCCCAGGCTGTTACTCTAAGTCTTTTTTGTATTGTCATTGCTCCTGCTACTGACTTAACATTATGGCCTAATTTTGTATCATCAGCAAATTTTGAGGTTTTACATGATAGGCCCTTCTCTAGATCATTTATATAGACAACAAAAAGCAGAGGTCCCAGAACAGACCCCTGTGGGACTCCGCTCAATACGGGTCTCCAAGTAGACTTATTTCCATTTAGATGAACTCTCTGTTTTCTATTTCTCAGCCATTCTTCTATCCAATCAGCTATGTGACCTCTTATACCATGGGCTCTAACTTTTACCAACAATCTTGCATGAGGAACAGTATCAAATGCCTTTGTAAAATCTAAGTATATAATATCTTCTGGCTCTTTATTGTCCAAATGCAATAGGACTCCATCATAAAATTCAATCAAGTTGGTTAGACAGGACCTTCCATTTCGAAAGCCATGCTGGCTATCATTTATAGGGTTGCACTCTTCAAGGAACTCAGTAACTTTACCTCTAATGATACTTTCGAGTAATTTGCAAATAATGGAGGTGAGGCTGATGGGTCTGTAGTTTTTTGCCAAGTTTCTATTTCCTTTTTTAAAGATTGGAGCCACATTTGCTTTCTTCCAATCCTCTGGAATTTCAGTACATATCAATGATTTATTAAAAATAATTTCTAGTGCCTGTGCTAGGCATTCAGTTGACCTAATAACTGGGCATTCAGTTGGCCTAATAACTGGGCATTCAGTTGGCCTAATAACTGGGCATTCAGTTGGCCTAATAACTGGGCATTCAGTTGGCCTAATAACTGGGCATTCAGTTGGCCTAATAACTGGGCATTCAGTTGGCCTAATAACTGGGCATTCAGTTGGCCTAATAACTGGGCATTCAGTTGGCCTAATAACTGGGCATTCAGTTGGCCTAATAACTGGGCATTCAGTTGGCCTAATAACTGGGCATTCAGTTGGCCTAATAACTGGGTATTAGAACATAAGAACATAAGAAATTTTTATAGTGGGCACACTAGGGGCCACTTCGGCCCATTGAGGTGGCTCCACTATGTAAAAACTGCCTGTACATTGGCAATAACCAATTTTTACAAAACCAATTAAGTATAAATTTAAAACTAATTAATTATCAATTTCAAACTAAAGATAAAATCTCTGGATCCAGAGGATCAAAGTCATAATAGGCTACTATCCACAAATATGTTACACACTATATCTATTTATAACTGACATGCAAATATATCAGATCCAAAGAATCCAGTCAATTTCATTATGGTACCCATCAATACCAGTACCATGCCAACCAAAATTAAGTCACGGTCCATATCAATTGCGGACCAAGTCACAATTTACATCCATATACATTACAATATATATACTTAGGAGGAAAAGTGTAGGTGTGGCTGTAAAGACTGTACAGTAATGTAGAAATATGTGTGCACCCATTTTTGGGTCTCCCATTTAAAGGTGTTTGTGGGGCAAGTGAAGATCATGAATTTTTCAATACCTCACAGTACTATCATCATCATCATGGGGGGCACTGCTCGGCAGAGGAATCTCTTTAAATAGGGTGTGTAAGGACAGAGAGTATCCCCTAACCCAAGATGCTGCCTCCCTATATCCCACAACACCTGTGTTGAGCTGTGGGATCTATCACCCAAATGCACATAATATATATGAAATAAACTAGTACCATTCATGCAATAAAAATGGGCTTAAACACCATCACCAGATGTCCCTTGCAGACATCAAACTATCCAACCTTCTTTTGAAAGAATCAAGTGTATCTGAAGTCACCACTTCTTCTGTCAGACTGTTCCAAAACTTAATTACTCTGTTTGTAAAACTATGTTTTCTTAAATTTGTTCTACATCTTGGCTTAAATAATTTCATACTATGACCTCTAGTCTGATTATTGTGATCTTTAATGAAAAGAGACTCAAAATCTATCTTATCCAACCCTTTTATCATTTTATACACCTCTATCATATCACCCCTTAACCACCACCTTTTTAATGAGAACATGCTTAGATACACCAGTCTTTCCTTATATGTCAATTGTCTTAGACATGGGATCATTCTTGTTGCTCGTTTCTGTAATTTTTCCAGTTTTTCAATATCTTGTATCAAATAGGGACTATTAAATTGAATGCAGTATTCAAGGAGGGGTCTCACATATGAAATGTAAAGTTGCTTTATAATATTGGGTGATTTGTATTCAATGTGTCTGCATGAGATTGACTCTAGCATTTGCTTTATTTCTGATTACCATACAGTGATTTGAGGGTGTAAGTTCATTAGTCACAGTGACACCCAAGTCTTTCTCTTTATCATCATTTTTAATCCAAATTCCATTCATATTGTATTCAAATTCTGGATTTTTTTGGCCCAATATGCATAACCTTGCACTTATCAACATTAAATTTCATCTCCCACTTATCTGCCCAGGCTGTTACTCTATCTAAGTCTTTTTGTATTGTCATTGCTCCTGCTACTGACTTAACATTAAGGCCTAATTTTGTATCATCAGCAAATTTTGAGGTTTTAAATGATAGGCCCTTCTCTAGATCATTTATATAGACAACAAAAAGCAGAGGTCCCAGAAGAGACCCTGTGGGCAGGGATGGGGAGTCGGCCAAAAACAACCGACTCCTGACTCCTGAGTTGGTATTTTTAAAAACCTTCTCCGACTCCCGACTCTTTCCTTATCATGCTGATCTACAACCTTATAAATATTGGGATGTTTGTTTTGTAGATGGCGTTTCAAGTTTGAGGCTCTAGTTGGAGCATTAGCATGTTTCCCAGTGTAAGCACTAATTTTTGCATTACACTCTTTACCATCCTTTTCTACTTGACAAATAAAAATACTTTGATCCTCATTTAGCTTAAAATATTGAAAGACTGCTGATTTTCTACTAGGCCCATGACTCATTACTAATAGGGGCTAATTAAATTAATAATTAATATATTGCTAATTTTTATATGGTACCTAGTATCCTAAAATAGAAATATGAAATTCATTTGCTAAGATTTACCAGAACAATAAATCAAATGTGGAAATGTGAATCTAGAATTAGTTCAGGAAGATATTTATTTAGGGCAGAGTAGTATTCTGGTAAATTGTTGGCATATAGAAATTGAATCAAAGAGTCGGGAGTCGGTCATTTTTACTGACTCCCAACTCCGACTCCCGACTCTTCAAAAAAGCCCCGACTCCCGACTCTGACTCCCCACCTCTGCCTGTGGGACTCCGCTCAATACAGGTCTCCAAGTAGACTTATTTCCATTTAGATGAACTCTCTGTTTTCTATTTCTCAGCCATTCTTCTATCCAATCAGCTATATGACCTCTTATACCATGGGCTCTAACTTTTACCAACAATCTTGCATGAGGAACAGTATCAAATGCCTTTGAAAAATCTAAGTATACTATATCTACTGGCTCTTTATTGTCCAAATGCAATAGGACTCCATCATAAAATTCAATCAAGTTGGTTAGACAGGACCTTCCATTTTGATAGCCATGCTGGCTATCATTTATAAGGTTGCACTCTTCAAGGAACTCAGTAACTTTACCTCTAATGATATTTTCGAGTAATTTGCAAATAATGGAGGTGAGGCTGATGGGTCTGTAGTTTTTTGCCAAGTTTCTATTTCCTTTTTTAAAGATTGGAGCCACATTTGCTTTCTTCCAATCCTCTGGAATTTTAGTACATATCAATGATTATTAAAAATTTCTAGTGCCTGTGCTATATTCTTTTTGGCAGCTTTATCACTATTGTATGCATTTCATCTGGCCCTGGAGGTTTTTCCATTTTAATTTATCTTTTGCTTTTAGGATATCTAGTTTTGTTACCCTTAATTCATTTATTTCTCTATCTTGTCCTGGTAGTATAAGATCAGGAATATTATTTAAATTTTTCATTGCGAATACTGATGAGAAGTATTTGTTTAGTTCTTCAGTTATTTCAAGATCATCATCTATAGTTCTATCATCTATATGGAGGGGCCATTTTCTTTTTCACTCTACTTTTCAAATTGAAGTGACTGAAAAACTTCTTAGGATTGTTTTTTGAATTCTTGGCTAGGCCTTTTTCCAGGTCTCATTTGCTATCTCTGATTACTTTCTTGCAAATGCATCTTTTACTTTTATATATTTCGGAGTCTGTGCCATTTTTAGTTCTTTTGAATTTATGAAATGCTTTTGTTTTTTCTCTGATTGCTCTTTTTACATTGCAGTTTATCCAAGGTTGTTTATTTTTTCCAGTTCTGATTTTACACTGGGATATGCTTCCTTTGTATGTTCATTATTGTACTTTTAAATTTTCCCCACATACTAGTTACTGTCTGTTCAGGCTGTAGAATATCTGTCCAATTTGGCCTAATAACTGGGCATTCAGTTGGCCTAACAGGTTAATATTGGTTATTAGGCACTCACTGTCACATTTTGGGCAAGTTAAGGATGAGAGAATAATGCTGTAATTGATGAAAACATCCAATGCTTTGTCTTCATCTAGGGCACATGATGAATCAAGTCCTCAAAGTCGAAATCACATGAATGGCACATCCTAATTCTATCGCAAACACCACCAAACTGAATCCAATTAGAATTTACACGAATACTAATATTGTCAATCTGGTGATTTTTTCTAATTAAAAAAACCACTAGATTTTTATTAAAAATCCTGTAAAACTACAAATTCGCTAGACTTGTTTTTAAAACACACTAGATTTTTTACATTAGGTTTTGAAGCATTTCCCTTACTAGAGACTCTAAATTGCATTCCTAATGAAGAAATGAAGCTACCAATGTATAATTTATGAAAATTAGAGAGGCGGGAGCTTAAGTAGATTATTACCACTCATTTCATCCATTGAATAGCCAAACTTAGACCTTAACCCTTTAACCACACCATACAATTTCAGTGACATTCCCATGGATATGCATTAAGTCACTAAAAAATGAAAGTGTTAATAGGAATTTTTTTTGTTACTTTTCTAATATGAAAAGACCATTAGAAATCTATATCTGACAATAAAATGCCTCAAAAATATGATTATGTAGGAAAAATTTATGATTTTATATAGAAAGCTAAAAAATTTTTTTGGTACTTACATATTATCGGGACTACCAAACTGTTTATTATGTATTTTTGCTCTCGTCATTTTTGTTTAAGCTAATGAAAATATCATAACTTGACTTAACCAATCATCGGGGGTGTACAGTTGACCTAACTGGGCATTCAGTGAGTGCCTAATACAAAAAGATATTTAGGTGAAATAACCAATATTAACCAGTTAGGTTAATTGAATGCCCAGTTAGGTTAATTGAATGCCCAGTTAGGTTAATTGAATGCCCAGTTAGGTTAATTGAATGCCCAGTTAGGTTAATTGAATGCCCAGTTAGGTTAATTGAATGCCCAGTTAGGTTAATTGAATGCCCAGTTAGGTTAATTGAATGCAGTTACCCAGTTAGGTTAATTGAATGCCCAGTTAGGTTAATTGAATGCCCAGTTAGGTTAATTGAATGCCCAGTTAGGTTAATTGAACGCCCTTAATGATTGGTTAGGTTAAGTTCTGATATTTTTGTTAGTTTAAACAAAAATGACAAGAGCAGAAATATATACTGTAATAAACAGTTTGGTATTCCTGATAATACATAAGTACCAATTTTTTCTTGCTTTTGCCATAATTTCCAGATAAACTTACCCCAAATAACTCAGTGTCAAAATGTATCCCAAAGGCATAAATCTTACCTGAAAACCTAGTTACATATTACTAATAATTTTTACCTGTAAAATGCAACCCATATTTGAGGTGGGGAGCTCATCCTCCCTCTCCTCCCCAAAGCTCCCCCATTCATGCAACTTTGGGGGTTAACTCCCACCCTCTTGTTGCATACCCCACTCCTCCCACAGGGCTCAGTTCTGGGTCCACTGTTATTTTTATTATACAGTATGTCCCCAAAAAATATTTACACATGACATCATATTAACATATATATCAATAAGCAAAATAGGCTGACAGTAAATAGATAGCAAATAGGCTTCTTTAATGTTTAAATGTTCGAAATATCAGCCAGCAGCGTCAATACCTTCATGGTTATGCTGCTTACTTTAATGTTTTAAATGTTCAAAATGTCTGCCACCAGCATCAATACATTCTTGACAACGGCGCGCAACAGATCGACATACTGTTTGGAATGTTGGCACAGGCTATTTCAATTTTGTGTCTCAAGCCCTGTAGTGTCCTTGGTTTTTCAGCATACACAGTGTTCTTCAGAATGCTCCACAAGTAAAAGTCTAAGGGTATTAATTCAGGAGGTCGTGGTGGATACTCCGTACATCTCCTATGTCCTATCCATCTTCTAGGAAAACAAACATTGAGAAAATTTCTAATATCATTGTGGTAATGTGGTGGTGCGCCATCCTGTTGAAAGTAATACTCTTCCAAAAAAAGAGCTCTGATTGAAGGTACAATGTTGTCTTGCAGCATTGATAAGTAAGCAACACCTGTGACAGTGTCCTCAAAGAAAAATGGCCCTATCAGTCCTCTGGAAGACAGACCACACACACTCCTGGTTGATTAAGTGCTTGTTCTTCTGTTACGTTTGAGTTTTCGGTGGCCCAGTACACACAGTTGTGTCGATTGATAGCACCATTAAGTTTAAAAGTGGCTTCATCGGACCAAACAATGAAATCAGGAAAAGATTGTTTTTCATCACACATTTGCTACTCGCAAAATTCTTTTTGATGATCTGGATTGCCCTCATTCATTGCATGGAGCAGTCTAGGTATGTACATTGTACAGTTTCCACTTTTCAGTTTCCTCTTTTCACGTCACAAAATGCGATGAATGCTGGATTTAGAAACACCAGTCTCACGAGAACATTGCCTTGTAGATTTATTTGGAGAGTTTGTGAAGGCCTGTAACACAGTCTCAACACTTTCATTATCAGTTGAAGTGCGACGTCTTCCAAATCGGCCTTTGTTGACATTTTGCACTGTTCCATTAGTCTCAAACTTATCACGTAATCTTGTAATTGTTACCTGTGATGGTGGTAATGTTCCAAACTCATTTCTCCAATGTGTCTGTACCTCAGCCACATTCTCTGTCTTCCAGTAGTGCTTTAGAATTCACTTACATTGCTCAAACAATAACTGCAATGCTGCCATTTCCTGTAACAAGGGATACTACTGTTATTTAAGTACAATACACCATTACTATACTACTGTTACTAAGTACTATAAATATACTAATACATCAGCGCATATTACTATCATCTAAAGTGTGCATGTTGATATATAGATATATGTTAATATGATGTGTAAACATTTTATTGGGACATCCGGTATATAAATGACCTTCCACGTTCATCTGATATACTGAACTTCATAATGTTTGCAGATGATAAAACTCTTTTTTTTTGCAAAGATGTTAATTCAGCTAAGAATATATTTAATTCAGAATTCATCAGTGTAATGAAATGGTTGACCACCAATAAACTCCTCCTAAAAACCAGTAAAACAAATTTCATGATTTTTACTAATAAAAGAAATGTATATCTTGATGAACTTAATGTTAATGAAATTGCTATAAAGGAGTGTGTTGTAACAAAATTTCTTGGTGTAATGCTAGATAAGAATTTGCAATGGAGTGATCATGTAAATTATATCGCAAAAAAGATTTCAAGGAGCGTCGCTATAATGTTTAAACTTAGAAATGTAGTCTCTCAGCATGTTTTATTGACTCTCTATCATACTCTTGTTCTTCCTTATATAACGTGCTGCACCCTTGTTTGGGGAAACTCTGCTAGCAACATATTAAATAGTATTTTTGTCATCCAAAAATGATTAATAAGGTTATCTGATACTGATTTCCTTGATCACTCTAGTGCATTATTTAAAGAGCTAAACCTACTAAAGCTTAACGATATAACCAAACTGGCACATTTTATTTTTATTTACAAGTGTAAGAACAAAATCATTAATTTATAATGGGTATGGTACCTAAATAGATATTTTGTAACTCATCAAGAAATCCACTTGTATCAGATCAGAAATAGATCAAATCTTGTTATACCTCAATTTAGATTGTCTTCATCTCAAAAACTACCCATTTTCATTGGATTGAAACTATGGAATAACTTAAATGCTGGGTAAAACTTTACAAGATACCCGCATTGCCATGAAACATGCTACAGTAATGAAACAAAAGTTATGTTTGTTATTGTAATTTTGTATGGGATATAATGCCTGGTTAGGTTAATTGAATACCTGGTTAGGTTAAGTTGTGATATTTTTGTTAAAACTAACAAAAATATTACAACTTAACCTAACCAATCATCAAGGGTGTACAGTTGACCTAACTGGGCATTCAGTTAACCTACATTAAATATCTTATTTTCAACAAAACCAGAAATGGTACATGAAATGGAAAAGATCCAAGTGGTGTAAGCTATGATAGGCCTAGTAACATCTTCATAGTGTCATAACTTTGTTATTTTCTAATATTTTCAAAATGATACATGGCTGCTTGCACCATTTTTTCTGCTCTATCAATTGATATATGTTTCGTTACTATAGCATATTTCATAGCAATGCGGGTGTCTTGTAAAATTTTACCAAATTATGCCAATATAAAAAATATTGTGAATGTAAATTTGTTTAAAACCAAATTGAAATCCTGATTAATACAGTGCATTCCAGTTAATTGGGACACATTGGGACCAAGGTGCTTTGGCTCAATTAAGTGGCTGCCCTAATTACGTGAACAAATATTATTGCGCTGAAAAACGGAAAATGAGTGGAAACATATATGGTTCAACTCATTTAATTCACCATTTATCATACACACATTTAAAAAAAAGGATTATATTGTACAATATTTACAATTAATATTTAGATATTTACAGTTAATACAATGTAAAAAATTGTCTAAAATTACGCACATTTACTGTATACAAATGACTTAACATGAAAAGAATTTGTCTAATGTTGACTGTTTAGTAGATTGCAATGCTGTAATTTTACAGCATTGCAATCTACTAAACAGTCAACATTAGACAAATTCTTTTCATGCAGATTTTGTGCATTTTAATGCACAAAATCTGCACACAAATCTAAAATTGAGTGAGGGCAATTTTCCATCCCTTCTTGCATAAAATACTGTTGCAGGCTGCTTATGTATTTTTTGGCTTCCTTGTGTGTTACTTTTTGTGGCTCACACATGTCATCCTCCTCACTCTCTGAATCTAAGTGTTTTTCGACATTTCAGTGCTGTCTACTCAACAATTGTGTCCTCAGTCTTCATATTCATCACAGCACTGCAGATTGTCATCAATAGTGGCATAAACTTGGTGGTTGCCAACACCTGTCAATGTCGTCAAAGTCTCAGTTTCAGTCTCTTCGGCTGTTTCCTCTACTGTAGACTTTGTGAAACCACAATGAGAAAAGCAGTTCTGAATTGTTTTGCAGGTGATTCCTCGCCATCCATGACTGATAAACTTTATTGCCTGCAAAATGCTAATTCTTCTGCTCACTTCTTTTGCTGTTGATAATGCAGTTAGTACATTTTCTTCAATTGCTTCCAGCGTGCAGTTTATCAATTCCATACGATACGCTTGCTTTAAATTTTTGATAATGCCCATATCCATTGGCTGGATAAGTGATGTTGTGTTGGGTGGCAAAAACTCTAACTATGTTTTTCAAGCAATCCAAATGCTCACACACACCCCTCATCCTGTTATAATGGAAAACAATTGATTAAGGGCATCATTGACATTGGGATTCTTTCCTTTGCATTTCCTTTTCTTGGAAGTCTCTGGCTGACCTTCACACAGAGCCTATTGTTGGTGCAACTCTTCTTGCTGCTTCAACAATCTGCCAATTGTAGATTTGGGCACTCCAGTTATCTCTGCCAGCTGCCATTGACTTGTGTTAGTAGGATGGGACTTTACTTTGTCCAGCAAAGCGATTTTTTTCAGTGAATGAGTGATCTTCACAGCGTGACATCTCGAACAGCACTGAGCAAACTGACTGCAGTGAGGAACTGACACCACCTTGTGTGTGATTGGCTGATGGATCTGATGTCACAATACTTACCAGATGCCACAATCTGGAGGCTCATTCCATGACAAATCAGGCAAAAAAGAAAAAGTGCACCATACCCTCATAGATTTTGCTTAAATTTGGTTTATAGAATGGTCTATGTTAGTAAGTAGCAAATTTCAAATATTGGCTCAATCAGAGTTATGGTTCAAAAGTTATGCTCCCCCTTTTTTGAGGGGGGGGGGGGGGCAAAAACTGGAAATTTTCAAACCACCATAACTCTGTCTCTAATTGACATAGAATAGTGATTTAAAGTGTGTATGAAAGGTAATTGCACACACAACAAATTAGCAGAAGCAGAAAAAATGGCTATAATTAACAGAAAAAAAGTTACGACACTATTCCATTTGAAGGGGTCCTGCCCCCCCCCTAAATTACAGATTTTTTTAAAAATCTTCATATATGTATACAAAAAATGAGTTTCAACCTTATTCTTTCAATATATGAAAATAAATATGTGTATTTGCATATAAAATAGGTATTTACAGATTTGAAAATGACTACTTTCACTTGAGACAATAATTTCTAACAAACTGTTCAACATTCTCATTGACTCCTGGTATATAGATTGGTGTACTTGTTAAAAACATAAATACATATGTGTTAAATTAGTATTCTAAGAACTAAACATAAAACACTAGTACCTATCATTTAATGTATATATTTTTTTTAATTTTGAACAGATTTATGTACATATACGCACAGTGTTTTAAATAAGTAAGTGTTTCATGAAAATATCTACACACAAAAGCTATAACAAGTGCTGTTGCAACCCTTTTGAACTGCACAAAAAGCCTATTCTGCGAAACTTGAGGCCACTTCCAAAGCTTGTTGTTGAAAATAGTGACCCTAAATATAATTTCAGTGATGAATCAGAAGTTTGTATAAATTGTCTGAAATTAATTAATAAACACACAAAACCTGAAGAATTATTCAGACTGCCAGAGGCAATAACTAGTAGTACTGAAAGTACGACTACTTCACCTGACATATCCCCAGAAAAAATTCCAAGAAAATGTACTGAAATGGATAAAGATATTTAACGAGAAGATCTTAATGCAACTTTGGAGCAACTTCATGTTACCCGAGTGAAATTACGTAAGTAACTAGCTATTAATATGTGTACAGATAATGCATTTTTATACTGTCAGCTGAAATTTAATTCAGATACAGTTGTCTTATACCTAATACATATACAGTACCATACAAAAGTATGAGTCCGCTGTCAATCTGATAACTATTAGATAATCTGTCGTATGAAAATTGGTTTTGATACTAAAATACACATTAACTAGAACCTCTGGTTCATATTAATGTATAACTAAATTATTACTTAAGTGTATAAAGTTGTATTAGCTGGATGACCCCCGAGTCTGCATAAATTGGACTTGAGGGTTGATTTATTAGGCCCCTATATTACTTATAACACATGTGTTTAAAGATCTAGCTAACTATTGATGATGGATCTGCAGTAAATGCTCCTAAGCTATTGTTATATCAGTATTTATAATTAAAAGTATTGACATTCACTTAAATTCTGAAAAACAAATTTATCCAAAATGTTTCTCATTATAATCCTAATTCATGCTTTTTTTTTCTTTGTTAGGCTGAAGAAATAACGAAAAGTACAATTTCTGATGAGATTAGATATAAAATAATACATTTGCATGGTGAGGGACTGAGTCAAAGAAAAATAAGTGAATCTACAGGTGTTTCCAAAACTGGTGTAAAAACAATCTTGGCTCGTCAGAGATCAAATGAGACCCCCAGTTGGTTGTCCTAGATTAAAGAGGCCTTCTAAGCTTTTTCCATCTGATCTACAATATCTAAAGATTACTTCCCTTCGAGACAGACGCAAATCCAGCACTTCACTTGCAGCAGATCTCGAAAAAACAACAGGTGTCTCAGTTCATCCTTCTACTGTATGAAGGAAGCTTAACTCAGTAGGTCTTGAAGGATGTGTTACAGCAAAAAAGCCACTTTTAAGGAATGGAAATAAAGAGAAGAAAATATGCTTTGGAACACAGTTCAGAATTTAAGCGAATATGTCAATACTTTTAATTGTAAATACTGATATAACAATAGCTTAGGAGCATTTACTGCAGATCCATCATCAATAGTTAGCTAGATTTTTAAACACATGTATTATAAGTAATATAATAAATCAACCCTCAAGTCCAATTTATGCAGACTAGAGGGTCATCCAGCTAATACAACTTTATACACTTAAGTAATAACTTAGTTATACGTTAATATGAACCAGAGGTTCTAGTTAATGTGTATTTTAGTATCAAAACCAATTTTCATATGACAGATTATCTAATAGTTATCAGATTGACAGTGGACTCATACTTTTGCATGGTACTGTATATGAAATTATCTAAAAAATATACTTCAGTTCAGAAATTCAGATTGTTGCCACAATATATGTCATACTTATATTTATTAATTGTATTTCAAATATTTTTCAGATGCCCTGAGCAGTGGAAGTAGATCAAAGACAGTTTCACAAAAATACAAAAAAGCTTCAACCTCCCTCAAGAGGAAGTTGGAAACTGCATTTGCCACTGAAGTTCAAGATGGTGAGCCACTGAGTAAACAGCATCTCAAAGAAGCAGATTTGGAGAGGTAAGAAACTAAAAATAATTAATGAGATGACTTTGAACTATTAATGTATGTATGTATGTAAATACCTGTATAATATATAGGTACAGTATTATAGGTTGTCATGTTTGGATATACAGTAGACTCGCAACTTACATGGGGGTTATGTTCCTGGGACCCTGCGTGAAGCCAAAAATTGTGTAAAGTCAGAAACAAAAAAAAATCCCCTAAATCACCCTTAAATCACTATATATTGTAACTGTTATATGTATAGCATACCTATAACACAAAAGTGATGCAATTGGCAATGTTGAATTCCTTCCAGCATGCCATAACTCTTGTTAGTGCTGTCCTCCATGGTGTTGCGAATGCGGACAAAGGTGAGATGTGTGTACGTTGCCTTAAAGCACTGAAATTGTAAAATTATAACCCGTGTATAGTTGAAACTGCATAAGTTGCGAGTCTACTGTATATGTAGACATTAGCTATATTTCCTAAAATGTGACATCATCCCATATACTAAAAATACTGGTATATGTTCAAATTCATGAAGTACAGCACTTCCTTAATTCTTGAATAATATAACTCATGTACTTACATCCTTAATATTGTACAGTAATTTGGGGTTGTTTTTTTTTATAGGTACGAAAACCTCATGAGTGATCTTGTACAAGACTTCAAATCCACATCATCGTACAAAAGGAGGCTTCAGATACTTACACTCTCACCATTTCCTATTTCTAGGACAATGGATTTGTTTGGTGCAACCAGATACATGGTTGACAAAGCCAGACGTTTGAAACATACATTTGGTATTATGCCACAGATTCCTATCTACAGTAAAGGAAGTAAACAAACTAACTGAAGATATAATCTCTGAAATAAAGGAATTCTATGAAGATGAAGAAGTCAGTTGTTTGTGTGCAGGGAAATCTGATTGTGTTAGCATAAGAAATAAAGATGGTGAAAAAGAGTACAAGCAAAAACGTCTATTACTAGGAAATTTAAAAGAATTATATTAAAAATATAAAGAAAACAATGATAATAGCCTAGGGTTTTCTACCTTTGCCAATCTGAGGCCTAAATGGTGTGTAATTGCTGGAGGCAAAGGAACCCACTCAGTTTGTGTTTGCACCTACCACCAGAATCCTAAACTCATGGTATCAGCAACTGCAGAGAAAAACTTAACCTATTACACACTTATGGAAAAAAGTATGTGATATAAATTCTTCTACGTGCATGTTACATGGATGTCAAGAATGTCCTGGTAGCATAGGCATATGTAATTTCTTAAATACTATACCTTCCTTGACAATCAGAGATTCTGTCGAATATGTTCAGTGGACTAATACAGATAGATCAACATTGGAAACTCATATAGCTTCTCCAGATGAATTTATTGAAGACCTTTCAGAAAACATTTTTTCTCTTACTAGGCACCACTACATTGCAAAAAGCTAGAGTCAGTATTTGAAGACTATGAAACAGAATCTTCACTGTGATGAAATACTTGTGCTAGGAGATTTTGTAGAAAACTACTCATTCATCACTCAAGATGAACCACAAAGTTTTCACTGGACAAATAACCAGGTGACCCTCCATCCATTTGTGGTGTATCACATGAAGGATGAGGAATTAATTCATACTAGTTACTGTATTATTAGCGATTGTCCTGAGCACTCAACATCAGCAGTTCACACTTCTCAGCAATATTTAATGAAGGATATTAAACAGAAATTCCCCAACATACAAAAAGTAATTTATTTCTCTGATGGGTGTGGAGGCCAATACAAAAACATAATTTCAGCAATCTATGCTATCATGAATAGGATTTTGGTGTGAAGGCTGAGTGGAACTTCTTTGCCACAAGTCATGGGAAAAATGCTTGTGATGGTATTGGAGGAACTATTAAAAGAGTTGTAGCAAAGGCTAGTTTGCAACGTACTGATACTGTTAAAGGTACACAGGGTTTCCACAGGTTTGTACCAGAGTCAGTAAACCTAATACAAGCTTATCATACATCTGATTCTAACAGAGTTGGCAAAAACCCAGCAAAAACCAAACTGGTTTTTTGCTGTTTTTTTTTTGGTTTTGCTGTGTTTTTGCCAACCCTGGATTCTGATAATTGTAAATTGTTTAGAATAAGTACTGGGGCTGAACCAGATAAAGACAGTCAACTAGTTGAAAAAGATGAGTATCAAATTAGCCAGTATGTTGCCTGTAAATATGATGATAAAGTTTGGTTTGGAATTATTTTAGACACTTCAGAAGAATATATTGATTATAAAATCAGTTTCCTCACCTCATCAGGATGTACCACTCAGTATTATTTTCTGATGAAAGAGGATGTTTGCTGGATAAAACAAAGTGATGCAATTTCTATCATGATGACACCAAATATCAAGCCTGGTGTTAAGATTATTTATTCCTTCAATCCAAAGCAAGTTCAAGAACTTGGTGGGAGTTTGGACCCAAAACTAGGATAAAAATCTGTTGAAAATTAACTATATATAAGCTTAGGTAGGTATAGATTATTAGCATTAAGAATTATTGCACCATGTGTAAATTGTAATATATTAATTACCTAACAACTTAGATGAATTTGTAAAAATTAGTCTTTTAAGTAAAAGTAGCCATTTTGAAATCTGTAAATAACTATTTTATATGCAAATACACATTTTTTCTTTTCATATATTGATAGAATAAAGTTGAAACTCATTTTTTGTATATATGAAAATTTTAAAAAAATCTAATTAAGGGGGGCAGGACCCCTTCAAATGAAATAAAGTGTCGTAACTTTTTTTCTGTTAATTTTAGCCATTTTTTCTACTTATACTAATTTATTATGCATGCAATTACCTTTCATACGCACTTTAAATCACTGTTCTATGTCAATTTGGGACTGAGTTATGGTGGTTTGAATATTTACAGTTTTCATCCCCCCCCCCCAAAAGGGTGGAGCATAACTTTTGAACCATAACTCCGATTGAGCTGATATTTGAAATTTGATACTTACTAGCATAGACCATTCTATAAACCAAATTTAAGCAAAATCTATGAAGGTGTGGTTTTGCCCACTGCATGATTTGTCATGGAATGACCCTGGACCAATTAAGTGGTGCATGTGCCCCATTTAAAAAGACAAAATACAACTAATTTTTGCCATTTGTTTTCATTCTCGGAATATTTGCCCAATTAACTGGAATGCACTGTAATGGCATACTCACAAAAATCTAGGATTAATGTCCATTACTATTGTTTATTAATTTCTCGTGTGTAATCTAGTATTAAAAACATATTTCTTGGGATTGTTCATTTCTTATCTCTCGTGTATAATATTGGTTTCTTTGTATGGTATTTGTATAGTGCCTTCAATGGTGACCTTGCATTTGTCATGTCAGTAGTGATAATTTAAGATTAATACACATTTTAAAACTTTTAACTATTAATACCTAATACTTATTTATTATTAATTAATTAATAACAACTAGATGTTTATTTTTAATAAGAGCCCAGTAAAGCCTAAAGCTTAAGGGCCAAATTAAATAAAATAAATAGTCCAGCTTCACAATTATTCATGTCATTATAAATTGTAAAACGAATGTATTTATTTTATTATTACTAAAGGTTATTCAATTCAATAGTATTTAAGATGATGGTACTGTACATACCAAATCTTTACTCCTAGTAAGTGCATGGTAAAGATTCAGTAGAACACATCCACCCACAAACTAGTGACAAAAATAGGTTTTTCTGGTGTATTTCATGGTGTTTCAATTGAATCTGACCTTCATTTTTGGCATAAATGCACCATTATGGAGACCCTCCTTCCCTGGCTTTGAATAAGAGGGAAATTGTGGGCTAAAAAGGCCAGAATCAATTGAAATGGCATGAAATGCATCAGAAAAACCTATTTTCATCAGTAATATTCATGGCAAAAGTAACCTAACCTAACCAATCATCAAGAGCATGCAGTTAAAACTAATGAAAATAACACCACTTAACCATTTGTCAAGGGTATGCAGTTGACCTAACCAGGCATGGGTACCCCATAATGAATTCAGGATCTGGAAAGGTAAGTAGTTGGAAATATTATCAGTGCACTTACATTAGTTATGGGAGGCTTCATGGTAATTAAGTTCATTACCACACTGAGGATACGTAAAAGAGGTCTTGAGCATGCTGTGAGCTCAAAATATAGCAGTAGCAGCACTATCATCCCTCAAAACTTGTTTAATAATGTCCCACTCAGATTTGGAGCATGCACCACACACAGCCATTCTAAAGCAACTGTTTAATTCAAATTTCAGTGCCAGACACGCATGGGGGTGGGTGTCACATGACAATGGGGCAGCTGCTGATTGGCTAATGATGATAACATGACTACATATGTAACATATGGGATGAGATGGTTTGATGAGTGAATAATGGTGCCAAAATTTAATAATTTTGAAAGTAAATATCTTGATAAATAGGAATTTCTGCCAAAATTAATATAGAATAAAGTATTCTTTTTTTTTTTTCGCTCTATCTCACTGTATAAATATCAATATTGAGTTTGGTGGATGTTCTACTGAATCTTAACCAAACCTATTTTTGTCAGTAATATTCATGGCAAAAGTAACCTAACCTAGCTTAACATGGTACTACTTACCTTTCTGGGTATAATCACTTATGGCCTTGGATACCACAGCTTAACCAGACAGCTCCAAGTTAATTTTTCTGTCTTCATTGTTTCTTAGTTCAGGAATGGAAAATTCCTCAGCTGTCTGTCTTTGGGTTTCCATTACTTTCCCCACTAAAATTTCCCACAAGTCATCGCAATGGAAAATTTTGATATAGAAAAATGCACTCTTACTACTTATGTAGACTCAATGCCTACATATTTTGTTCTGCCCATAGCAATTTCCCCATTCCCAATAGGCTTTATTGAGGCATTCCATATCAAGTGTACACACCTTATGTTAGGTCATCTCACTGATTTTAATGATTTTTGGTATGATAGTTGGGTATGATGAGTAATGAAGCATTAGGGTGTACCATTTTTGGGTCATTTTCAAAAAGTCAAGGTCCAGGAGTCTAATGTTGTGCCAAATGATGTCCTAAACACGAATTTTACAGGCATTTTCTAATCCGACAAATTTTGAATCCCCCCCACCCCCACTTGAAATTTTGCGCATCCCCTTTTCCTAAAAACCCTATATATCTCAAACACTATCAACTTTATCGAAAAATGTTATAGAATAAAAATGATTTAGAATCAAAAGTTCTATTAGAAAAGTTCATCAAAATAGAAATTTACTTAATTTTGAAAATTTTCATTTATTTTTTAAAAATTTAAATTAAAATTTTTTTTTGCTTGCAGTGCCTTCTTCTTAAATAAGGTGTTACCGCCACCTTTGAAGCATCACCCCAATGCAGCTTCGTGGCGATGAGCTTTGTATTTGCTAGTTATAATGCAAATCATAATTAGTTTTTACAGTGCCCGCGAAAAGTATCCGATCACCCTGGAAATTTGTATTTTTTACATAAAAAACAATGTTTAAATGTATACTAACCTTATATTAGTATTTTGTCATCTGTCCTTTGGTTTGGATGACTTGTTCTAGACGTTTTGGCATGGATTTAATCAAGTTTTGACAAACTTCCACTGATATTTCCTTGCACCATACCTTTTTGATGGCCTCTTGTAATTTTTTGACTGAGCCAGTGTCGTGGCATTCAACCTTATTTTTTATTATTAGCCACAGATTTTCTATCGGATTGAGATCTGGACTATTACCAGGCCAATCCAAAATATCAAATTTATTGTCAGTAATCCATTTTGTCACTATTTTGGCCCTGTGACATGGTGCACCATCATGCATGTATGTTTTTGTCCTTTGGATTGCCATTGCCATTGGAAGTTTATCCTGTAGCATTGCTAAATACCGTGCACCATTCATAGTTGTGTTCTTCGGAAGAAAATATAAGTTTCCACGCCCATAGTAACCGAAACAACCCCAAACCATCACACTTGGAGGGTGTTTCATTGTCTTTAGGGTGTATTTAGGGTCCATCCTATTTGAGCCAATAGGCCGGCGAACCTTTTTGGACAACTTCTGAATGTCAAAAATGTCGACTCATCGCTAAATAAAACCTTCTTCCAGTCATCAACAGTCCAATGAATGTATTTTTTACAAAATGCGACACGTTTTTTACGCATTTTTTCATTAATGAACGGTTTCTTAGCAGCATGGCGAGATGGTAATCCGAGTTCTTTTTGGAGCCGCTCCTGGATAGTTCGTTCAGAAACACCAGATAACAAATTATTCATATTAAATTTTATTTCTTTCGCAGTTATTGTTGGGTTTTTCAATACTAAACGTTTCATAAGTTTGTCTGTTCGCGAATTTGTTTTTCTCGGTCTGCCAGATCGTTTTTTAGGGACTGACGTGGTTAGGCCACCATTGTTCTTAGCCCGTGAAACCCATAAATTAACGGTACTTTGGGATATGTTTAATTCCTTAGCTATCTGTCTCTGTGATTTCCCACATGCGTGCAAAGCAACAATAGCACCTCGACAATCACTCTTAAGTTGTTTTTTAGCACACATTATATATAAATTTTATTTACACCACTTTCTGTAAAAAAAAAAAAAAATATCAAGAAATTTACACAAACAGTGAAATCTGACAAATTTGAGACACAGCTACCCGCAATGAAGGCTACCAGAACACTAATTTGAGAATGCGTTGGATAGCTCTCATATCAGCGAGCAACCTCAAAGTTACCAGATGTCGCTAGAACAAATAGAAAGTGAATTACGTGTCTCTGAATATCAAGGGAAAATATTGTATTTTCTTGAGTGATCGGATACTTTTCGCGGGCACTGTATTATAACTAGCCTATACAAAGTGAGGACAACCTCAAAACTATATACGGTATATATAAAATAAAGCTAAAAATTAACATTTTATCTATAGTTGTGAGGTCCCATCGTTTTTTTTTCCCTTTATTCAACACTTTCCTCAAAAAAATAAAAAGAAACAAGTTTCCTAATTAGAAATCATTGATATAAGAGCTTTTTAAACATAAAAATAAGAAAAGACAATTTATGGTAAGTCTTATATTTAATAACAAAAAAAAATCAGCCTCTTCTAAATTAAAACAATCTCTGCAAATAAAAATACCTAATCTATCTGTTAATGAACTATTCTTTACTGAGTTTCATTCTTTTAAGAGTCTCTTTACTAGGATCAGGAATTAGTCTTCTGTTCTCTTCCACAATTTGCAAAAGACCTTGAAATTCTTCTTCATTTTGACATTTGTCATGAAAGTCTTGAACCAGCTTGATTCCTCTTTCAGCGGTATCATTGACTACTCTAATAGATGAAAGAATGTTTTTTAGTTTGTTGTAGTCATCGACCTCTTCCCATGTTGATGCTGGTTTCTTTATCCATGAGTCTGGTTTTGACCCACAGCATTGAAATAAATGCCATGAAATTGGACCTACTAGCTGATGAAGCTTTGTGTCTTCCTTTAAAATGGGGAAAACAGGTTGCCCACATAAATAATTTTCTGGAACTGGATATTTGTTTAAGGATTTTGCGATCTTATCTTTTTCATCATTACTTAGCGATCCAAAGAAACTCAAAGGGACCACTTCCTCCGTCAAATACCAGTAATGATTGGCAAAAGATTTCAAAGTAGCATTTGCAACTTCCCTATCTTCCTTCTTGTAATTCACCAAATCATGATAAAACTTCAGATCATTAGCTGGACTATCTAGTGAATTAGAACATAAAAGCCAGTATTTTCCATAAATTAATGCATTAAATAGACACATTCTCTTTAATTTCTTAATCAATGATTCATCATATGATGCTTGGTAGGCAAAAGCATACATTTTATTTGTATACAAAATCATTGCCATCCACCTGGCACGGTGCATTGCACCAGGTTTCCGCCAATGACTGTTTTCTCTGGAAACCTCTCCTAAAAGCATTAAAGTTGTTTCAGCAACTTCCTTATAGTCATCACGTGGAAAGCAGTCAGATTTTCTTAAACATTGGGTCATAAATTCTACACATTCTTCCTTTAGGCCTCTTTGATACCTTGATTTAACATCAAGAACATTGTATGTAGATTTCGTATTAATTTTCTTCCATTTAGACTCGCGAAATTCTTTGAATAACTCAAACTCAGGAGATTTACTTGGGCCAAAAATGGTTTCATACACAGCACACAAAACTCTTTCAGCCACATGATGGTGGCATGCTAACCAAATCAATTTCTTTTGCAAAAGTTCTTCAAGTAACTTACAGGAACCTTTCATCCATCCTGAATTGGATGCAGTGGTATCAAATGATACTCCAAAGACATTTTGCTTCAAGTTCCATTTTTCAATACTTTGAAATACAGAAGTGGCTTGAGACAATCCAGTGGAATCATCTATTATAGAAACTGATAAAAGTTTTTCTACATTTGGGTATCCAGTAACAAGTATTGCAAGGCGGTCTTCTTGTTCTGAACATGATTTAGTAAGCAGCTTGCTATCCCAATGTACTAGGCAGTGATCAGGAGGAGTAAAATCCTTGATGCAAGTTTCATATTTTCGTTTTCTTGTCTTTCGAGCGGCTCTTGCAGATGTGGTCCTGGAGAGAGACAGTTTTTCAATATCCTTGCCACACCTAATGGCTACTGCAGCAGCAAAAACAGTCCGTTGTCCAATAGAGAGATTAAGTCTGTCTGCAGTGGAGGAAACCAATGGCGAGGCAAGAATATTTTTGGGGCTGGAAGCATTTGAAGGTCCTGCTGTAGGTTCTGTCGGAAACTCTTCATAGCTGTCTGTCTCAGAACTGGTCGTGCTAAAAAGAAGGGTCTCTGATGTTCTGGCTGTAGCACTCACTTGCTTCACTGATTTATGTTTCTCTTTGCGTTTCTTCTCTTTCTCTAATCTAATGTACTTGCGCTGTACTTTTGATGCATAATCTGCATCTAGCAAACCTAAACATGTTTCTCGTTTTGTTCTTTGATCTTCTAAGAATGAAATATCATATGCTTTCTGAGGCTCTGTTCTCATGCGGTCTTTTTGGATTAATTCAACGGCATTTTGAGAAGAGATGTCAAAAAGGAAATCCATAATTTTCATGAAATTAGAGAGTTCATTTTCAAAGCTTGCTCTTTTTTTTGCTTGATTAAATTATTATGCATTTCTTCTAGATTTAACAGCATCTTCCTGCCTTTAGGGTTTTTACTAATATCTATAGTAGGAATGCATGCTTTTTGCCATATTATTAGTAGCTTCTGTAGAACTTCATTAACAGTAGAATCTTTTGTAACTTTTGGACTCTTATACTGCATTCTCCGTAAATAAATAAAATGGCTTAGAACATCTTTATTGGATGGTAAAACAATTTTAGATGAACTCATAATATCAGCCTGCAAGCGACCAAGAATAAAGTCATGCTGTTTTGTAGCTGTTTGACTCATTTTTTATTTATTTTTCAAATAAAGCAGTCTGAAAAGAAACAATAAGAGTAAAAACAATGCTTGTTTATTAAAATTCAATGTAAAAAAGGATTTTTAAATTTGGATTATACTCACAATATACTCATAAATAATGTAACTTAAGCACCTTATTTTTTATTAATACAATAAGGTGCTCTTGGACAAAAGAAAATGAAAATTTTCAAAATTACGTAAATTTCTATCTTAATGAACTTTTCTAATAGAACGTTTGATTCTAAATCATTTTTATTCTATAACATTTTTCGATAAAGTTGATCGTTTTTTAGATATATGGTTTTTTTTGGAAAAGGGGATGGGCAAAATTTCAAGGGGGGTGGGGGGGATTCAAAATTTGTTGGATTAGAAAATGCTTGTTAAATTCGTGTTTAGGACATCATTTGGCACAACATTAGACTCCTGGACCTTGACTTTTTGAAAATGACCCAAAAATGGTACACCCTAATGAAGCATGACAAAATTTTAGCCACTTGGGTCAAATAGTTTGGGAGTAATGACCCCCCCCTCCTCCGAAATTTGGGGTCAGCAGCACAACCTCGTGATTTTGAAAGGTCAATAACTCAGGATCTAATGGATGGATTTTAATGATTTTGGTGTCAAAATGCTCAGAAAAGACAGCAGAATAACTTTAGTTTTATGCATAGAGTGCCTACATTCTGTTAAAAAAAAGTTGCATTTATATTTCACCTTTGACCTTGACCTCAGGTCAGAGTTCAAAATTCAAGGTCATGAAAATTGGCATAAGTAAAGACCTTTAGATGAAGCATATTCAAGCAAAAACTTGGAGTGGGATCTCCATGGGTTTGCTTTCCACAAGCATTTGGAATTGTGCATGTTGAAAATTTTGAGCATTTTATTTAAGATAACTTCACAAATAGTTCATATATATGTATGTATATAAGTATAATTACAGCTACATTCATGGTTTGATAAATAAACTATGTATTAAGATTTTTGCAAATATTAAGGTATTTGCTGCTCTAAAAGAACAATAATTTTCATCACAGTACCTATGTAATTTGTATATTTAATCATGTTATTTTGTGCATGTTCAAGTTTTGACTATATGCTGATAAAATGTCATCAAAATATTGTTGTGATCCATCCAATTCCCACAATAAATTAAAATCTTCTGATCTTTGGCCTGCTTCATAATCACTGATAGAAAAATTTCCAAATCATTTGAAGCCAGGCCAAAAGTTATGTTCATCATGCAGAAAAAATTTTCCTTACCTAGTTTACAAGTTCAAAGTATAGCAGAACCAGAAATATTATCATCAAGCTCTTCTGATACTACTATGGAAACTGTGTCATCAGATGATGTTTTTGTTGACAAGGAGGCTGAATTGTCAGCAATGAATGAGAGAATTGCCATGATTGGGGAAAGTCTGATTGTCAAGTGCATGATTCAAAGAAGTGAAGCATACCTCCCAACAAAAATGGCCAAAATACAAAGTTCAGTAAGAAGACACTTAGATATGGTAGGTGAAATTCCTCAAGAGCCAGGTCCATCAAATGTAGACAAACTGTCCGAGCCAGAAGTAGTTGTCCAAACATTGAAAGATAAATATCAAAACTCAGGTAAACATGACCAAATTATGATTCTAACTGTTTTTGCACCATCAATGAGTGTAAGAAAACTAATTCAAGAATTTAACTGTTCACAAAGAATGGCTGTTCAGGCTCAGCAGCTTGCAAAAGAAAAGGGAGTATTGTTATCACTGAATCCAAAGATGGGGAAGGAATTGCCACTGGAAGTAACTAACACTGTTAAAGAGGTTTTTAGAAATGATGAAATAAGTAGACAAATGGCAGGCAAGAAAGACTGCGTAACAATAAAAGAAAATGGTGAACAAAAAAAATATCAAAAGAGGTTAGTTTCATGTAATCTAAAAGAAGCATATCAACAATTTAAGTTTAAATTTCGAGCTCTCTCTATAGGATTTTCGAAATTTGCGATGCTACACCCCAAAGAATGTGTTTTGGCAGGAGCAAGTGGGACACATATAGTGTGTGTGTGTTCACAATTCACCAGAATGTTAAGTTAATGATGACAGGTTCTAGAATGGCAGAAATTACCACTGAGGAAGAAACTCTGTTAGGTAGTTACCACTGCGCTTTAGCCAAAATTATTTGTGACAAAAGTCAACCTTCTTGCTATTTAGGAGAGTGTGATCAATGCCCTTGACCTGATTTGCTAAAGGAAACTCTTCTTACATGTTAAGAAGAAAAAGGTATTGATGAAATCCAGTACAAACAGTGGACAACAACAGATCAATCTCAGCTGGACTGTGTTGTTCAAAATTTAGATTTCCTAGATCCCTTTATTTCTCAGCTAACTCGACTAAGGCATCATGATTTCATTGCCAAACAACAAGCCAAGTATTTAGAAAAAAGAAAAAATGAACTGGATGAAGGCAATTTTTTGGTGATTGGGGACTTTTCTGAAAACTATTCCTTTCTAGTCTAAGATTGTGCTCAAGGATTTCACTGGAATAATTGCCAAGCGACTCTTCATCCATGGGTTTATTATTACAAAGAGCAAGAAAAAGTAAATCACAGCTCTATAACTATTATCTCAAGAGTGTAATATACATGATACTTTTGCAGTGCATCTATTCATAAAAGTTTTAATGAATCATAAGTCAAATTTTCAGCTACTAAACAGAATGATCTATTTTACCGATGGATGCGCAGGTCAATACAAAAACTGCAAAATCTTTTTAAATTTATGCCGCCACCATGAAGAATTTGGAGTTAAGGCTGAGTGGCATTTTTTTGCTACCAGCCATGGCAAGGGACCATCAGATACTGTTGGAGGAACCATCAAAAGGGAAGCATCAAAAGAAAGTCTTTGTAGGCCATATGAAAATCAAATTCTGTCCCTAAAAGATTTTTTTTATTTCTGTTCCTTAAAATTGACTCAAATGTCTTTTAGCTTTGCAACACAAGAACAATAATCAAATGAGAGAGAATTTTAGATCCAATTTTATCAAAAGCAAGAACCATACCAGGAACTCAAAAATTACATTCATTCATACCACTGACAAAAAATTGTTTAGAAGTACAAATGTACAGCGCCTCAGTTGAAAGTCAAAAGGAATTTGCTTTCCCCCAACAAGCCACTCAATTAATTGAAAATATCACAGGATATGTAACAGTGGAGTATGATAACCACTGGTGGATTGGGTGTGTGATGGAAACATATCCTGGTGAGGGTGAAGTGAAAGTAAACTTCCTTCACCCTTGTGGCCTAAACAAGTCCTTTACTTATCCTGAAAATCCTGATATACTTACAGTAGATTTGTCTGACATTCTCACAATCATAAACCCAACGACAGCTACTGGAAGAACATATACAACCACAGAAAAGGAAACCAATGAAGCCAATATGATCCTGAAAAAGTGTCATCTTAAAAGTAATCAAGAAACTGGATACAAACTTATTGTCAAAAACATATAATCAAAAACTTACAACTGCATGGAAAATGTAAGTATTGCTATTTAAATTGCTTATTGACATGTATGCCTATATACTGTAACTAACTATATTTTAATAATTACACTTATGAATACAGTTCTAAGTATTAGTCTATCTTAAATTGTACAGCTTCCTAATATTAAATTATTATTAAATAGCAGAACTCCCTCTAACCCTCTAGTTGTTAGAGCCTGTGACTGTGAATAAATAGTCCTGGGTTAGAATCCTAGTAGCTTAGAGGTTAGAAAATTTATTTTCTCCACAAGCGCGTGCCTGATGCCTATGCTTGTTTCTGCCATACAGTGGAATATATAAGATCTCTAAACTAATACAGAATGAAAAAACCTGTTTTGGCACCCTGCATAGTATCTAGGCCTAGGTCCTTCGGAAGTTGGAACGAGGTACACACCTAGGCCTTGGGATAACTAAGGGGTTTAACTACCTACTCTGCTAATTAATTTTTTAAACAACAACTTATGATAATTTTACTTAAATTTTTAATAGGTATAAAATTTATATTTTTCAGGTTCAGCATGGCAATATGAAGTGTTAATTCATCAGAAATACCTGTACAAGTCAGTCATTGTTCACTGTTCAAACTTCAAACACCTAAATTTGAAGTTATTTTTGACTGCAAAAATTATATAGGATTTGTGATAAAAATTATTGATACTGTTAAAGAACCAAATAATTTGTTTGTAAAAATCTTGATGCTTACCTATAGGTATATATCAAATCATGTATGTAGCTATATTATAATATGTATATATATGAACTATTTGTGAAGTTATCTTAAATAAAATGCTCAAAATTTTCAACATGCACAATTTCAAATGCTTGTGGAAAGCAAACCCATGGAGATCCCACTCCAATTTTTTTGCTTGAATATGCTTCATCTAAAGGTTTTTACTTATGCCAATTTTCATGACCTTGAATTTTGAACTCTGACCTGAGGTCAAGGTCAAAGGTGAAATAAAAATGAAACTTTTTTTAATGGAATGTACGCACTCTGTGCATAAAATTAAAGTTATTCTGCTGTCTTTTCTGAGCATTTTGACACCAAAATCATTAAAATCCATTCATTAGATCCTGAGTTATGGCCTTTCAAAATCATAAGGTTACACTGCTGACCCCAAATTGGGGGGGGGGGGGCATTACTCCCAAACTATTTGACCCAAGTGGCTAAAATTTGGTCACGCTTCATTACTCATCACACCCAACTACCACACCAAAAATCATTAAAATTGGGGAGATGAGTGGCAGAAATCATCAAAAAGTGTGTACACTTGACATGGAATGCCTCTATTGCGAATCCTGAGGCAATGTAGTTATTTAATGCAGTAAATTAATATTTTGTATGTATTTATGAAATAAAGGTATGTAGGTGCATTTTTAGGCCTGGAATTAAATTAGGCTTTGCTGTGGACTGTATTATAAACTGTATCACAGGCGTGTATAGTTTTTCCATCGGCCTGATGAAGGCCACAAAGTCAAAGGTCAGTCAAGAAATAGGATTTAAGAGAACCAGTGATCATGTAGCAACTAGTAACAGGTTTCAGATATGAGGGAATTTAGATGAAGCAGTATAGTGTCAATTTACCATTGTTGTGGAGTGTGGACTCTATTATTAGGAATAAGGACATTGAATTTTGCAATAAGGGAAGGAAAACCTGTAGAAGAATATGTACCATATTCTAGGAAGTAATATTTCTAAAGTCAATGAATTAGTGAAGAAGTTGCCTGTAAACCGAGGTGATATTATAATTCATGTAGGTATAAAGGATAAAGATGGTAGGTTTAAGTTGAACAGAAATTCAAAAGTAGTTGAACAGAATTACAGAGAATTGATAAAAACTTTAAAAAATAGGCAGAGCAAGTGTAATGTAGTGGCCATTTTACCAAGGGTTGGGGTAAGCATAGAGTTTACAAGTAGAATTTTAGCCTCAAATGATAGTTAGGGTGCTATGTAGTGAAGGGGTTCAGTTCATAGATTTGTGGGATAATTTTTATGAAAGGAGGGAGCTTTACAGTAAGGATGGATTACATCTCGATAGAAAGGGAACTGCTTTATATGGGAGGATTCTCAAAGAAAATGTGAGTTCTTTGGAGTTTTGAAAGATAACTTTAGATCAACAGAGAGGACATAAAGCATCAGGGTATAGGTACTAGGTAAAGTATATAAATACTGTTAGTCTTATATACAGATTATGTCAGGAATAGGCATATCAGTTATCTCACCAAAGGTAGGGAACCAGTTAAAACTGAGGGTTTGGAGTGTTTTCTTACAAATGTACAGAGTCTTAGGAATAAGAAAAATTAATTATAAAAATTAGTTGTATGATTAGTGAAAACCTGGATATAGTCTGCATTAGTGAGACTTGGATTAGTGAGGCAGCATTCAGTGACACAAGAGCAGAGTACGAGTTAAATAGTTATACAATGTATGCACTATGTACAGAAAATATTAGTTATGATTTTAAAATAAATAAACTTTTAAAATGTTTACACAGTAATGTAAACAGCTGACAAGAGATCTCCAATACTTTTGAGGGCCAGTGTATATGAAATATAGTGAGAATGAGTCTGTGATTGAACTGTTTTGTGACTTTCTAAAAATTTTGCAAATCTTGCACAATATGAAAAGATTTTCAATATATTCCAAAGACATGCACTAAATGTGTTTTGTGAAGAGTAACTTGTTAATTTCAATTAAAACTTTTTGGAAAATTCCAAAATCAAGACAGTTCAGAGACTGAATTCATAATAGCAATATGTTAAGTTAGGTTACACTTAGTTACTTTAGAGTGTTTGTAATTATGGTCTCTGTCTCTGAACTCTATCTGGATTCTGGAATTTTACTAAACTTTGGCCCAACTCATCATCCATGAGTGATTTCATTTGAAACTCATCATCAATGAGTGATTTCATTTGAAACTCATCATCCATGAGTGATTTCATTTGAAACTCATCATCCATGAGTGATTTCATTTGAAACTCATCATCCATGAGTGATTTCATTTAAAACTCATCATCCATGAGTGATTTCATTTAAAACTCATCATCCATGAGTGATTTCATTTAAAACTCATCATCCACGAGTGATTTCATTTAAAACTCATCATCCACGAGTGATTTCATTTAAAACTCATCATCCACGAGTGATTTCATTTAAAACTCATCATCCACGAGTGATTTCATTTAAAACTCATCATCCACGAGTGATTTCATTTAAAACTCATCATCCACGAGTGATTTCATTTAAAACTCATCATCCACGAGTGATTTCATTTAAAACTCATCATCCACGAGTGATTTCATTTAAAACTCATCATCCACGAGTGATTTCATTTAAAACTCATCATCCACGAGTGATTTCATTTAAAACTCATCATCCACGAGTGATTTCATTTAAAACTCATATCCACGAGTGATTTCATTTAAAACTCATAATCCACGAGTGATTTCGTTTAAAACTTTCTCTCATCCACGAGTGATTTTGTTTAAAACTTTCTCTCATCCACGAGTGATTTCGTTTAAAATTTTCTCTCATCCACGAGTGATTTCGTTTAAAATTTTCTCTCATCCACGAGTGGTTTTGTTTAAAATTTTCTCTCATCCACGAGTGGTTTCGTTTAAAATTTTCTCTCATCCACGAGTGGTTTCATTTAAAATTTTCTCATCCACGAGTGGTTTTGTTTAAAATTTTCTCTTATCCACAAGTGGTTTTAAAATTTTCTCTCATCCACGAGTGGTTTCATTTAAAATTTTCTCTCATCCACGAGTGGTTTCGTTTAAAATTTTCTCACATCCATGAGTGGTTTCGTTTAAAATTTTCTCTCATCCATGAGTGGTTTCGTTTAAAATTTTCTCTCATCCATGAGTGGTTTCGTTTAAAATTTTCTCTCAGCCACGAGTGGTTTCGTTTAAAATTTTCTCTCAGCCACGAGTGGTTTCGTTTAAAATTTTCTCTCAGCCACGAGTGGTTTCGTTTAAAATTTTCTCTCAGCCACGAGTGGTTTCGTTTAAAATTTTCTCTCAGCCACGAGTGGTTTCGTTTAAAATTTTCTCTCAGCCACGAGTGGTTTCTTTTAAAATTTTCTCTCAGCCACGAGTGGTTTCATTTAAAATTTTCTCTCAGCCACGAGTGGTTTCATTTAAAATTTTCTCTCAGCCACGAGTGGTTTCATTTAAAATTTTCTCTCAGCCACGAGTGGTTTCATTTAAAATTTTCTCTCAGCCACGAGTGGTTTCATTTAAAATTTTCTCTCAGCCACGAGTGGTTTCATTTAAAATTTTCTCTCAGCCACGAGTGGTTTCATTTAAAAATTTTCTCTCAGCCACGAGTGGTTTCATTTAAAAATTTTCTCTCAGCCACGAGTGGTTTCATTTAAAAATTTTCTCTCAGCCACGAGTGGTTTCATTTAAAAATTTTCTCTCAGCCACGAGTGGTTTCATTTAAAAATTTTCTCTCAGCCACGAGTGGTTTCATTTAAAAATTTTCTCTCAGCCACGAGTGGTTTCATTTAAAAATTTTCTCTCAGCCACGAGTGGTTTCATTTAAAAATTTTCTCTCAGCCACGAGTGGTTTCATTTAAAAATTTTCTCTCAGCCACGAGTGGTTTCATTTAAAAATTTTCTCTCAGCCACGAGTGGTTTCATTTAAAAATTTTCTCTCAGCCACGAGTGGTTTCATTTAAAAATTTTCTCTCAGCCACGAGTGGTTTCATTTAAAAATTTTCTCTCAGCCACGAGTGTGTTATGGAAAAAATCCTTGCATGACATGTTGAAAAATTTGAGCAGATTTTCCCATCCAGAATTCAGACTTGCTATGAAGTAGTATATAATTTCATATAAACAGATTGCCTTTGGGCTCTTGGCTAATGTGCAGTAATTAATTTTTGTATTTGTGAAATTTTTTACTATAGAGCTAGTAGTAGTGACTGTTTTGTATATTACAGCTTTAATCAAATGTTAATGGCTTCATTCTGATTTTCAGTATTGTACTGACTTATTGGAACTTTTATTTTTCCATGATAAATGGGGATGATTCTTTAAAAATATATTTCTTCAGGTCTATTACTCACTAACAACAGGTTTACTCTCTTTGAATTTTGCAGTTTATGGCATCAATAACATTTTATATCAACGTGGAATATATTCTCCTGAATCTTTCACCTATAAGCAGCAATATGGATTGACTGTTTTTGTAACTACAGAGGAGGGTGTTAAAAATTACTTAAACACTGTTCTTGCACAAATTAAAGGTGAGACAAGTAGGATTCAAAATTGCATTCCTGTTTATGCATGACCCCAATCTAATAAGCCTTATGATCTGTATATATATGTATAGTTGCAGAAGTAAATTTGCAAGAAAGTGATAGTAATTAGTAATTTTTAAATTAAGGGTGAACTGCTATAAATAAAAAAGGTCTGAAGTGTTTTGAATTATTATACTAGGCTTATAGTATACTGCATATGCAGGAAGGAGGGGCCAAGAGCGAATGTCCACATAATGTCCTTAACCCTTAAACTGTGGCTATTGGAAAATCTGCCTACTGCTGTTTGTACAAAAAACAAAAAAATAAACTCAACATGTATTATTTAAAAAATTTAATTTCAAAGAATAAGGCATGAAAATCTGTTCTCGTATGAGGCATGCTGCAGTTGCATAAGTGGAATTGAATTAGGCATGTTGCAGTTTGAGGGCTAAAGGAGGAGGCATGCAGTTTGAGGATTAAAGGAGGGGCCATGCAGTTTGAATTGAAGGTTAAGGGAGGGGGTATGCAGTTTGAATTGAAGGTTAAAGAGGGGCATGCAGTTTGAATTGAAGGTTAAAGGGGGGGGGCATGCAGTTTGAATTGAAGGTTAAAGGGGGGGGCATGCAGTTTGAATTGAGGGTTAAAGGGGGGGAAGGGCATGCAGTTTGAATTGAAGGTTAAAGGGGGGGAGGGGCATGCAGTTTGAGGGTTAAAGGAGGAGACATGCAGTATGATGATAAAAACCCACTCTAATAGACAGAGTTTATTTCCACAACAGTTTTGATGCCCACTGGCATCCTCTTTGGGTGGATACAGAAAAACGAATGAACCAAAAACAAGAAAGTGTCAAAGTTGTTCCAGTGGTCAGGCCAAAATGAGAAAATATCATCTACATAATAAAACCAAATTAGATTCCTGGGACATATTGTTTGCAACAATTCCGACTCAATATTCCAAATGTACTCAGTATTGGGGATAAAGGGGACCCCATTCCCATACCAAAAGGTTGCAAATAAAATTCTTCGGTGAAGAATTTTATTTGCATAACACCAGCCACTTTTGAATTGTTTTCCTCTCTCCATTCTCCTTCGTGGTTAAGCAATCTTTTTTCCCTGGCATTTGCCTGCTAATTTTGTTGGGATGATAGAAATCCTTAATGGTTTCCATAACTTGCAACAGTAATTCCTGACCCATCTTTGGATTTGGAGAAGACATGATCCCCTTTTTATTTGCAAGCTTCTGTGCTTGTACAGCCATCCATTGGAAACATTTGAATTCATCCATCAATTTTCTCTCACACAATGATGCTGCAAAGATTGTCAGTATCATTATTTTTTTGTCTCTTTGCTGTAAGGTATTTCTCTTTCAATCCTGTAATTATATCCTCAGGTTTGTAGAATGTGGTCTCTGTTGATGGACCCACATCATCTCCCTTTGCGTTGCTTACCATTTCAAGACATTTTTTCACTCTTGAATTTTTGCAATTTTGGCAGGAAGATATCCTTCTGTTCTCTTGAACTTCCATTTGTCAATGGGACTTTCTCTGATAATATGAATTGATTGGTTCATTGCTGAGAGTTCTGTCTCCTCATCAACAAAGACCTCATCTGATGCTTCGGAGGTTCCTTGCACTGCATCAACTGAAGATGATGTAGAAGCTTTTGGCACATTTTCTTCCAACTATGATGATTTGGGGAGTTGAGTGTGTTTCTTTCAGCATGCTGAACAAATTTTATGATGTTAATTAAGGAAAATTTTATCATTTGTCAGCTGGCCACTAAGCAACAAGCAACGAGAAAAAGGAGGCCAACTTCATGCCAGTAATGGTGGACCAGTGGACAGGTGTGATGTTGGTTTTCTTTGACTATTTAAAATTCTTCACCTGCATGACTTTGAACACCTCTGGAAAGCAAACCCATGGAAATCCCACTCTAATTTTCTGCTTGTGGATGTTATATATCAAGGAAATTTTTCATGCCAATTTTCATGACCTTAAGTTTTGGAGGTTTTTCTGGGGTCAAGGTCAAAGGTCATATAGAAATGGAACTTTTATATTTGATTCTCTATGGTTTTTACAGTGAGAATCAAAGTTATTTTACATCCTTTCCCAAGCATTTTGAGACAAACTTGTCAAAATTGGTACAGTAGAACCCGAGATATGACCTTTCAAACTTTGGAAGGTCATAACTTGGAAACCCATTGACCCAGGAAGCTAAAATTTAATGATGATTCTCATCATTCACCTAACCCAATCATAACGCAAAAAATCAGAGAAATCAGTGAGATGAGTGGCAGAAATTGCCAAAAAGTGTGTACATTTGACATGGAATGTCCCATTCAGGCATGGGGTCAATTATGAATTGAATTGGAATTGATAGGAAAAATGTGTGAATTGGAATTGAATTGGAATTGAACAAACATTATTTCAATGAATTGAATTGGAATTGATGTGAATTGATTTCTAGTTTTGCATTTATGATAAATTTTTAAACTGAATTATTTGAAATAAAATGTAGGTGGAACTGAGACTATTTTATATATATATATATATATATATATATATATATATATATATATATATATATATCCCCGCAAGGGGTTCTAAGCTCGTGCTCTTTGTGCTCGTTTGTACGTGCTTGTTCCTGGAGGTTTCACGTGCGCCCTCCCGGCCCTAGCACCCAAGGATGATGGGGCTCAGCCCTGCAGTCCTTGTCATCCTTGGTCTTTTTCCACTTCGACTGTCCCCTCCACCCTTTCTTTTTCCTCTGTCTTTCCTCTCACTTTTTCTTTGTTTTTCCGCTGAGATATGCCCTTTAAATAGAGGCGAATCGGTTCTTCCTGAACTAAAAAAAAAAAAAAAAAAAAAAATATATATATATATATATATATTAGGGTGGTTCACAAGCATAGGGAAAATTTAGCATCTGATATTTCACTTTTGGGTCATTGTTGCTTTTGTTCCTACACTTAGTGTGAATAACTGTGTGAAGTATGGTTGGTCTATGGTGTCGTTAAGAGGTTGCTCAATCATGCATGACGTGTCTCACTAATGACTGATTACTATAGTATGACTAAATTTGGCTTCTTCTTTTGTAGGAATGTGTAGAAATGCCACCGAAGCAATCAAAAACATGGTCTAGCAGTGAGGTGTGGTTACTAGGGAAGGCGGAGGAGAAGTTAACTAGGGCAGGACTCCCTACCAAGCTTCAAGTCCTCTGGAAATTCATGTTCCACCATCTGGAGGAGAGGAAGACAGAATATAACAGTGCAGTGATGACCATTGAGGCTTTGATCCCATTTAGGACAAAAGCAAACGTTCCAATGACGGATACCAGATATGCTGAGAAGCAGCTCCTGAAACTGTACGAGCAATACAAGGGGCTGAAGAAGAACCGCATAAAGAATTTCCCATCCTACAGAATGAAGGAGGACATATTTCGCAGACACCTTGACGATGTGTTCGATCTTTCACGTCATGACGCCCTCGAGACCATGATGAATGAGGAGGACAAGAACTTCCTTGTCACTCAGCTCGATAATCCCACTTCCTCCAGCTTTGGCCCAATTGACAAAAAAATGGCTGACCAACAAACAATGAAGAGGATTCGGTGTGAGGTGGAGATGAACTGAGAGGAGAAGGCCAAGCACGAGGCGGATGCGAGATGGTCCCAGGGAGAACTGGAGGCTTCTAGTTCAAGCACATCTGAATCATCAGATTCAGATACTGTAGTTTTTAAGGAGTCAGCATGAAAATGTTCCACTCCTAAGCAATTGAAGTCTGTGATCACGCCTGACATTTCCTTGGCCTTGGATCGCCACAACATCAGTGACAGGAAAGGAATGGCAGTGGTCGCAGCAACTATTAAATCGCTGTGGCACAACTTGGACGAAGTGTCAATCTCACGCAGCACCATTCGTCGCGTGAGACAATGTACACATGAAGCGGTGTGCTGCGAAGATCAGGCCACTTTCAAGACCCATGAGCCCCTTCTCTTGCACTGGGATAGTAAACTGCTTACAGATATCTTGCATGGGTTAGAGGTGGTGGACCGTGTGGCTATGCTTGTAACTGGTAACAGGGAAGAGAAACTCCTTGGAGTTCCAATGGTAGCTGCTGTAACTGGAGCATCTCAGGCTCAGGCGTGCCTGAAGCTTGTGGATGACTGGTCTTTGAGGGGCAACATTCGAGGTCTTGTTTTTGATACAACTGCGTCCAACACGGGACTTCATGCTGGAACTTGTACTCTCATTGAAAAGGAGTTGGGTATTGATCTGGTGTGGATCGCTTGCAGACACCATGTGGTAGAAGTTGTTCTTGCTGCAGCCTTTGGTGCTTGTTTCGGAACATCCAATGGACCTGAAATTGGCCTATTCAAGCGCTTCAAGCAGCACTGGGTTTTCATTGATCACAGCAAGTTCGAGAGTGCACCTGACAGCCTGTTCATTGAAACAGTAGAGCAGAGGAAGGAAATGGTCTCCTACTACAAGGAGGCTGTCAAGAAGAAGAGCCAGCGGGACGACTATGATGAACTGATGCTTCTCTGCCTCCTTTTCTTGGGAGGGAAGCTTGACAGTCCTGGAGCCATGCACCATGCGCGATGGATGGCCAAAGGCCATTTACACGCTCAAGGTGTTCCTATTCAGAGATCAATTCGCCTTGCTTCAGACTGAGAAACAGAACATTGAGGAACTAAGCCTGTTTATCACGCTCCTTTACGGCTGCTACTGGAACGAGGCCAGTGTTGCATACATGGCTCCATTGAATGACCTCACTTTCTTGCGCCAGCTGAAAGCTCACCCAGGAAAGACGAACGATGTGGCATTTGCCGCGATGAAGCGCCATTTGTGGTTCATTTCTGAGCACTTAATCCCCTTGGCACTCTTTGATCCTCGAGTTCACGCATCCACGAAGGAGAGGATTGCTCACAACATCGTAGTTGTTCCTGGAAAAAGAAAAGGACTCAAGCGCATGGATGGAAAAATGTTCTCCTCAAGCAGTCCCTTGGAATTCTATGCCACCAAATGTTCAGCAGTCTTCTTCAACCTCATCATGCAGCACGGAAGTGAACAGGCGCAATCATTCCTGTCCAAGACACCAAATGATTGGAACACAGATCCAGCTTACCAAGGAATGAAGGAACGTGTAGAGAAGATGACAGTGGTTAACGATTGCGCAGCCAGAGGAGTTGCGCTCATTAAGGCTTTCAACAGCACAATCACGAAGGATGAAGCGCAAAAGCAGTACCTTCCCCACGCAGTTGCTCAGCACTGCAAGGAATCCAAAGAGCCAACTAAAACCCTAATACAGGGTGTCCGAGAATTATCTGTACAATTTTTGGCTGTTATTAAAAGTCAACCATGAAGTGTAGAAATTCCAGTGTTGTCCCATTTTACAGAGAATCTCATTAAGTTTTTTCTGATACCAAGTTTTGACAAGTTTTTTAGAAATTCCAGTGTGTCCGAACATTATCTGTACAATTTCATCTTTTAATAACATTCTTGATAACACACGTAAAATTCTTAAACAAGATTATTTAGAATCTGTATTTTCAAAAGTTTCTTTTATTAAAGTAACGTTGTTACAAACATTCGATATGTGCACCATTAGTGATTCGCAAAACATCCAATCGATACTCCAAATGTTGCCATGTACGCTGCAGCATATCCACATCAATTCACTCAATAGCAGCTGTGATTCTTGCTTTTAAATCATCAATGTCTGTCACCCGCGTACATTTCTAAAAAACTTGTCAAAATGTGGTATCAGAAAAAACTTAGTTTCTCTGTAAAATGGGACAACACTGGAATTTCTACACTTCATGGTTGACTTTTAATAACAGCCAAAAATTGTACAGATAATTCTCGGACACCCAGTATATGTGTATATATATATATATATATATATATATATATATATATATATATATATATATATATATATATATATATACAGTATATATATATAGATAGATAGATATATAGATATATATATATATATAGATATATATACAGTATATATAATATATATAGATATATATATATTAGGGTGCATCAAATGCCCCAACTGATGTGGATTTTGCTGGCCAGTTCTGAGCTGTTGCTTCTTGTGTAGTTAAGACCTATGGTGCCAATTTTTGGTCAATTTTTTAAATTTTCATATTCCCACTTTTTGATTGAAAATTAAATTTTTGAGAAATTCTCCTTTTTCACGATAAAGTGAGCAACAACAAAGTTGTTTACACAGTGAAAGTTTTCAATACTATGGATTTAAACAGTATCAATCATCTATTCTTGTAGTATGCACTATCAGGCTATTTATTTAACACACTATTTAGAAATATACTATTTTAGAAACACACTATTTAAAAATACTTGTTTCATTACAGATTGTTTTTCCATGAATGTGCGTGGTAGACAAGACTTATGCCAGTTTCTGCTCGGTACTCTGCCAACAGAAACGGATGAAATTATAAAAGGTTCCCACCTGCCCACCTATGGGCAAGTATATCGCTCCTTCTCTTATAAAAAGAGCAAATTCGATAGATCCACTGGTTATTTCAAGAAAGTTCTCTATCACGCTGCAAAGGAAGTTGCAGCACAAGTTGTTCCATTTTATATAATGGGCAGCATACAACATGTACCTAAGTGAAAAAAGATTGCTGAGCATATAATGAGATTGCATGACGAAGTGAATAACCTAGAAAAAAATTCAAATCGACAAAAGAGACCGATAATAACATGAGAAAGATAAACAAATTTTGGGAAAAACTTGATAAGACTATGCCTCTATGGCCAAAGAATGCCATGGAAACTATTACAAATGAGGAAGATAGGGCTTTTCTCAAAATCATGATGTCTGATAGAATAGCATCGTTTGGCTCTTTGGACAAGAAAAATGCTATATCTGCAATAAAATGGAATGAGAGAATGGCCAAAAGAAATGAATACTATCAAAAGCAAAAAGTAGACTAGCCTAGCACAAGTTGGGCAACAGATGATTATGAATCAGATGCTGACACTATCACTGGAACAAAACACGACAATGAAGATCAAGACACTGGTTCTGATAGAGAGGAGTTTGATTTGGAGCCAAAATGAATGCGCAAAAGAGTGAAAAAAACTGGTGAAGACATTTTCATTCCCTATGATATCCTGAAAGACAAGAGAGTTACTTCTGTGGTGGCAAGGGCCCATGGAGTTATTCCAACTGCTGCTGTAGGTATAATATCTGCATTTGTGCAAGCCTGTGGAGGAGACACTGACAAACTTAGTTTGTCATATGCATCAGCATCTCGAGCAGCTGCAGCCAATGTAAAGGAAATGGCAGAAAAAATCCAAGGTTTATGGCAACCATCAGACATTGGAACCATTCAATGGGATGGAAAGCTGATGAGAACGCTGAACAACAAACACCATGAAGAAGAACGTCTCTCAGTACTATTTTCAGGTAATTTATAACCTTCAAATTCTTGTCCATAAAAATTTTAACATGCAAATTACACAGCAATGTTCAGTAACCAATGTGGCTTGCTATTAAAGTAAAATTACTGAAAGTGTATATTTAGTACTAAACAAAATAATAATAGAGAGAATCATCTAAAATACACATTGCTGCATTGCTATTTTTTCTGAACTTTCAGGAAATGGAACAGTAAAACTGCTTGGTGTTCCAAAGCTGCAATCGGGCGAGGCACGAAGTATCAGAGATGCAACATATCAACTACTGAAGCAATGGAAGTGCATAGACAATGTTGCCGCAATGTGTTTTGATACAACTTCCGTTAATACAGGTAAAAATGATACATAGCTCAAACACACAATGTAGATCTTTAGATCTATATTGTGGATCAATTTGTGTTTTAGATCTATATTGTTGTGTTGTCCTATATTGTATGTTGTCTAATGTTGCATATAGGCCTAGCCATGACAAGCCACTGATACCTATCTATATTTTTTTTTCAGGGCATGTCACAGGAGCCTGCATTCAGCTGCAACAGCATTTGAGGAAGCCACTACTGTGGGCTGCATGTTGGCATCACGTGATGGAAATTATTCTCCCTGACGTGTTCAATGCCTTAAAAATAATCGTCAAAATTGCTGGATATTACCATTTTTACCAAGTTTTGACAGTGTTGGGATTTCTTAGATTTGGGGGGCTCGTATAAATTTCTAGACCAAAAAGATGACGTAATGAAGGAACTCTCCATAAGTGCGACTGCTGAATTAGCGAAGCAAAAGAACTCAAACCATCCGCGAGATGATTACCTGAAACTCTTGAACCTCACTAACCGTTATATGAATGGATGGCAAGGCAATTATAAATTTGTGCATCCTGGTGCCATTCATAGAGCTCGATGGATGGCAAAATTAATTTATGCAATTAAAATATCCATATTGGAAGATCAAGTAAAGGCTTTGCCCAGCAAAATGATGAAATTTCAATCCGAGCAGCTAAATCATTTCAGTAGGTTTGGTACACTGATATAAGCTAAGTATTGGTTTATGGCATCTAATGCCCTTGATGCTCCAATAAATGACTTGGAACTTATTAGGGATCTTAAAACATATTCTAAAATTGACCAAGAGGTGGCAGCTGTTGCTACCAAAGCCATTGAGCGTCATCTGTGGAGCTTAACAGCAGAAATGGTACCTGTGTCACTATTTAGCCAAAAGGTACCAGCAGAAATGAAATGGAAAATTTCCAATAAAATGATAATGTCAAAAGATATGAAAAATTAATTCCAAAGGCATGGGGCTGGATTTGGTAAGCCAATATTTCCATCGCTTGATACCCTGCATGCAAACTCTCAAGATCTATCTTCCTTTGTCAATGATGGGTCATGGGTATTTTTCAAGACACTCCAATGCAACCCTACTTTCTTGCAGGAGAATCCTGAAAATTGGATGATCAATCGATCCTACAAGCAATGTCAGGAAAAAGTCTGCAATCTAAAGGTTATTAATGATTCTGCCGAACACAGTGTCAAATTGGCCAGTGATTATTTGAAGTCTTCTAAGAAAGAAACCCTCTACCAAGATACATTGCAAGTAGTTGAGGAAAATCGTGAAAAAATTGGCACTATGAGAAAAAACAAAAATTTGAAAAAATTAAAATGGCTCCTGACAGCTTAACTTAGTGTTGTTTAGCAATAAATGCTTTAAACAGGATTCTGCCCATTTTGCTTGTTTCATAGTTCTGCTTTTGCTCTTTTTTGTAAATTTTTGCTAATTTTGTTGATTTTTGTCTTTTTTTTAAATTTTCTATTAAAAAATAGGAATGAAAAATTTAATAAAAAGGAAAAAATTGTTTATTTTGTATTCACCACAATGAGGAGCAAGACATATGTGCCGGCCAGTAGTGTAATATCAATTTAAAATTTTCATGGGGTGTTTGATGCGCCCTAATAAATAAATATATTATATATATATATATATATATATATATATATATATATATATAATATATATATATATATATTTATATATATATATTGCTTATATGTTTGATTGACCAGAGAGGTGCAACTTGAGTGATGCCAATTTTGAAGAAGTTATGATGATCAAATGTAATGATTAGTAATTTGGGCTATAGGCCTGTAGCAGACACTGTAGTGAATCACTACATTGTGAATTACTACTCGTGATTATGGAATTATAGTATCATTTATAATAATAAATTAAAACCAGAATATTTGTATCACGGTAAACATAATTTGCTAGCGAGTAGTTGTGTATATTGAATAAAAATAAAATTAATACATTTTTTCTCAAACAAAAATTAGATAAATGAATGGAATTGAATTGGAATTGATTGATTGTTTCTGATAAATGAATTGGAATTGATATATTTTAATTTTACTGGAATTGGAATTGATAAAATGGAATTGACCCCCAATTAAATGATAACCAATGGGATTCCTATTGGTTATCATTTAATTTTTACTGAGTTTCCAGAAAGTCATAGATTTTCTGTCTAACTATTCTTTCAAGTATTTTAGTGAGATGAGATGTAAGCAACACTGGCCTATAGTTTTTGGCTTTGGATCAATCTCCTCCTTTATATATTAGGACTATGCTCATGCTCTTCAGGATGCTGGGTATTTCTCCTGTATCTAGTGATCATCTCCATATCCAATACAGGGGCTCAGCACAATTGCATTCTTGCAGTTCTTGATCAGTGTGGCATTCCATTTGTCTGGTCTTGCTGCTGAGTGTGCTTTTAGTTTCCCTATAGCTTGTATAATATCATCTGTCATAAAGTCAATGTCTATTATACTTTCCCCTTGTAGTTCTTCAAAGAACGTGTTTCTATCACATATCAGTTTGTCAGTTTTTGGGATACTGAAAGATGATTTGTACTGAGCTCTTAATATTTCAGATACTTCTGTTACATCATCAGATAAAGCACTGTCTTCATTTTTCAAAGGTCCGGTAGTTGTGTGATTTTTCAACTTCCTTTTTGAAAAATTGTAGAAGTACTTTGAGCTAACCTTCATTGCTTCTATAGTAGTGGTCTTTTTCTGTATGCTTCTCAATTAGTTCCTGTATGACGCAATTGATATATATATTAGACCAGCCCAGACTCATAGGATTGGAAACTATATTTTTTTTCTTTTAAGTCTCATCCCTGGAATTTGTTATGCGTGTCAATAGAAAGTTTTGAGTGAGGTTTCAGCCTGATTCAATAGTATTTAGTGGTGCCCACAGACTAAATGCATAGTTTTTCTGCACCACCCAGGAGGTAACTACAACAGGTGCATTTTTTTTTTAAGTGGTATCCCCAATAGGCTTAATCCACTTTTTTAATGTTAACTCATGATATTGATGTGCTTCCTGTCTTTATCATCGATTTCTTTGCCTCTGGAAACCACAGTGTGTTTTTCCACGACTTGAAGAAGATACTGCAGTTCTATTTTTGTGAGATAACTGCTGAAACCCTGAATTAATGAGACTGCTCTCTCTGCATTATTGTTTATTGTTCTAACATATTCCTGAGCAAATTTATAGTTGTCCCTGTTATCCCATCCTGTAGGATCTACTTCGAGAAATGTTGATTGAAGGGACAATTTCTCAAAGGAGCAGCAACTTGAGCTTGTGACAAAGTCCACCAGATTTTTCTCTAGTGGGTCATCATGAGTGTGGTCAAAAGCAAGTCATTTTTCTGGTATTTCTGAACCATCTGCCATTTCACTTGCAGTTATGCCATCATCAAAAAAGGCAAGCGACACAAGTTCTTCATTTAGATACCAGAAGTGATGGTTTAGTGCTTTGCTAGCTATTGCTAAAAGTTCCTTATCATATTGCTGAAGCTCTTGTAGATAGTCCAAATCGGTTCTTGGTGCAGAAGATGCGATGGGAGCCGCAAACCATTTTGGCACATAAAAGCGAACAGCAGATTGAACTGCAAGTGAAACAATACAATTTTGAGGGCATAAGTCACTCGTGACATCCACCTAGCACAATGTAAAGCCCCAGGTTGATGAAAATATACTCCTGATAGAATACCACCTAAATAAATAATTGATAACACTGGTCTGCATGAAAATCGATTTTTTTTATTTTGAGTTGTGATTCTGAAGCAGTTCGCTGCGCTGAATTAAAAAATGCTACCAGTTTTTTTCTATCACCCACAATTTTAAAGTTATTAGCAAAACAATTTTGGGGCTTTTTGTAATTTTTTACTTTTTTTATCTTTAATTAATTTTGTTTTTTCATATTTTTCAGATAGATAATTCTAACATTACGTCTTTAAAATTTTAATAATGGCTTCTAGAGGATGTACCCATAGTCCAGACATATTTTGTTATATTTGTGGTCGGTACGTTGTAAAACAAAGGACAAATGTAACGACCTTCATTAAGAGAGCTTATCATGCTTATTTTGGAATTAAATTAGGAGATCAAGACAAAAGTTGGGCTCCACACAAGGTTTGTCTTATGTGTGTTGCGGCACTAAGGAATTGGAGCAAAGGTAAAAAGAAAAGTTTTCCATTTGGGATCCCTATGGTATGGCACAAGTCTAGAAACCATACCAACAACTGCTACTTCTGTTCTTACAATGTTAAAGGTTATAATGCAAAGAATAAAGAGAGCCTTCAATACCCAAGTCTTCCATCTGCAATAAGGCTGGTACCCAATGGTCCAGAAGTTCCTATTCCCTGCCCACCCGAGAGTCTGGATCAATACAATTCAGATTCTGATTCAGCTCCAAATCCAGACAATGACGATGTTTATGAACAGCCAACAGCTGACTGAAATCCTAAACCATTAACCCAAGCCGAACTAAATGACTTAGTCAGGGATTTGAATCTGCCTAAGGACTGTGCAGAACTTTTGGGGTCTAGATTGCAGGAGAACAATTTATTGGCATCCGACACATACTTCGCTTGGTACAGAAATTGTGAGAAAGACTTCGTGCCTTTTTTCGAAGAAGATGGTCCCTTGGTATTTTGCAAGGACATCACAGGATTAGTGTGCAAGCTAGGCATCGAATACCAAACCAGTGACTGGAGGTTGTTTATAGATTCCTCTAAAACCAGTCTAAAAGGAGTGTTACTGCACAACGGTAACAAATATGCATCAATCCCAGTGGCCCATTCTACTCATTTAAAAGAGACCTATGATAACATGAAACTGCTTCTGGAAAAAATTCGGTATCAAAATCACAGATGGATATTGTGTGGGGATCTCAGAGTCCTTTGCATGTTACTTGGGCAGCAATCAGGATACACTAAGATGCCATGTTTCATCTGCGAATGGGATAGTCGAGCACGTGACCAGCACTGGAAGAGGAAAACTTGGCCTCCTAGAGAGAATCTTACCCCAGGATCAAAGAACATTTTACATGAACATCTAGTTGAACCAAATAAAATCCTCCTACCACCCTTGCACATTAAGTTAGGCTTGATGAAGCAGTATGTCAAAGCATTGAATAGAGAAGGTGAGTGTTTCAAGTACATTTGTTCAAAATATCCAAAGATTAGCTACGAGAAAATAAAGGAAGGTGTTTTTATAGGTCCTCAGATTAGAAAGTTATTGACAGACGATCATTTCCTGAACACAATGACCAATAAAGAAAAAGAAGCATGGCTTGGTTTCAAAGATGTTGTTGAAAACTTCTTGGGAAACTACAAGAGCCAAAATTATGAAAGACTGATGGAAAATATGCTTAAAAAGTTTTGTGCCTTAGGCTGCAACATGAGCCTGAAAGTTCACTTCTTATTTTCGCATCTTGACCATTTTCCCGAAAATCTTGGAGATGTCAGTGAGGAGCAAGGGGAATGATTTCACCAGGACATCAAAACCATGGAAAGAAGATATCAAGGAAGATGGCATACACATATGATGGTGGATTACTGCTGGTGTCTGCAACGAGATCAGCCTAACGCACAGCATAAGAAAACATCAAAGAAGCACTGGTTTAGTCGTCATTAGTCAGATCTACCTTAGTAGTCTTAAGTCTTTGGAATAAGTCCCGAAATGTTTGCAAGTAAAGAAGGTAAATATATTTTGTTTCTTTCAGTTATTTTTTTATTCTTTCATAAACAAGCAATATGCTTGTCCAAGAGCTAGGAGCTATTTAATTCTACTTTAATTAGGTTTTACTCTATCACCTAAAGATTTCGTGCTACAAGGGGTGTTGTAATACCTCATCTGTCCCCAAATGTTAACCACCCATTGATGGGAGGGGAGAGAGTATTTTGCTGGGAACGGGACTGGTTGTTATATATATATTTACCCTACATTATTATGTAAGCGTTACTGTAGTCTATAACAACAAAATTTATGGTTTAGCATGTGCAATCCAATGTTGGTCTCAATAAGATGGTTCACATTTGGGGATAAATGGGGGATTTATGACACACCCTGTAGTAAGAAAACCATACATGATAGGGAAAAATTAACTATATTTTTGAGATCAGCGCACTCAAATTATATAGAATCACCAACTAGTTTGTAAAAATCTATCAACAATTTTTCAAATGTGTACTGGTGTAATCTACTCTTGGGTGACTTCTTGCAAGCTGTTCTTCGCACAGTGCGAGGATTTCTGCTTTCCACGGCATGTTTGTATTGGCAGTTTCAAATCTTTTATCATCCATTTGTTTCCAGGAATTCTTGAAACATTTGAAAAGTAATATATCCAGTCCTGTTGAACCACTGTAACACTTCTGGAAGATGTCTGATATCACAATTTCATCAATATGGTGCTGATAGGCCAAAGAAAGGTGTTTTCTATCAAGCTTACTTTTGATTATCATGCAAGCGCCAGTGATGCACTGGAGGCAGATTTTGGCTGGAGGGCTGGAACCTCCGGCTTAGTGTTTTTTCCTCTGGCCAGAGGCTGGAGGTTCCAGCCAATTGATTTATTTCAGTATATATATATATATATATGTATGTATGTGTTCCATCATCTCATCTATTTAGGGTTTATATATTATAGTCCTGCTATTTTAAATTAAGTCTTTAATAACTTAAACTTTATAAAAGTTGACTTTCTATGCTTTGTGTGTGCTAATTTGGTAATTTCTCTGAAAATTCTCATTGAACAGAATATCCTCAGGTTATGAAACTTATGATGTCTTGCTGAATGCTGAGTAAAGTAGCCTATATCAAATCTATTATTCATACAATCACTGATCACTCATAAAATAAATTATTATTACAGTCACAGAACTGAAATATTAATACAATCACTGATCACTCATAAAATAAATTATTACAGTCATCTGAGAACTGAAATATTCGGATAGGTGCAGAAATGAGGTTTTATAGTTTTATAGAATTAAAACTAAAAGTTGTCAGAATTGAGTTTGGTATACTTGGCACCTCCGGCCAGAGGCTGGAGTTTAGTGAGACCTCTGGCTGAAGCAGGAGGTTTTCTAAAATGGCTGGAACTCTTGCTCAGCCAGAGCCAGAACTAGAGCTCTGGTGCATCACTAGCAAGTGCCCTTTTTTTGGCCAGTATATTGCTAGTGGTAGTATCAAAACACATGGCTTGAATATATTCTTGCAAATTCCAATTGTCTAAGCATTCTAGAACTGCTTCTGCAATTCTTTCACCTCCTCCAGAAGCAAGTTTGGGTACTGCTAGAAACTTAGACTTTCCTCTGCCAGATTCAAGAATAGCTAACCTATCTATATTTTCATCACCTGTTATATCTTGCATTACTTTACCATCCCAATGAATGGTAAGTGAAACATCAGGGGTAAAGGTTTGCTTAATGTCATCTGCAACTTTTTTGCATACAACACTCCTCACCCTCTGTAGAGTACTTCTGCTCAAAACAACATTGTCAATATCATGTCCAAGAGAAGTTGCAGCAGTTGAAAGCACCATAACAGCACTATGATCACTTGTTTTTGATAATCTAATGTCACAGTGCCTACACAGATGCTCAAAATACCTTCAGGTGCATATTCCTCCTTGCTTCTAAAGCTCCTCTTCCAGAATCATCAGTTGCAGATCTTGTGGCTGCTTACCCAAGTGATTTGGCTGAAGATAGCTACACTGAATTTGGACAATTTCATCGCTTCCTTATTGACTGCCAAAAGTGTTCTGATTCATGCTCCAAAGGGTGCCTGCACCATTACTCTCCATTAAATTGTCGAAAGACCCCAAGGAAAGTGATGAAGCATCTGACTGCTCATCCTTTGACTGCAAGTGCATTTCCTAATGTGAAAACAGCAGTAGCAATATTCTTGACCATTGGTGTTTCAGTCTGTGAGGCTGAACATTCTTTTTCATGCATGGTTAGGATTAAGAACTGTATGAGGTCATGCCTCTCAGATAAAAAGCTGAGCAATCTCTGTATCCTGTCAACAGAATTTGATCTCACATGATCACTTCCTCTCAACAAGATTGTGAGGAACTTCGCTGCACAAAAGTCAAGAAAAAACTTTTGTGTAATGGAAGAGTCAGTTTCCACAGTTTATTTTGATTATATTGTCAATAAATTTGTAAGCCATTGTAAGTGATTTCTATAAAAATCTGAGTTACTATGAATAAAACTATTATTAGAAATGTTAGAGGTGTATTTCATTTTGTCAGACACAGTGACAGTGTTAGACTAGAACATAATCAGAAAAAAGTGCCACTAGAAAAGAAACCCCAGGCTTAATTTTCTAGGACTTACAAATTTTTTATTATTATGGATAGACCTACAACAGTGCAGATTTATTGTCAGTATGTTTAGTGTACAGTGTGTCTGGTCCAGTAAGATATCTGTAGTTGTATGATGTACTCATGCCGTAATCTTTTGTGTACTTCATTTTGTTTTACATTTTTGTCTCATGCATGCACACATTTTATACTGAATGTGTATCTATATTTTTGTAAATTATTGTGCATTTTAAGATCACACACACTCAACACACTACATTATAGTGTTAATGATGAGCTTGAGAACTCCCCTTGAGCCCTTAGTGTAGGGCCCCCCTAACCTTAACCAGGCCCTGCATGTGACCCCCCTTGTCCTGGTGTATACATATATTTCTTCCCATTCTTTTATATTTCATGACTGGAAAATTAAAATCACCACAGAGAAAAATATTTGGGGTTGGAAAATGTACTAGATCTTTTACCCAGTTTCTTACCTCCGTAATGGAATATGAGAATTTTGAGGTTGGTGTTTTTTGGGGTCTGTACATTACAATTGGTAACATGTTTAATTTTTCAACTTTTGCTGCTACACATTCTACCTAACTGTTTGAGGTACTAATCGTCATTTCTGCCATATGCCTTTCACAGGTGAAATAGCACATCCTCCTTTACGTCTCACTGTTCTGCCATCTTGGAGGATGTTATAGTTATAGTTGTTCCTCTTTTTTTCAATGCAGAACTCACAATTTTCACAGTTCACCTGGCATTCCTTTAGATGGGTTTCCATGAGGCATGCAAAGTCTGCTTTGGTTTCTTGCATGAGTCCTTTCAGGTATAAAACTTTGTCCGGGGAATGGTTTGATTTAAGACCTTGAATGTTGGCTAGGATTATTTTTATTTTTTCTCTACCATTTTTATATACTTGTGTTTCTGATTTGTTTTCCAATGGTGGTGCCAGTTTTATTGCCATGTGATCCTCTGAGAATTTTCCTCTATCTGTTTCGATCCCCATTGTCCCCAATATCGCATGTTATGTCTTTCTGTATGCCTTCTGTACGGCTCTTGGATTGCTGTATTTATCAGTTGGCTTTGTATTTGTTGGATGGTATTCAATAGTTGAATTGTGTGGGCTACATCTAAAAAATTAGTAGCCCTATTTGTTGCTGGTTTTGTCTGCCCACCTGTCAGGGTTCCTTTGAAGGTGGTGGGAATGGCATTTTTGTCTGTATTTGCACCTCCCATATCTTGCATAGTTGTTGTAGACAGTAAGATGGTGGAACTTGCATTTTTTTTCACATTTGCAATATCCTCTTGTGTAATGTGTTACATAATGTGGGATGTGCATAAATGCATTGTCCAATAAATGTCCATCCTGATATTTGCAGTACCATTTTGCATAGTATTTATAGATAGTATTTTCTATGCTTCTATTTCTTGCAAGCTGATTATTTTGTTTTTTTAATTTTGATATTTTCATTATTTTTCTTCAGCTATTTATTTCCTACATTTTTAGTTTTTATCATTTTGCTTGTTGGGCAGTTTTACTACATCACAACTTTTACTTATCTCTCTCCTTTGTTTTATGTCTTCATTCCATATTATATTGTTTGTTATTTACTCTTCTCTTTCATCCACCCAATTTTTCAGTGGGACATTTTGGGACTCTTGTTTCCCCATTATTCCCTCCTTTTCTGTAACATTCAAATTTGCTTTCTCCATTTCTTTAAATATCACAAAGGAGTTTACAATCTGTGTAGATGCGTCACACAGAAATTTGATTCCCGCAATCTGTTGTGTGTTTGAGATGAGTGATATTTTCCTATCATCCCAATTCATGCAGATAAAGTTGTGCAGTTTTTGACAGAAATTGCATCTTATTGCTGCATTTTCAGTTATTTCAAGATGACACAAATTGCAGATTAAGTGAGAATTTGGACCCCATGGTCATGCTATTCATTAATTATCATAAAAAGAAATACACAATTTATGGTCACGGGGGTTTCTGACCTTTGCGTTTTATGATCTTTTTCCTACTTTGTTTCAAACTATTCTTTAATGCCAACCATATTACGATCTAAATATATACATTAAACTGGTGATAATTTATGTAAACTGTATTTGGAATGATCAACATCTCTCAACTAACTTCAGAGGAAGCATTAAAAGCAGCAAAAAAATCTGGCTAGTTTATTACCCAAATGATTTTGAGGACAGCTTCCCATTTGAGTTTCAGCATTTTGTATTGTTTGTCAAACAAAATGCTTTATCTGACACTCAACCATTAGGAATACAACAGGAAATTCACAAATTGAGGGCTGTTTTCCCAAATAATTTCATTGCTTATTGCATTTATTTGTGTTTGATGGTGTCAAATGCAACTGGGGAGTGTTCTTTTTTCATTTGAGCATGATTAAAAATATTAAATGTCAAATGCTAACCTAAAAAAAATTGCATAGAAAAGAATATTTTGCAGAATTTAAATACTGAGCTTGTGATTGGAAAATTTAGTGATATGAAGCAGCTCAAAAAACTTTTGTACACTGGTGGTGGATGATTTTGTGACCAACTTTCGTAGATTAGTAGTGGACTTGTAGTTATGTAATTGGTTTGGTGTAATTGTAGCAGCTTGGTATATGTGTAAAACTTGCATTATTTGATTTAGAAATAAATGGTTTTATTAATTTGACTCAAAAGATTTGTCTTGTTGAGGGGCCCAAAAATCCTAAATATGCCACTGTGCAGTACCATGTTTTATTCCCTTTATATTCAACACCTGCTTGATTATTTTCTTGAAAATGTTTTACGCATATAAACTTTGAAGGTCAGAGTTTGAATTAGGTCCTATAGCAGCTACAAGATTAATTCTTATTATTTAACAGATTTTGTCTTTCATTACTTTAAGAAACCTAATTTGATTTCATTTAAGATTGGCTTGAAAAGGGACAAATCAGTCGTCTTGTGTTAGTGGTCAGTAATGCAGATAATAAAGAAACATTGGAGCGGTGGGATTTTACGATTGAAAATGAAAAAGGATTTGAGTGTGATGACAAGAGAAAGAAGTGAGTACACAAACATTTTTTATTTTATTATTGTTCGAAATTAGCCTAAATTTATTTGAGTGTAATTTATGAAATTAAGTTCATTGGTAAGTGCTAGTAAAGACTTATGGTATATCAGCTTATAATGTGGAAAAAAGGTGGGGGGTGGGGGTATATTTAGTGTAATGCCTGATGGTGCCTCAAGGTCTGTGGAACGTGATGTCAGTCTGAAATTGGTATATATTTATATAAATACAGGGGGGGGGGGGGTGACAACAAGGACGGAAAATACCTTCAGAATGCAAAGCCCAAAAAACTAAGGAACCTCCAGCACACCAACCTGAATAATTTCAAGAACTAGTTGGACAGGTGTTTGTGCAAAATTCCATGGCTACAAAGGCGGGAAGAAAATTCACCACCAAATCCTGCAGAGGGGTCGACCACAGGTCAATCCTGAACCATCATTCAAACCCAGTTGTACATTCTTAGATTTGGGTTTGGTTAGATTTTCTTTGCCTAGAATTATGATGTTTATTTTCCTTTCTGAGGTCAAATTTTTAGGTCTGTAACAAAAGATGGGAATAAAATTAAGCGTGTTCATTAATGGCAAAGAAGCACTAAAACAGCCAAAATGCAACACCCTCCAACAGGACCTCAACTGGCACTGAATGGGCTGGTAATCACACTAGTTACGTATTTCACCTAGCAGCGATGCCAAATGTATGATAAAAACCCAACATCAACCCTCTGGGTATAATGTGCCAAAAAAAACTGTCATTCCTAAAGTAAGCCATTGTATAGCATATTGGAATGATACTTTTTGGACAGACTGTATTTTTTTTAAATAGAAACTGACAACATATTTGTACACAGTCCCACTAAACTTGTTCTGTATTTCCTTTAGAACAGTCATTCTTAACCTTTTTAGGCTGTGACCCAAATTCTGGTCATGGGGGCTAACTCGGTGACCCATGCCTTCAAACAGTTCATGTAATAGATAATAATAATAAAATAATTAATGGTAAAATGATTTGGGATAACATAAATAAATGATAAATGACAATGTAATGACCCAATCAAAATGGCTTGGTGACCCTGGAGTTAAGAACCACTGCTTTAGAAAAATATTTGCAGGACATACTGTTCACTTCTAGTTCAGCATATTGCTTTTTTTTTTTTATGCAGGAAAAAGGGGCTAAGGGTGAATGCCCGGAAAAGTACCCCCACCCCATAGAAGAAGAGAGCCAAAATCAAGGTCCACGATTATCGAGATGCCTAGACACACTGCGTTTGAAAGACTGGAGGTCATGGACATGGGGAAAGATGGATTGAGGAAGATTGTTCCAGAGTTGACTGGTTGAGTAGATGAAGGACTAGAAATACCAATTAACCCTTGTGTTAGAGAGTTGGACAGAAAAGGAATGAGAAAGTGTAGAAAGTCTGGTACTGCGTGCTCTCCTTAAAGTAGGAGGCATGCAGTTAGAGAGTTTAGAAGAGCACTGTCTGTTATAATAGTGAAAGTAAAGAGAGAGTGAGGCAACATTGAAGTGAAGAGAGAGAGATTGAAGACAGAGAGTAAGAGGTGGGGAATTGATGAGACAAAAAACCTTCAATTTCACCTGGTCAAGTATGGCTCTGTAGGTTGAGGCACCCCATACACGAGAAGCATACTCCATACAGGGGTGGACAAGACCCCTGTATAGAGACAGCAACTGAGCGGGGTTGAAGAAACTGCAAAGCCAGTACAGCACACACAACTTCTTGGAAGCTCTTTTAGAAAGAGTATATGTGATCTTTCCAGGAAAGATCATGAGAAAAGGAAATGCCGAAAATGTTAAGAGAAGAGGAAGGATTGAGTTGTGTGTTGTTGAAGGTAAGGGAATAGTCGTGTGGAAGATTGTGAAGAGTAGACAGATGGAGGAACTGAGTTTTTGAGGCATTAAAAGCCACAAGGTTTTCTCTGCTCCAATCAGAGGTCAGGTGAAGTGACTGTTGAAAGGGATGCTTTGGGAAGCGGGTGGAGAAGTGAGGAGTGGAATTATCGGCATAGGAGTGAATAGAACAGGAAGTGCGAATTGAAAGATCATTAATAAATAAAAGAAAAAGAGTAGGCAACAAGACAGAACCCTGAAGAACACTACTGTTGATACCTTTAGGAAAAGAACAGTGGCCATCTACAACCACAGCTATAGATGAGCCAAAAAGGAAATTAGAGATGAAGGCACAGATAGAAGGATAGAAACTGAAGGAGGGCAATTTCGAAATTAAAGATTTGTGACAGACTCGATCAAAAGCTTTCGATATTTCTAGCGCAATAGCAAAAGTTTCGCCGAAATCCCAAAAGGAAGATGCCCAAGAGTCAATGAGATATGCAAGACGATCGCCAGTGGACCGTCCCTTGCAGAAACCCATACTGATGATCTGAAAGAAGATTGTGAGAAGAGAGATATTTTAGAGTCATCCTATTAAGGATATATTCAAAAACTTCTGAAAGGCAAGAAATTTAAGCAATTGGACGATTTGTGGGAGAGTTGAGAGCGGTCACCCTTTTTTGGGACAGGCTGAATGAAAGCGAACTTCCAGCAGGAAGGAAAAGTACCAGATGAGAGACAAAGACGAAAGAGTTTGCCTGAGCAGGGTGTCAACACAGAAGCACAGTTCTTAAGAACAACAGGAGAAACACCACCAGGACCGTATGCCTTCCTAGAGTTGAAAAGATTATGTAGCATGTAAGTTGCATGTATACGAAGTGTGTTTAAAAAGTTCCCGAACTGCCTCTGCTGCGCACGCATCATGTGATGCATGTTGTGGTGTGACTAGGTCTTTGTCCAAAGATGGTTACTGCTTGTTGATATTGTATTTTGTTCTCTTGATATTTACTGTTTTGTGAAGTCATTTTGTGTTTTGTCGCATTTTGTGCATTTGAATAATGGCTACTGTTGAAGAACAACGTGTGTGCATAAAATTTTGCGTTAAGCTGGGCAAGACTGCTTCTGAAACCCATGCCATGCTGAATACAGTATTTGGCAAGGACTCCTTAAGTCAGACAACCACTTTTGAGTGGCACAAGCGCTTTAAGGAAGCCAAACGTCGACGGAGAACAATGCAAGGGTGGGACGACCTTCCACTTCAAGAACTGGAGACTTTCTTGCTTGCATTCGTAAAATGATTCGAGGGAACCGTAGACTGACAGTCAGGGAAGTCACGGACGAAATGGACATTTCGATAGGATCATGCCACATGATACTTAGAGAGAATTTGGGGATGTGTCGTGTGTCAGCCAAATTTGTGCCATGACCCTTGACTGCCGAGCAGAAAGAGCAAAGTGTTGTTGTCTCAAGACCTCCTAGAACATGCCAGTCTTGATGAAAATTTTCTCAGAAATATCGTTACGGGTGACGAGACGTGGGTGTACGGGTATGACGTTGAAACAAAACAGTAGTCATCGCAATGAAAGTGCGCGACGTCCCCGAGACTGAAAAAAGCACTGCAAGTCCGATCGAATGTGAAGGTAATGCTGGTCGTTTTTTTCGATTACTACGGACTCGTTCATTACGAATTCGTCCCTAGAGGTCAAACAGTTAACCAACAGTTTTATTTGGAAATACTGAAGCGCGTGGGAGACGTAGTAAGGAGAAAATGGCCTGAAAGTTGCAGCGTAGGAACGTGGATGTTGCACCATGACAACGCGCCCCGCGCACAGCGTTATCAATTCAGCAGTACCTGGCGAAGCACAATGTCGTAGTCGTTCCCCAGCTTCCATATTCTCCAGATCTGTCCCCGGCAGACTTTTTTCTTTTCCCCAAACTTAAATTTGTATTGAAAGGTCGAAGATTTCAAAGTGTGGAAGAAGTTATTCAAAATGCAACAAACGAACTGAGGGCAGGCAGGAATACGGCCAACTACGAATGCTTTCAAAAGTGGAAACGCCGTTGGGAGCGATGTATAGCTGCACAAGAAGACTACTTTGAAGGGGACATCAATAATCAGCTCGTAAGTGTTACCAGAAAGTGTTTGTGGGATCAGTCCGGGAACCTTTTGAACACGCCTCATATGTAGTGACAAGAAGGGAGAGAAGTGCGTGTTTGAGAGCATGCTGGACTGTTCACAGGGTAGATGAGACACTGAAAAAAGATCAGCTAAGGAGAACAGTGACAGGAGAAACGAGAGTTCCCAGCACTCCCTGTCTAACGTTCCCCTAGGAGTACTTCCCTGGTTGATTTAGTGTCTTCAATCTTCTCCTCTAATTCAAAACAACAGTTATAATAATGGGCTAATACTTTTTATGGTTAGTGGAGGCATGTTACGGTTATTTTTGAAAGATAGGTCATAAGTAACTAGATGTAGCTACATTTAATCTAAATCTGTTTTCACTTAACTTGTTCGACAGCTCAAAAAAGTCTGAAAAGGATCTAAAGGAAATTCAGAAAGAAATGCGAGACGTTATGAGACAAATCACAGCTTGTGTTACTTTCCTTCCTCTGTTAGATTGTGCTTGTAAGTCCTTTAGTTGTCTTAGACTAAGTGTTTTCTTTGGTCTTGAACTTGCATGTGATCCAGAAGTATATAGAAGCAGTGTATTCCACAGTAGTAAAAGAACTGTTAACAAATTCCATTACAGTGGTATAATGTGAAAATGTTAGTGTGAAACTGTGTAAAAAAATTTGTATTTGACTTTTTTGTAAATGCTTCCCTAATCATTGGAAGATCTTGAACTTGTATATAAATTTATCATTTAGGGTGTTTTTTTAAGAGTTTGATTGCTTGTGATGGTACAGTGATAAAGCAGTGAGGAGTACAATATCGCAGTTTTTCTTCCAAACTTAGACCAAATCCTAACTACAATTACATACTTTTCAGTTCACTTTCCTATTGAGAAAAAAAACCCTCTTCGTTCACCTACCAAATGTCAAAGTGAATTAACTTATAGTCCCATAGCACAGACCCTGATTTTACTGGAACCCTGCATTGTTTGTTATAAAGCAAATTTTTACATATTTTGAAAGCTTATACCACCCGATTCAAGAATCCATCGGGTGTACACCTGACCCCCGCTTGACTTTTTCAATACATGGCCGCCATTTTCCAAGATGGCCGGCGAAACTGAAAAATCCCATATCCTGGTCAATACTTGATGGATTTTGATGATCTTGGTGTCATTTCTAGGGGTTTTTAGGATCATGAGTCGATCTGGAGGGGTTGCAGATACTTTGGGAGTCGTTTTGACCCACATTCGTCACTACTCAAGGTCATTGGAGGTCAAACGCCCCTGAAATAAGGAATATCCCATATCCCGGGCAGTCGTGGAGATATTTTGGTGATCTTACTGTCGTTTTTATGGTTTTGGGCGAGACTGAGTAGTCCAATAGGGTTTAAAATGAAATCAGGGATTATTTTCCCCATGATAAGGTGAATTCTAATATGTCTAATTATTCCTCTTATTTTTTTCAGGTTGTTGAGATTATTGCTGATAGTGCTGCCCACCTGGTGGCTTGATGATGTCTTGGTTGTGTTGATTCCAAAATTGTTTTTTGACTGCTGAATATGGAGAATATACCAGGTGAGCATTGTTTAGTTTTCATTTGCTGAGGATAAATTATTTCAATGCGATTTGTACTCTGAAGAATGGGTAAACAAAATTCTTATTTTTCAGGTTCTACAAAAGCTGCACACGAATGTTTCTTCAAGGATTTCCTGCGTAGCTGTCCTGGAGGTCAGAAAGGTCTTTCAAATTGTGGGAGGATTCAGAAAATCATAGAGAGCAGCGACATCAGAGGGCAGCCAGATGTTCGAGCGAGACTAGAGCCTCTTTTGGGAAGATGGAGCAAAAATCCTTTGTTGTCACAAGAACTGTGTTTCTACTTAGGCGTCCAAGCGGAATTTATCAGCATTCATGAAAAAGAGGGAATGTGATACCCCTACAGTAGAGCCAAAAAGACTATGTAGTGCTGTTCTCAGTGAAGGCCCAGTATATGACCCTAAAAAACATGAAGATCGCCAATCACTTCATGATTCCCTTTCTAAGTGCATGGACCCAATGGATCCAGAGTCACATCCAGAAGGCAACTTATACAATATTCAGACAGGGCAGCTTGCATCTCCAGATGCCAATGCCAATAGAGCTGTTAGTATTGGAAAGACGCAACTGGCACAGTACGAGTCATCATGGCCACAAGGCTTTTATGGCACCATTTCCAAACATGTCATCACCTTTGCAAGTAAAACGAAACATATCAAGGTGGGTGCCCACTTGGTTATGGACCAAGAAGTGATTTATGCACGCGTCATCGGTTTGCTGATGAGCGAACGCGAACTTGACCCATGTATTCTCAACAGAGCTTGCGGCATACCCACCCGCACTGTTCCAACCAGATGGCTAAATGAGAACTGCAGCTAAGTCCGCATTGAAGCAGAACTTGCGAGTGGAAACATCCTCTCGAACATGGGGGTCGACCAACAGTTATCATGGGTGTGTCAGCTGTTTTGTGGACAGTCGACTGGCCTGCTAGTGGCACAGTTGCTACATTTATCCAAACCTTCAAAGTATGGCTACCGAAACATCTTTCTCATGCATCTGTAGTACTAGCTTTTGATCGCTACTATGATTTCTCTCCGAAATCAAGCACTCGGGCAATGAGAAGCAAGAGCAGCAGAGTTCACAAGCTGGACCTCAACACCCCATTGTCTACAAGAGACGCTGTTCTCACGTGCACCGCGAACAAGGAGCAACTAAACAGGCTGCTCTGTGAGCAAATCCTTGCTGACAGCGAGTATCTCGCAACTGTAACCCAAGACCATGAGCTAGTGCTTGCAGGATGGCAGACCATACCGACTTTCATTGTGCGAGGCAGGAGTCGAGCAGCATTGGAGCTCTCATCATCTTATGAAGAGGCTGACGTGATAATAACACAACACAACACGCTATCGCACAAGCTGAGAAAGATTCTGATGCCCGCATCTCCATCATTTGTGATGACACAGACGTGTTTGCCATGCTGACTCACTTCTATGAATTTAAGAAACTAGGCTGTCCCATGATTATGGAGTCTCCAGTGCGTGGCAGAAAATCAGTGGACATCTGAGCAACTGTAACCCAGCTCAAAGACATCATCCCACAAATCCTCAAACTACACGCTTTGAGTGGTTGTGACATAGTTGCAGCAATACATGGCATCGGCAAAGCCACTGCCATTGCCACAGCCAAGAAGGGTCGGAAGCTAGACAAGTTGGGGTCCCTTGATGTATGCTTTGACCATATTGAGAAAGAGGCAACAGCGTTCATTGTTGCATGCTATGGGGATAAGAAATTCTCATCTCTTACTGAGTGTCGTCAGCGAGTATTGGTTCTGAAGACAGGGAAGTCGGGAACTGCTGCACTCAAACTATGTTCTCTACCACCAACAACTGAAGCTTTCCATCAAAATGTGCTCAGAGCCCACTACACTGTGGCAAACTGGCTCGATGCACTAAAGTGTGACCCACCACCACTTGATCCTGTGCATTATGGGTGGGAGAGAGACGAAACAAACAGAGTTCTCATCCCCAAAACAGTTGAAGGAGTGTGCTTAGCACCAGATGAAGTTCTGATGTGGGTGTGAATCACAATCAGCATGCAGGGGGAGTCGCTGTGGCTGCATGGGACGCGGAATCCCTTGCACAATGTTCTGTGGATGTGGCAGCGGCTTGGATTGCAACAATCCATTGACCCAAAACGCAAACAAAGAGCAGACTGATGATCCTGACACAACCATGTCTTTTGATATTTTCCCCAATAAATGGTTACCTAATGTGAATAACTGCATCAAAGTTGTTAATGCCAATCCCCCAGCTAGGTGTGAGCTTTGTTTTGCTTACGAGGTCATATCTTGTAGCTTTGCAACCTTGCATAGAATGCATGTGCCCTGCACTTCAGCATAAATTGTGGTTTATATCCGAATCTGCAGAAAAGATGTTAAGTGCTCAGCAGTTAGCTAGATTGTAGGAATTGTCACTGAAATAAAGCAAATACAGTGATGTCAACTGTGGCATTATCATATTTCAAGGCCAAACTTTAACCTCAAATGACCTTGATTTGACCCATGCAGTTGCAGAATGATATCCTACTGTTATCATGTACCTATAGAACTACTCAGTCTCGCCCAAAACCATAAAAACGACAGTAAGATCACCAAAATATCTCCACGACTGCCCGGGATATGGGATATTCCTTATTTCGGGTGGCGTTTGACCTCCAATGACCTTGAGTATTGACGAATGTTGGTCAAAACGACTCCCAAAGTATCTGCAACCCCTCCAGATCGACTCATCATTCTAAAAACCCCTAGAAATGACACCAAGATCATCAAAATCCATCAAGTATTGACCAGGATATGGGATTTTTCAGTTTCGCCGGCCACATTGAAAAAGCCAAGCGGGGGTCAGGTGTACACCCGATGGATTCTTGAATGGGGTGGTATAAGCTTTCAAAATATGTCAAGATTTGCTTTATAACAAGTAATGCAGGGTTCCCACCCTGTGCAACCGGACTATTAACATTTTCGTTGTCATAAAGATGTAAACTTTTAAGAAACATCTTTAACTGAAAAAGTACCATTCTAATTAGGCCCTGTTTCATAATTGTAAACTGACACAACTTGGTGTATCTTTCAAAGGCTGAGGGAACAAGGAACACTTAATGCTTTCGTGGCCAGAGGTGTTTTGCCTGCCAACCCCTTCGAAGCAATGACAGTATTTCATTCACTTCTCTCGAGTGAAGCACGAAGGTGCCATATAGAATTAACATGCATGTTGGGGTGGTCCAAGGTAATAGGGTAAAATTTCAGAATAAAAATTTTACTGTTGGCTGTATGCTCCCTTGTTTTACTATGTAACAGGACTCTACACGCCAAAACCAACAAAATCGGAACTCGTTTAGTGGTCGAGCCATGGCGTCCCCCCCCCCCCCCCCCCATCATCTTTTTCTCAGAATTTTGGCTGGAAGCGTTGTGCTGCGGCAGGGTCGGTTTTAGGCCGGTGCGAGGGCTGGTGTTCGACTAGAGTCATTCAAAAAGCTCTTGAGGAAAAGAGCTGATATGGGTGGCATGCCACCACCACATCTTCGAGATTGTGCTCGCAGATGTGTTTTCTCTCACCTTTGGCACCTCTGAAGGACCAGAGATCTCTCTCTCCAAGCGGTTCAAACAGCGGTGGCTCTTCCTCGAGAAGGCTACATTCAAGGCGGCGGAAGAGAAGCTTTTCACCGGCCCCCTTTCTGACCTCCGGGAAGAGATGATCTCGTTCTGCAGAGTGGCCCTTGCATTCTCCTTCCCAAGGGAAGACTACGCCGAGCTCCTTTAACTGTACCTCGTCTTCTTCGGGGAGATGGAGATTGCAGAGGTGCATTTCAGGGCACCGGGTGCTATGCCCAAGCCCGGTGGATGGCAAAAGCCATTTACACCCTGAAGATCTTTTTCAGGGAGCTGGTTACCCTCACCGCCAGGGAAGAGAAGGTCATCACGGACCTCTGCCTCTTCGTTACTCTACTCTACTGCAAGTTTTGGCACGAGGTCCCCCTGGTGGTGAGGGCGCCTGCCAACGGCCTCAATTTGATCTCCGCTTTGGCAGCTTACCCTTACCGTCGCTTGACTGACGTGGCACTGAAGGCCATGTACCGTCACCTCTGGTACTTGGCTGAAGAGTTGGTCGGACTCGCCCTTTTCGACACTTGCTTGGATGAAGGAGTGAAGGCTAGGATGGCAAAAAACATGAAGCGGCCAGCGAAGATGAGGAACTGGAAAAGACCGGAAGGCAAGCGATTCAAGCCAGGCACCGCCATCGAGGCCCCTTTTACCTAACGAACTAAGAACATCCCAGACGTCCTGGCCATTAACGGAAGGAAAAGGCGGAGGTGTTCCTGTCCAAGGGCTCGGGGGAGTGGTCCGCCGACCCTGCGTACCAGGAGCTAAAGGAGCGGGCATCAGAAATGAAGGTCGTGAACGACTGTGCGGAGCAAGGAGTTGCACTGATTCAGAAGTACAACCCCACGATCACAAAAGATGAGGAACAGACACAATTCCTCCTCCGCGCAGTCGACCTCCACCAAAAGTGCATACCAGCACTTCCAAAATCAGACCGAGATTCAAACCGAGACGGATGGCATTGAAATGTCACGTATTTAGTCGTTTGTCTTGCCGAGTATAATAAAATTCATCGTTACTACCTTTATTTTCTTATATGTCGCCTTAACAAGAATTTGGAAGATTTTCTGTTTTTTCATTCTAATATACATACAAAAAGTGAACTTTTGGCACGACCCCTAAATATTGTCCAAATGAGTTCAAATTTGGCATAAATATTCCTTGGGCGATACCTAACAAGGCCGGCTACAGCATGATTGAAGTTCTATCTTTCACATTTTTTAATCACCCTAATGTATATGCGCGAATGATTTTGCTGAAATGCAAAATAGCTATTATTAGGATTAGAAGGGGATGGCACGCAAAACGCAACGTCACAAAAAAGCTGAACATAAACACTATTGCCTACATAAAAACTTCTCACTGTATTTAACAATTTAGCACTGATACCTCTAAACGCTTCCCACCAGTCTGATCTTTTCACCATGTACATTTTCTCCAAATCCACAAATGCCATATACACCTTTTCCTTATCACTTTTCTCACTACAGACAGCTGGATCAACATATTTTCCGCCTTCCCTAAAGTCGTATTTCTCTTGCTTCCAACTCGCATATACTATAATAATCACTGCTACTTTCATTGTTACATTTGTTATTTATCATAGAGGTTTTTGTCATTAACACTAGGAATGCGGGAATAATGACTTTTTTTTGGAAATTGCCAACAAGACGAGTGGTTTCTATGGCCATTTTCGCTGCTGAATACGAATCTGGCTGGTTCTTGGACCTAAAATGAAGTTTTGACCTGGTTCAGTGGATTTTTTTCAAAATGGCGGCAAAAAAATAGTTTTCTCTTTTTGATGCTTAAGAAAACTTGTACCCCTCGTATGTAATGTCTCTTCATGTTTTAAGGGTCGCTGAAGTTGAAAATGAACAAATCAGAGACATTCGATGAGTGGTTTAGCGGTTATAGGTAAAAAATGGAAACGAAACGTATTTTATTAAAAGATCATGTACAGACGAAAAACAAGACATTCATATCAGTTCCATGATGTAATTCAAATCATGAAATAATCATATTTACAACACATTGTTCAATAAACCATCAATATCACTAGTAACATTGTCCTCTGGTCGTAAGGCGTTCTTAATAGAATTTCTCAGTTCATCTACACTAAATTTTTCCATTTTGAATTTCCCATCTCTCACTTTAACACGTCTCATTTGACGAATATCTGGTGTGATGGTGAGTCTCAAAAAGGCAATTTCTGTGAGGAGCTGCTTTTCGTTCAGTTTCTACAGAGCATCCAGGTTGTTTGGAGTCATAGGGCCTCAATGTTTCTTGCAATTTTTTCACTTTCTTGACTTTTTCTGAACCCCTGGCCCATTTCCAGGATGCCTTCCTATTCTCAAGAGACTTTGATTTGAACGAAGAGTCTATTAGCAGTCCGTTAGTCACAGTAACATTTTTTCTCGAGTGCGCTTGAATGAATGTGCTACCACCACTGGCCCTGATTCGGTTGTCAAGTTTTGAAAATTCTGATTCGCATCCTAAATTTGTCAGAGGGGCATATATCAAGTCTGGATTAGCATCATCGTCTGATCTTGTTAAATAGTCCATACAAGACAGCTGATTATTTACTATATCAATGACTTCTTCTAGAACTAGAGCTTCAAGTTTATCTTTACCAGATCTGGCTTGTTCCTTCCTTACAGCCATCAAGTCATTCAATTCAACCATCTTACCCTCAAAGAAACTTTTTACTCAAGACCAAGTTCTTTCACTTTTCTCGTCACCCTTCTTGTCAATTCCAAGAAGCTCCATCATAGGGAAAATCATCACTTCATCCATCATTGCGTAAATTTGGGAACAACGCAGGAACCATTGACTTTGGATGGAAGTTGACACTGCGAGAACTAGCTTGTTACTGTTGACATCTACTACGGCATCAAAGAAAGCATGGATGGAGTTTCGCCTCGCCAAATATTCTTTTGCTAACGGCGATTCTCTCAAACCGGTTTGCCACGAATCCTTTGAATCCATCATATTTGAGTCCATTATCCGCCATCCAAGATTTATAGTCATTATATAGGGATACCGAATGGGAGGCGTGGCTGGGAGAGAGCAATTTAGCAATTGCAATGAGTCCCAAAGTATGAATGGAAGAACCAGAACAGAAAACCTTTTCTCCTGCCGTAGCTTGAAGTAGATTATGTACTCCTATTTTCTGTTCCGTGTTTTTAAACACTTTGTCTATAGCGTGATCTAAAATGATATGAGCGCAGCACTTCAAGATCTTGTTTGATTTGATTCCAAGATGCTGTAAAAGTACTCCACATTCACTAGCTCGATCAGACATTCCAGAAGTCTATTTGAGATTTGAGTTCGTCAGTGGTAGAATTTGATAGTACGGCTAGACAACTCAATTTGAATTCGTAAGCTCTGGCTCCATCATCTCCGGAATGGCTGACGTCTTTCAGATATCCAGTTGTCAGCGACTTTTTCATGCCAGGTGGACCAGCGATGGTGATGTGGTCAGCCTTCACGTCGTACAGCCGGTGGCCGGCAGCCTTGGTCGTATCGTCAAGTGCTACACTCAAACGTTATCCTCTTTGTTGAGGATTTGTTGAGCGACATACTCTAGATTGAAGTATGAAGCATCTTCTAAGTATTGCATTATTGACCTGCGGCTCGGAAATACATACGTCAAGTCTGAATACTGGTGACGGACTTGTAACTCTTCGTCTTCACTCTCCATCTCACCCTCACAATCTTTCTCATTATCATCTGCCTTCAGCTTCCAATCTTAATCAAAAACCATGTTAGCTACTCTGACTATCACTCTCGAAAGCTCTTCAGGAGAAGTTCTTGTCTCGGCAAGACACCGGACTATACACCGCATCACGTTTTCGTTCAGACTTTTTTTTGCCAGTTCTGATTTTCACTGTCGGAAATGCAGCTTGTTGGTCTTTACTCTTCTCCTTGCTTAGGTCTTCTTCCGATGAGCGAAGTTTACGATGAGTAGAAGGAACTGTCTTTGCCGTTGTTGGTTTTTCAAAACTCGGATTGTTTTCAGAATCGACTGAAGTTGCTAACATTTCAATAATTTCTGATCCCTTTAGCTCCCTTTGCTCTCAAGTTGCTTTCTGTTACTTTTCGCTTTTTCTCCGCTGATCTTTCACGAGTTTCTTTCCTCTTTTTCTGTCTCACCCAATCTTTTGGTACTGCATTTGTACATATGGCCTTATACGCACCAAAACAATTATTCCAATAAAGTCTTATCCTCATTAGTGATTTTGACCCCAAATTCTTCTGCAAGTTCTGCTTCGTAATCCTCATCGTCAGTTCTAATGTTGTAGGCGTTCTTAGTGAGCTGATCATTAAAGGCGCTCGCCTTTTAGTACCATTCGACACTTAGGTTTTTGTTGGCAGCGTTCATTCTTTCTCAGTTTGTTAAAATGTTCATAATCGTCTTTTATTTTTCGCCACTGTTTTTTCATGCATGGGATAGACATTTTTATTAATCCAGTCTCGTCTTAGTTCATTTGCAACTATCTTGCTGGCATCATCTCTAGTCATTGACTTTTTCTGTCCTTTTACTCCTTTCATGCAAAATGCAAGCATCCTACCAATCACAACTGTCCCTGGTGGCAACTTTCCAGACTGTTTAAATTCGTCCACTCCAGTGGTTTCCCCCAAAAGTTCTTTTCTGGCGGCACTGCGTGATTTTCTTTCACCAGCCATCATTACCAATCAGCAGTCACTAGCATTAGGATCTGCAAGTACAGTAAATCCAATTAGTCGGCATATAACACCGAAATATGATAGGTAATACAAATTATAGTCATGCTAGATGTATCATATATATTATTATTATTAAAGTAGATTATATCAAATATTGTATTTGATATATCATTTACTATTATTATTGAAGTATATATACTATATTATTATTGAAGTATATATACTATATTATTATTGAAGTATATATACTATATTATTATTGAAGTATATATACTAATTATTAAAGTAATATATACAATTATTATTAAAGTAAATTAGCACAACATTGATAGTACAAGAAACCACAAAAGAGAAAGCAGCTAAACACCAGAACAAGCCAAAACACTGAAGTAAGCCTAAATAAAACATCTCTTTTACGACATACTAGATATTTAACAACATTGAAGAATGAACATAACCATGATTAAAAATGTAGCAAGCATTTATCAACTAATTATTTTTTTCTGTCAATTATAAAGGTTTGGAGGTGGGAGGCCTCATTCATCCTTTATGTTCGATATGGATCGGGCATTTTTTCAAATTTTTCGTCATCTATCTAATTAACCACACACCTAATGTCTCTCATTTGTTCATTTTCGACTTCAGCGACCATGAAAACGTATGAAAAGACATATTACACGTGAAGGGTAGTGGTTTTTTATCATTAAAACAAAAAATAGATTTTTTTGGCCGCCATTTTGAAAAAAAAAACCACTGAACCAGGTCAAAAATTCATTTTAAGTCTAAGAACTAGTCGGATTCGTATTCAGCAGCCAAAATGGCCATAGAAACCACTCGTCATAAAAAAAATAAGTTATTTTCTCACCCCTATTAACACCTTTATACTCACTCTGTATGTTCATTCCACCTACTTTTCATGTTTTGGTCTCTCACATGTATTTAAGTAGTTGGCATTTTGTTTATTAGCTTGTTTGGCAAGGTTAATGAAAACAATTTCAGTTAGTAAATCAAATGTACAGTACCATATAGTCAATTCATCCATTTCTGATCTTGAACTGGAACAGAAATGAAGCAACATTTGTCATTACTTCATCTTTGACTTAAATACATTTTTAAATATTTTGATCAATAGCATTGGAACGAGGAAGCAGCTGATGAATGAAAAAGAAGCGATTTTTTTCTTGGAATAAAAACGATAACTGTTTCTTTAGTAAAAAACAGTAATAATAATAATTGTAATCATAAATTTATATCGTTCAAGCCAATTTAACCCTTTTAAGACGGGTGCCAGGAGTAAAATGTATACCCACAGACGGCAGTTTGGGACCAAAAATAAAAAGTTTTACAGTGTTGAATTAAGATGTAAATTAATAGAAAAACTTAACCCTTTCGGTACTGCGTTTCTTTTACTCCCATTCAAATGCGGGCGTGAAAATTAAGATTGTACGGCTTACGAGTTAGGTCTTAAAGGGTTAAACTTTATTCAGTTATGGTTTTTGGTATGTTGACAAACCATAACATGATTTTCAAGCAAACTTAGTCTTCGTTTCCTTAAAATCCATTGTAGGTGAAGTGTGGCAAATTAAGCAGAAACTGTCCCCACATAATTCATCTACTGAGCCTTTTCAGCAAAACTGTAAATGTAGCACTTTTGCCCTTCTCATAAGTCCCCATCGGTCATCCGTGGGATACGCGTGTGTTCATATCCTTATTATAAGGTGCGCATAATAATTATATGTAATATGAATTCCTTTCTTGCATTTAAAATATGTATGATAATATTTGTGCTATCAAAACAGCCTACATTAATCACGGTTTAGAGTCACGCCAATAGCATGGTAGCGATTTTTCTCCCTGAGATCGATACAAATACCGGTTGCTCTGGATTTTATTGAAGAAGGCCTAATTCAAAGTTTTTCCCTCAAATTATTAAAGATCAATCTTATAACTCCCAGATTTTGTAGCATAATTTACTTAAGTCAAAGCTAAAAAGAAAGTAAATACTTTTATATTTTTTAATATTAACAGTCTGGTTTGTATTTATTCGAAACTTTTTATTTCATTTTACGCGGAGGCCTCTATAAGAAGACTGATAGCATTATTTAAATTTTTAGTAGGTTTTTATTCACGAGCGTTTTAATTGTCAAAAGCCTTTTGCAAATCATTCTTTAAAAATGTTAAATCTTTTTGGTTGAATCATCATGGTTTGTAGATATTAAGGAAAAACAACTTTTATTAATTGATAAATACCCTCTCTTATCTCTACTGTTAAAAAGAAAAAACTTAAACGCCTATTCTACTTTGTTTTTCAGGTTCTTTTGATTTGTTAGTGTACACCCACAAAAATTGCGATGTGCCTGAGAAGTGGGGAGACTCCGCCCCTTGTTATATTGCTAATGCCGAGTCTGTAAGGTTAAAGTCCTTTTCAACTTCAATCCACAAAGTGGATTCTTGCGTCAGTTATAAAGTGGATATGTAGTAAAAATTATACGTTTCTTTGTTCATTTTCTTAATCTTTTAGCGCTTTATGCATCAGTTATTACTATGTTTTTGTAATTTGAGAGAACTTTTATACGAAATATAAATTTTGCAAATTTTGAAAATGTTAATTTTTACCCCTCCAAATGAGTTTTCCCTGGTATGCCGAGTAAATATGAATTAATTGTGCAGAATGCTGAACGCTTCTAATCAGAGTTCCGAATCAAGTACTATATCGGTAAAGATATAGTACTTGATCTTTGTCATATTGAAAAATTAAGAACAAACGCTATGTACAAAAGTTCGAGAAAATCGTATTTAGGCATTCATTTTGTGTTCTGTTAAACGATTTACTTTTAATTTGAAGTTTTACAAAATGAGAGTTTATTAAAGCACTGAAAAAACAAGTACTTTTGCGGAGGGAAATGGTACTGTCCATTGTTACTTACATAATGTCCATGATGCATACATATTAGTTTGCTGTCAGACAAAATCTATACTTTCCGGTGAGATGGGGTTGTGAAAACCTGACACCAACTAACTCACCCACGTAGATGCATGAAGTACCTCGGATTAATGCTTATTCATTTGGCCTACACTATTTTAATCCATTACAGATGTAGGACAGACCAGAATTGTAGCTGTAAGATGGTATACATAGGGATAAAGGGTTACGTAAATCTTGAGGTCGTCTTAGTATAGATCTCCAGTATCTATTGTAAACAGTAGCGCGGACAAATTTTATATATATATATATATATATATATATATATATGAAAATTATTTCACGAAAGTAACACGTGAAAAATATTTATGATGAATAAAACCACGAAGGAAAGGAAACACAGAATGGTGCTCAAGCGCTTTCGTCTAATGACATCCTTATTTCACGAAAGTAACATGTGTTCCTGAGGATGTCATTAGACGAAAGCGCTTGAGCACCATTCTGTGTTTCCTTCGTGGTTTTATTCATCATATATATATATATATATATATATATATATATATATATATATATATATATATATGAGAGGAGGGGCGACAAGCTTGACCTTCGCGAAATGAGGAGAAATCGTGCGGAACCTTTGTAAGGTATATATCCCTTCGCTTTGTCCGGAGCTATAGGGTGCGTCCCTCTGTGGCCAATGGGGGAATGCATCTTCCTCCGATGCAAGGGCCTTCTCTGCCCTCGTGGACCATTGGACCCGTTTGGGGACCCGGCTGATCTACCTTCCTACTTATATTTCCCTCTCTTCCTTTCTCCAACTCTTTCTCGTTTTGTTGTTTCCTCCCCTTCCCGCAGTTTTGGACTTTGACTCGATTTTTTTCTTGGACCTTGGGTGAATGAGGTGGTTGTCCTTCACCCTTGTCGCTCTTAAACCAAACCCAAGCCCTGTCCCTGCCATCTTTCACCGCGCGTTGGATAAGAGTGGCCGCCTTGTAGGCACGGGGACTGGGAATGGGTGTATCTCCCCTGCGTGACATCTATTGGCTGTGGGACCGAGTGAGCCCACGATTCGCCTTTCCCTTGTTGGAGTCGATGGTGGCTGAATGCGCGCTGGGGATGAAAATTCTTTTTTTTTTGCTATGGCTTCTTCATCTACTCGGTTAACGACTTCCGCTTCTAATACTCGACGACTACTACTCTCAACACTCGGGTGGTGGGCAACCAGGCCCTCGAGTCCCCTACCACTGGAAGCCCGCATCCAGATGGGGTTGACCCCCCTCTGGTAACTGATCGCTTGCATCCTCCTTTACAGTTGCCGACCCCAGGCTGTACCCTGAATATCCCTTTGGATGTACACCCTCTGGAGCAAGGGTCTCGCCCAAGCCCGCCTCAGCTGCCTTCGGGCAAGTCAAGTTCCACCCAAGATTTACCTCCAAAACCCGACTTCTTGCTCTCCCCGTATGCCCCCCTCCCCACGGAGAGAGCCCCGCGGCGGAGGGGGAAGTCGGCATGCACGACCATCCTATCGACAGTTGGATATCCAAGTCCACTTCGACTCTACTGCCTCCATATCAGGGTTGTGGAGTCGGAGTCGTGGAGTCGCACGTTTCAGGGCGGAGTCGGAGTCGGAAAATTTTGGACCGACTCCACAACCCTGGTTATAGCCACTAGGTTAAGGGTTATTCAATTTTAAGTAGGACTACTACTGGTTAGACCTTAATTATGTTTAAGAGAATCTTTTTCATTTATATATATATATATATATTATTGGAAAAAAATAAAAATCCCTTAATATGATAATATCTACAAGTCAACATCCTTCTTAATATTTGAATGTTCCCTTATCCTAGAAAGTAACCTGACGATTCATGTGGTGGTGATGAAATGTCTTATTATTATGATAATTATAGAGTGAAACACTAGAGGAGTCGGAGTCGTATATTTAAAATGTGAGGAGTCTGAGTCGGATTTTTAGATTTTTTACAATGTGTGGAGTCGGAGTCGAGTCGAATTTTTACAATGTGTGGAGTCGGAAAATTTTGGACCGACTCCACAACCCTGCTCCATATCCCTTCCAAGTATCCACAAATTCCTCGAGATCCGGCCTACCTCTGGATCCCTTCCGACCAACTCTGAACGGACGTTTCAGGCGATCCGAGTCCGCAGCAACTCCAGCCGTTATGATGTGCGACCGCAGAGGGATGGTTCCCTCCTCATAAAATCACGCTCAGCCACAGAGACGAAAGCCCTACTCTCCATCACTGAGGTCCTTGGATGCTCGGTGTCCGTTTCACCACACCCTCGCCTGAACCAGAGTCAGGGCACTATTTATGCCACACGCTATTGTCAATTACAGTGAACGAGCTCTTGGAGGACCTCGCACCCCAGGGTGTCACCAAGATCTATCGCTTCACATCCCGACAGGGAGGTACCCCCTCCCCCACCCGCGTCTACTTCTTACCTTTAATAACTTAGTCCTTCCCGACCGTATTGTATGGGGTATGGGAGACCGCACGTCATGCGAATTCTCTGTCCGCCCATACATCCCAGACCCGACCCGTTGTTTTAAATGCAACAAGTTCGGACATGTTAGCTCAGTTTGTCGGCAGCCGCACCAATTGTGTGTTCGTTGCGGACAAGTTGCTCACCCAGACAAGTGCCCCAACACACCCAAATGCTCCAATTGTGAAGGTGCACACCCATCTTCATCCCGCGAATGCCTGTTCTTCAGGTTCGAGAAGGAGGTCCGAGGCCTACAGGTAGCGGATTTCCTTAGCCTCCGAGAGGCACGAGACAGGGTGCGGAGTCGGGAGGTGAGACCGGGCGTATCTTACGCCGCAGCCCTCGGCTCTGTCCGCTCGGCACGCCGCCCTGGCCTGCCGCTCACAACCCCCTCGACCAGTGCTCCCCATTCCTCTCAGGGGGAGTCCCCGCAAGAGCTGACGACCTCCTGTACCCCCACCATTCCTTCTCTCCACGCACCTCACCTGCCACAGATTCCACAGGAGTCTGGGATCAGGACACCCAGGCCCCACCCACCTCGAACCCTGCCCTCCCAGCACTCTTTGCACACACCCGAACCTAGTGCCCGGAGTAAGTCGCCAGACCCTCCGGATCTTCAATTTGTCTCTCCCTCTTCTCCTAGTGCTAAGAAGACGGATCTGACCTTCACACCGCCCACTTCGCCTATGAGGACCAAACCACCCCACAGCAGAAGTCCCATCAATCTACCCCCACAGACTCTGACAATAGTGGCCGAAGTATATGACCCACCTTCCACGACGAGATTCAATCTGGACAACATCCTCTACCCCGAGGATCCAGTAGATGCGGCTCTGGCGCAGCTACATGGTGAGGGGAACTCGGCTGCGCCCGTAAGTCTCATGGACCTGCCCTTGCCTCCTGACGCAATTTTTTCTTCCCCTCCACGAGAACACAGTTTCACCTCCTCCCACCCCGACTGTACCTGCTCCCCTAAAATCTCCGGCCCAAACCCTGTCAGCCACACTGAGCACGTCCTCCCTCCCATCTGCCGGGTCCTTCTGGCACCCACTATCGCCACCTGAGGTTCGTCGTGAGACCCCAGACAGGCGGGGAGGTGCCATTTCGGGAAATAAAACGCCCCCCAAATGGCCCGAACACAAAAACTCGAGAAATTTTGCAACATCGGAGCCCACGACAATCTCCAAGCTGCCGTGATCCGCGCCTCCGGTCTCGCTCGGCCGACTCACCCCGTGGCCTCCGCGGAGATCGACTGGCCGACCGATTCCTTCTCTGGTGAACGGCAGATAGCCAGCCATACTCCTAACTCATCCTTCGCCTTCGCGAACCTTAAATCTACCTTCACACTCCAACATCTTCGCACCTATACCTTTACCCATCCCCCATCATCAAATAATGGATCCCCCGAAAACTACAATAGTTCACTGGAACTGTAGAGGTGTATTTGCAAATTACGAAGGCCTGAATTCCTTGATTGCCACTTCCCGTCCGGTGTGTGTGCGTCTCCAGGAACTCATCCTGGGGACCAGGCCCATGCCCTGCCCGACTGGATATTCTTTCTCCTACCTGCACTCGAAAGGGGGCTGCCATTTTTATCCACCACGCAGTCCCCTTCTACAATCTCCCTATCCGATCCCCGTTACAGGTGATTGCTACCCGGCTTTCCCTGGATAGACAGTACACCGTATGTTCAATATACCTCCCTCCACACACCCAAGTCTCCCGCGATGACCTGGTGGAGGTCGTACAACAACTCCCCAGGCCCTTTCTATTACTGGGCGATTTCAATAGTCGCCACCCCATGTGGGGAGACACACACTCCACCTATATGGCCCCGACCCTGATCAACATCATGACCGAGCTCTCATTTGAGTGCCTCAATGATGGCTCTCCTACTTTCTACCATGCCACCACCTGCACTCCATCCTGTATAGACCTGTCCTTCGTTTCGACCGATGCCCTCCTAGATTTCTCATGGCAAGTCCTCCAAGAGGATTATGGAAGTGATCATTTCCCAGTTCAACTCACGCTCAATTGGCCCGACCAGACCGTTCGGGTACTGGAGAAATGGATTACTGCAAAAGCTAATTGGTCCCGCTTCCACGACGATACATATACAACTCGAACACCTGCCAACTTCCCATCCTCCGATGAGTGTATCGCATACTTCGAATCAAACGTGGTAGCTGCGCGTGCTCTAGCATCCCGCGATCCTCCACCTACCCCCGCGCCCGACGGGTACCTTGGTGGACCCCAGAGTGCACGGAGGCCGTATGCGCCAAGAAGACGGCTACTCGACGGTTCTACCGTACGCGACTTCCCATCCATCGCACGGAGATGCAGCGGGCCAGGGCCATCGCCCGCCGCACAATGAAGACAGCGCGCCGAGCTTCTTGGCGTGCCTTTGTATCCGGTGTCACCACCACCACACCTTCGGCTACCATCTGGAAGAAGGTACGGGGCGTCGAGAGGCGACATGTCCCCTCCCGACCCCCGGTACTCCGGACTAACGACGGACTCCTATACGAGCCAAAATCAGTGGCAAACCATCTAGCCTCTACTTTCGCCGCCGTTTCTTCCTCTGCAGTTAGCTCCCCCGTACCCGCCCCTAAAAATAGCTCCTCTTCACCGTCCATAGACAGCTCCTACAACCAACTGTTCACCATGCGTGAACTACAGGCGGCACTGGCCTCGCGACGATCCCCTTGTCCGGCCCGGACGGTATTCCCTACAGCATGATCCAGCACATCCACCCCACCTTACAAAATTTCCTACTAGACCTATACAACCGCATATGGATAGAGGGCACCTTTCCCTCCGGTGGAGGGAGGCCTACGTAATCCCTATCCCCAAACCCGGCAAAGATTCCCTCGATCCCACAAACTACAGACCAATCGCCCTAATGTGTTGTGCCTGCAAAATTTTCGAAAAAATGGTCGCGACGCGACTATCGTTCTTCCTCGAAAATAGTAATTCCTTCCCGGCTACCCAGTCCGGCTTCAGACAATTTCGATCCACCACTGATCCCCTCCTGCTTCTCAGCCGTGACATACAGAATGCATTCGACAGTGGACAATTCGTCCTATCAATATTTTTTGACATCCAGAAGGCCTACGACACCACTCATCGGACAATAATCCTTAGACAGCTCCAAAGTCTAGGGCTCGTAGGAGCCATGCCGACCTTCATCAGGGGCTTCCTATCCTCCCGAACCTTTAAAGTTCGGGTGGGCTCAGTCCTCTCAGACACTTTCGTGCAGATGGACGGGGTCCCACAGGGAAGCATCCTCAGTGTTCTATGCTTTTCCATCGTCATGAACACAGTCTCAAAATGCCTTCCACCCAACATCCGTTCTTCCATCTACGCGGATGACCTTGCGATCTACTTTGCAGGGCGGGAGCCGTCCGTAGTTCAACGGCAAATTCAGCTCGCCATCTACCGGGTGGAAAGGTGGGCGACGTCGGTGGGTTTCCGCCTCTCCACCCCGAAGTCCAAGTGTATGCTTTTCAGCAGAAGAAGACCCGCAACCCTTCCTGTTCCCTCTGTCACGCTATACGGCAATCCTCTTGAGGTGGTACCCTCCACGCGATTTTTGGGCGTGATTCTAGACCGACGGCTCAACTGGGTTCCTCATATCAAACAACTGAAGCAGTCCCTCCAGCGTCCCCTCGCTCTACTAGATCACCTCTCCCACACCACATGGGGCGCAGACCGACGCTCTCTCCTTCGTCTTTACACTTCCATGGTCCAGTCGAAGCTGGACTATGGCAATGTAGTATACGGTTCAGCCTCCAACACCTGCCTCCCTATCTTGGACCCAGTCCTTAATAGGGGCCTCCGCCTCGCCACTGGTGCTTTCCGCTCTTCTGCAGCCTCCAGCCTTCAAGTGGATTGCAATTATCTCCCTCTCGCCCTCCGATGGCGTCTGCTCCTCATGAGGACATACCTCCGTGCACAGAGACTACCCTCTTCGCTTCTATGCGCGGCGATTTCTGAACTCCCACCCCAGGGACGGAGCTGGCACTTCACTGAAGAGGTCCGCTCTTTCCTTGACCTTTCTAACATGCCTGTCCCCTCAATTATCCCCATTTCATACAACATTTACCTCCCCTGGCTCCTCACCCCTATCAAGTTTTGCAGGGACCTGTGTGCTCTACCGAAGAATACAACGAGTGCTACGGTATACAGGTCACTCTTCCGTGAACATGCAACCCAACATCCGGACACAGTCCCCATTTATACAGATGGTTCCCGTTCGGAGACTAGTGCGGCCGCCTCAGCGGTGATACTGACCCAACCACTTTCTCGAGGCGTCAGCTTGCCCCGCGAGACCTCCGTTTTCTCAGCAGAACTTTTCGCGATTAAGGAGGCCCAAGACATAGTGCGCACTCACTCTGCCAGCTCTTTCGTCATATATTCAGATTCCCAAAGCGCACTTCTCTCCCGAGAGAGATGTAACCCCCCTCATCCTCTCGTCTGTACTAGTGATGGGACGATTAATCGGAATCGAGAATCGGAAGAATCGAGCATTTTTCAGGAATCGGAATCGGAATCGAGAGAATTGTACCATGATTTCCGATTCTTAAAACGATTCTTTAACTTTTAATTGAACCAGTTTTGCAATGTAAACTTTAAAATTTAAATGAAAGAGGATAACAAATTTTATTTTTATTGTATTGTAGCTATACATTAAAACATGTACAGTATATCCATGATGTGTAATCAAGAAGATTAAAATGAATTGTTACAACTTAGTTGATTTTTATTTTTAAACCAATCTATTATAATTTATAATTTATATTACCATACTCATAATGTAAATAGTTAATCTTACCAGAGTAAAATATGACAATTTCCAGAAAAACAAGTATAGAATTATATTTAAAAATATTGAGAATCAGAATCGTATCGGAATCGAGACTTTTTAGTGGTATCGGAATCGGAATCGTTAAAAATTTTGGTATCGTCCCATCACTAGTCTGTACCATCCAGCAAATTTTCCATTTTTTAACAGCCTTCCGACACAAGACAATCGCCTTCTGCTGGGTCCCGGCACATGTCGGCATCCAGGGTAACGAGGAGGCGGACCGCACGGCAAAGTCGGCCTGCTTGCTGCCGGCCTCCTTCCGGCCTCCTTCCGGCCTCCTCCGGCCTCCTCCCGGCCCCTTCCTTTCACCGACTTCTTCCCAACTCTCCGGTCCCATTTCCGTTCCATCTGGCGACGGGAATGGGACCAGGCCACACAAAACAAACTTCATAAGATCAAACCGCAAGTAGGATACTGGGCCTCCTCCTTCCACCAGTCCCGACATAAAGAAGTGATTATAGCCCGTCCGCATAGGACACACACGCATTACTCATGGTCACCTAATGGCTAAATCGCCAGCCCCGCTCTGCCCTACCTGTCGTACATCTCCTGGTCGAATGTCCAAACTTGTCCGCTCTTCGTTGTAGATGTTTCCCTCACTTGGCCGAAATTCCCATACCCGAGCGTCTACATTTCATGCTCGCTGAGGGCCCCCATTTTTCGGAGGAAGCTATTTCCCGTTTCCTCACTCATTCCCACCTGTTTCAACGGGTCTGAGACCAGGCCCCACATACCCACTCCCCAGTAACTGAACACTACATCCCCCCCCCCCCCTGGTATATCATCCCCAACTCAGTAACACCACTCACCCACTGCCTCGCTGAGATATGTAGCACACTAGGTACGAATCGGCGGTAAAATAAAGAAAGGAAAAAAAAATACACACACACACACACAAACACACACACTGTCCAAGAAGACGACGACGCTCTAGAAGCGATAAAAGCTAACTCAAAGTACTTCTATAATTTCCCAAAAAGAAAGTCGAAAAACCATGCGACTGTCGGACCTTTAAAATATGAGAAGTGATTTAACTGATGTTTTAACAGAAGTATCTGAAATATTAAGAGCTCAGTACGAATCATCTTTCAGTATCCCCAAAACTGACAAATTGATATGCGATAGAAACGCGTTCTTTGAAGAAGAACCACAAGGGGAAAGTATAACGGATTTCGACTTTACGACGGATGATATTACATATTATAGGCCGGGTCGAATTTCTGGGGGCAGATCGGGCACTATATGGGGCTTATGAATTGGGGTCCTACCAACATACTCCAAAAGAAAGTTTATGCTCTCCCCCGTACCACTAGCATACTCCCTCCTATTTTTGGCTCCGCCCCAAAAATGAAAATAGTCTCATAAATGAAAATGGAGACCAGTGCAGTCTGGATGGGTATCTGAAAGTCTAGCCCGCAGGTCTCCAGGTGCCATTCATCATGCTCGCTGGATTACCCGAGCAAACCGGATTCTTCGTTTATATGTATCGACTTTGTATCCCGAACAAAATCTGAAAGAACTGGTAACCATCGTCATGAAATCATATGCTCCTGGATGGTTTCATATCAAATCCCATCCTAAAGCTACTGACGGAGCACGGAATTTTTTTCATTTGATTGTCTTGATACGAGGATTGGAAGAAAAATATCGCATTATTATGGAACCGGTGTTCCGTAATAATGCCTATTTTGCCAATCCCGAAGCTATCCTACTGTCAATGCTTACTGATAGCAGACAACATGTCAGAGAAGATGCTCTTCAGAAGATACTTCTCAGTTGGACACGTTTCAGTGGCACACGAAATTTTGAGCTTCCTAAATCTCTAAATTTCGATTCCAAAGACTACTATGAGATGATTGACTGGAGAAAGGGAGCTATCAATCCTCCACCTTTGATAAGGAATTTCAGCAATGAAGAGCTACTGCATACAAGAACAGAACCCTTGAAAATTGCTGCCTTTTCATGCCACAGTCAAAGCGTGGAAAGTGCAGTGAACTTAGTGACAAAAGTATCAGAACAAAGGATTGGCTACGGCAATCGGCACAAATTTATCTTCAATCAACTGGAATCAAGAAAAAGACTGCCACAGTTTGAATGGAAAAGCCAATGGGGCCAAGGCACATCCACAAGTAATTAGTGAATTGTGAAGGTAATTTTTAAATTAAATTTTGTTTTTACTTCAAAGCTGTTTTGTGTAATAAATGGTACAATAGACTAATTGTCTTCTTTTCAGACAAATATACTAGGCCTATATGAGGTTTATGAATTGGTCTCCTAGGCAATCAGTACTCCAAACTAAAGTTTATGCCAATCTTTTCTATATACTGATAACACTTTTTGGGGATGCGGCAATTTTTCAAGGATTTGAAATTTCTTGGATAATTGCCTCAAAATTGCACATGAGGTATATTATGCAATTTTAAGGGGGGTCATCTCTATAAAAAAATGCTCTAAATGATCTCCATTTTGATTTATGATACTATTTTTAATTTGGGGGCGGAGCCAAAAATAAGAGGGAGTATGCTAGTGGTACGAAGTGGAGCATAAACTTTCGTTTGGAGTATGTTGGTCAGGATATCATTTCATAAACCCCACATAATGCTCCTCTAAAAAAAATCATTTTGACTAGATTTCGACCCAGCCTATAATACATAAGCCACAGGGAAACTAAAAACACACACAGCAGCAGGACCGGATAAATGGAATGCCACACAGATAAAAAACTGCAAGAATGCAATCGCTGAGCCACCATACTGAATATGGAGACGATCACTAGACACGGGAGAAATACGGGCATCCTGAAGAGCGCGAACATAGTCCCAATATATAAAGGAGGAGATCTATCCGAGGCCAAAAACTATAGGCCAGTATCGCTTACATCCCATCTCTCTAAAATATTTGAAAGAATAGTTAGACAGAAAATCTATGACTTTTTGGAAACTCAGAAAAAATTCAATGATAACCGACACGGGTTTCGGTCAGGCAGATCATGCCTATCACAACTAGTGGAACACTACAACAACATTATTGATTCACTTGAAAGTAATGAAAACTATGATGTACTATACACAGACTTTGCTAAAGCGTTCGACAAGTGTGACCACAGAATCATAATACATAAACTGAAATATATGGGAATAACACGAAAAGTAGGGAAATGGATATATAATTTCCTTAGTGAGCGGCGGCAAATCGTTACAGTACAAGGAGTATCTTCATCAGAATCAGAGGTCCTCAGCTCAGTACCACAAGGAACAGTATTAGTTTCACTACTATTCATAATCATGCTAACTGACGTAGATGAGGACATTACCAGAGACAGCACAGTAACATCCTTTGCCGATGACACGAAGATCAGTAGAAAAATAAGAAACCCAGAAGACATAGGATCTCTGCAAACCGACATAAACAGAATCTACAAGTGGACGGAAGACAACAATATGAAGTTTAACACTGAGAAATTTCAGCTATTACGGTACGGAAAAAGAGAAGACCTAAAATCCATGGAATATTATACCCCAAATGGACAGGAAATTCAGAGAAATTCCAGAGCAAAAGATTTAGGGGTTGTAACGACAGATGATGCGAAATTTGAAACACAAAATAAGATAGCAGTAAACAGAGCAAAGAGAGTAACGGGTCAGATATTGAGAACCTTTAAACGAAAGGATAGGAATGTAATGATTCCTCTACTGAAAACCCTGATAATACCCAAATTGGAATACTGCTCGGTCCTAACATCCCCATATAAAAAAGAAGGCATTAGACTGCTGGAAGGGATCCAGAGAAGCTTCACAACCAAGATCAATGGGTGCAAAGAACTAAATTACTGGGAGAGGTTACGCGAACTAGACCTATATTCACTGGAAAGGAGAAGAGAGAGATACACCATTATTTACACTTGGAAAATAATGGAGAAACTAGTCCCTAATCTTACTCTGAACCCTATAACTCCCCAAACAACGGTGGAAAGTAGAAACCGTAGACTGTGTCGTATTCCCAAATTGAAGGCGAGACAGGGAACATCCTTAACCCTGAAAGAAAATAGTTTTGTAGTAAGAGGACCAAAACTGTTTAATCAGTTGCCCAAAGACCTAAGAAACACGAAGCGAGTTGCAGTGGAAATCTTCAAAAGAAGACTAGACGCCTGGCTCAGAACATTCCCCGATGAGCCGGGCGTACCTGGCTATGTGAGGTGGAGAGTGCAAGAATCCAACTCACTGCTTCACCAGGCCAACTCGAGAGGAGGGGCGACAAGCTTGACCTTCGCGAAATGAGAGATCATCGCGCGAAACCTTTGTAAGGTTGTAAGATAAGGTGTATATATACAGTGTGTCCCAAAAAAAACTATACTCGTTAAGTGATCAAAATGTTATAGCGAGTTGTTTGCATATAAAATTTAATTAACTACGCCAAGTGCTCAAAATGTTCTCCGGCGGCATGAATGCACTTTTGAATGCGTCGACTAACTGATTCGCAGACATGGACTAATGTGGATGCTGTGATGGTCCCGCACTTTTCCCTAATTGCATCCTTAAGGTGTTCGAGTGTTGCGGGTCTTGTACCATAAACTGCATCCTTCAGGTAGCCCCACAAGTAAAAATCAAGTGGAGTCAAGTCCGGTGAACGTGGAGGATACTCAACGCTTCCTCTTCGTCCTATCCAACGGTTAGGCAACGTTTCATCGAGGTACCTTCTGACATCACAATGATAATGAGGGGGGCTCCATCTTGTTGAAAGTAAAAGTCGTCGTTTCCAAACAACTTCCGAACTGCAGGTATAATTTCTGTCCGCAGCATATCGAGATATGCGGCACCGGTAACTGTCCCATTAAAGAAAAATGGTCCAACCAAACCCCTGGATGATAAACCACACCATGCTGTTAATCCTGGTAAATTAACATGTTTATCCACATAAACGTGTGGATTATCAAGTGACCAGTACCTGCAGTTGTGTTGATTTACTGTGCCATTCAGCTTGAAGGTAGCTTCATCAGACCACACGATTTTGTTGTATTGAAAGTGCATTCATGCCGCCGGAGGACATTTTGATCACTTAGATTACTAATTTACCTTTCATTGGCAATTGCTATAACAATATATTGTTTGGTTTTTTTTAAATTATAAAATATATGATGCTATAAAGAGTATATATTTTTTTTTGGGACACCCTATATTATAAGAAGGGAATAAACTACTCGGCGGTTTATTCTGTTTACACCCGAAAGTTTATAAATTATCAGTGAATCTGTGCATATAAATTATAAAATGAAATTCATTAAAATTAAGAAAGTGCAATACACTTCACATAAATTATAACCAGTTTATCATATATATTTAGATCGTAATACAGTTGGCATTCGAGAAAAATTTGAAACAAAGTAGGGAAAAGGTCATAAATCGCAAAGGTCATAAACCCCCGTGACCATGAAAAGAAAAGAAAAAAAATTGTGTATTTCTTTTTACGATAATTAATGAATAGCATGACCATTGGCCCAAATTCTCACTTCATCTGCAATTTGTGTAATCTGGAAACAACTGAAAATGCAGCAATAAGATACGATTTCTGTCAAAAACTGCACAACTTTATCTGCGTGAATTGAGATAGGAAAATATCACTCGTCTCGAACGCGAAACAGATCGCGGGAATCAAATTTGGAATCAAATTTCTGTGTGACGCATCTACTCAGACTGTAAACTCTTTTGCGGTATTTAAAGAAATGGAGAAAGCGAATTCGAGTGTTACAGAAAGGGAGGGAATAATGGGGAAAGAGTCCCGAAATGTCCCAATGAAAAATTGGGTGGATGAAAGAGAAGAGCAAATAACGAATAACGATATAATACGGAATGAAGACACAAAACAAAGAAAAGAGAAGTAAAAGTTGCGATGTAATACAACTGCCTAACGAGCAAAATGATAAACACTAAAAACGTAGGAAATAAACAGTCGAAGAAAAATGATGATGTAAAAATTAAAAACATAGAAAATAATCAGATAACAAGAAATAGAAGTGTAGAAAGTACCGTCTGTAAATACTACGCAAAAGGGTACTGCAAATATCGGGATGGACAATGCATCTATGCACATCCCACATTATGTAACACATTACACAAGAGGATATTGCAAGTTCCACCATCTTACTTTCTACAACAACTATGCAAGATATGGGAGGTGCAAATACGGACAAAAATGCCGTTACCACGACCCTCAAAAGAACCCGACAGGTGAGCAGACAAAACCAGCAACAAAGAGGGCTACCAATTTTTTAGATGTAGTCTACACAATTCAACTATTGAATACCATCCAACAAATACAAAGCCAACTGACAAATACAGGGATCCGAGAGCCGTACAGAAGGCATACAGGAAGACATTACATGCGATATCGGGACAACGGGTATCGAACCAGATAAAGAGAAGAAAATTCTCGGAGGATCACAAGGCAACGAAACCGGGATTAACACCGAGGTGCACAACCTGAGGACCTTATTACAATTATTACGAAAAAAATCTTTTACAACTTGAAGAGCCTAATCATTTTCATTAATCAATAAAGTAACATAAATATCATCAACTGTTGCCGCAAAATAGAAGTCAACATCATCTTTCCTTGAATAATTATCAATTCTAAAATTAGAAAGAGCCGTTTTGAGCAGAAAACTGAGATTTGTTTGAAAAAAACCTCTGAACAGTTAGCCAGTAGAACGTGAAAAAAGTGTTAGCAGCTGACGAGGAAGCTTCTAACAGTGGCTATATCTATTCTCCAGCCCAGGACACGTCAACGCGAAGAAGAGGTGACGTCAAACCGAAACATCAACGCGCTGGTGGCCGAACTTCCTCAAATCTCCGCGTAGCGGGCTGTCTACGGTTGGCCAGACTGGCAGTCGACGGCCTGTTGCGTGGCATGACCTATTCTCAGCGTGCTATTTTTTCATATACGGGGAACAATTGCGTGCTCCCCGGACTACTCTTACTCTCCGGCGACATTAAAACTAACCCAGGCCCCACTACAACTTACACATGTCACCATACACAAAGACATAGACACAATAGCACCATGAGACACATACAGAAGTATCATATTAACATATTACAATACAACGTAGATGGCCTCACAAACAAAATCATGCAGCTTAAGGAATTCGTACACAAACAAAACATTCACATAGCACTTATACAAGAAAAAACTAAAACGCGCACACACAACACCCACCATCCCTGACTTCATGGCGATCCGTCAAGATCGTACGAGGGGTCACGGGGGTGGACTCATCACTTACATACGTAAAAGCATTAGCTACACTGATGCAACCCAAAACATTACAAACACAATCCAAGCAGATAACACGATAGAAATACAGGCAGTTAACATCAAAACGCGCGCAAAACACAACACCACACTAATCAACATTTACATCCCACCAGATAGTTCACCTCAGGTGCCAGCCAATTACAGTCCACAGTTACACAATCTGGCCTCTCTCACTAATGTCATCTTAGGAGGAGACTTCAACGCTAAAGACACTAGTTGGTACCTGCACAACCAAAGCAACACCAGAGGCGCCAACATAGCCACACAACTAAACAGCTTCTTTATTCTTAACAATACAGAAGAACATACACATATACCACATCAAGCAGGATACTCAAACTCCTCCCCAGACATAACGTTTTGTTCCCCCTCACTAGCAACACATACACACACTGGAGAACAGAAAAATTACTGTCATCAGACTACCTGCCCATCATCATTACAACACGTTCTATACTCTGCCCCAACAGCCTTAGGCACACTTACAGAAATTACAAGAAAGCTGGTTGGGAACAGTTCAAAATACAAACTGAAGAACAATTCACCACATTAAACAGCACACCCATCATAAACATAAATTCAACACTCAAGACATTTAATCAGATCATCAATAATGCAAACAAATACATACCCAAGGTCAACATTAGGAAATACAACACAAATTACACTAGAGAAATAGCCCACCTCACAAGGCAACGTAACAACCTCAAACATAACTCACAAACACCACACACAGAAGCCATAAAACAGCAGATACAACAGCTCAACACAGAAATAAACAATAAACTTAAAGAAAACAAACAAACATTTAGGGAATCCATAACAACACTAAACCACTCCACAGATACGTCCAGGCTATACAAGACTATAAACAGCATTACCCACTCTAACAGCGGCATTCAAACCTCACACGCGGCTATCTGTCGCAGCCAAAATAATATCCCAACATATACACAACAAGCTAACATTCTAGTTAATCACTACGCAAAGATGAGTCACTTAAACAGAGACAACAACCAGAAACACGCAGACAGACAAACAGCTAGACACAAGAAAATCTACAAACTCGACACGACCATTACACCCTTCAATACAGACCAGACCACCAAGATCATCAAAAACATTAAAAATTCGAAGGCTACTGGACCAGACAACATATCTAACATACACCTTAAACACTTGGGCCCACAAGGAATACTAGCTATCACAAATATCAGCACATATTCATACCAACACTGTATTATTCCTGACATATGGAAACAAGGTAAAATTATTACACTACTCAAACCAAACAAAAATCCAACAGAACCAGCTTCCTATAGACCCATTACTTTACTATGCACACCTTCCAAAGTAACAGAAAGACTAATCTTACAAATCACCAACCCACACATACCACTATCGCCTACTCAACATGGATTCAGACCTCGCCACTCAACCACGACATTACTCACTAACCTCACGCAGCACATCATGGATGGCATCAACTCTAGAAGACCAGCTCAACGTACACTATTAGCAACAATAGACATTAGTAAAGCATTTGATGCTATCCCACGCTTCCCTCTCATAAACAAAATACTCAACACAAACATGCACAATAACACCAAAAGGTGGCTGAGCAACTATCTCTCAGGAAGATACTCACATGTCACATTTAATGGCAAGTCATCCAAAAACAAGCTTTTTCCGAACGGGGTCCCTCAAGGCTCTGTTCTCTCACCAACACTGTTCAACTTATACATGCATGACATTCCAACACCAACAGATAACAAGCTTACCTTATCATCATATGCAGATGACATCACTCTAACATCCACCCACAACAACATCGACACCGCTACAAATAACCTACAAACATACATAAACAGTATACAAGACTGGCTCACACACAATAGACTCAAAGTAGCGCCCACAAAATCAACCATCACCTTGCTTACAAGCAACAGAAAAGAACACCAGATAACTCCACAGCTTACACTAAACACCACCAGCATTCCACACAGTCACAGGACCAAAATACTTGGGGTCACATACAACACATCATTATCTCTTACAAACCACATTCAGGACATTAAAAACAAATGTACGTCAAGACTTAACACGCTTTTGGGTACTAACAGGCACAAACTTTGGACACCAACAGGAAACAACATCACTCATATACAAACAATATAGTCGCTCAGTTATGGACTATGCTAGCCCATGCTGGGCACCAATTATCTCAAACACACATAAACACCTTACAGACAATACAAAACAACGCACTTCGTATCATTACAGGATGCACCTAAACAACACCAATAGAACACCTGCACACACAAACAAAAAATACTGAAAGCTAGGGAACATTTAGACATGAGGGGAGCACGATTCATGGCAGCAGCGACACCTAACCCACAACACCCTTGCCACTACATGTACAATCATGCACCGACACCTCGCACCATTAAGGTAACACCAGAGAGACATTATAACCAAATACTCCATTCCATACCACGCCCCACAGACATCACACAGTACAGAAACACACACACACACACACACACACACACACACACCTAACCCACAAAGCACTGACATGACTCGGTCCGAATGCGGTCCTACGTGCTATGGAAAAACTATACACGCTTACAACATGGTATCATGTGTGGTACCTTTATTTCTTAATTAAATATTTAATTCAATTAATTAATAATTTATATCTACAAAATTGGCGACATAGCCTATTGGGAATGAAATAATTGCCATACATACTGTATATAGAACCCATATGTAGGCATCGGGCCTGCATAACAACAAGAAAACCAAATTTATTATTTCGTGTTCAAAATTTTCCATTGCCAACGCAATCAGCAAATAATAAAAATACTAAGATTATATTATATCGGCTCGCTCGGAGCTGCTTATGTTACAGCGATGCTTTAAGCAAGGAAGATGTGCTTTGTCTTCCTATAATTTCTGAGTGAGGTCCTCTTGACATAAAACTTAATAACTATAAGAAGGATAGGCCTGTTCCTTCAGGTGTTTAAATAGTGACTGCCTATATTAGTTACATCGGGTCAACTCATTGTGTAATTCCATCGTACCACGGCCCTACATCGATAAAGATCGTCGTGCCGCTCTACATCGAAACAGAAGCGAGGCCCAACGAAATAATAAGGTAAGGCAATTCCTTTCTTTACCATTAGGCAACGCAAATACCGAAGGCAAATAAACAAAGAGGTCCTTTGAAGATCTACATATACATAACACACTAACGAAAAAACGTAGGGCTTTTGTCGTTAACTCTCCACTGAAATCTGCTGGAAATTTCCAACGGATGAGGATGAGGGTAACAGGCAATCAACCCATACCCCTATATAGTTTTTTCACAGTGCGAAGGTCAGAGTTCAGCCTGAGCAGATCGGATCGAGTTAACTTAGCACGATTCCGATGTGGACATCACCCCAACTTAGACATATAAACACAGACTAGACAACTCCACAGACGACACCTGCCACCTGTGCCAGGACACACCACAAACAATTGAACACATTATGACAGACTGTACCACTCTAGCACAACATAGAACACAACACAACATCACTAGTGCGCTGAACCTCTTATCCACTCCGGAGAGGGCGATCGGTTACCTGCGTACCGCCAGCTTGCTCGATCAGGGTGGGCTGATCGGCTAAACAACAACGAAACCGGCACCACTATTGGAAAACGAATCGGAAACACAAGTGTGTAAAAACGAAAGGGAAAAAATAAAAATAATCCTAGCCAACATTTAGGGCCTCAAATCAAACCATTCCTCGGACAAAATTTTATATACCTGAAAGGACTCGTGTAAGAAACTGGTGTAGATTTTGTATGCCTCACGGAAACCCATCCAAAGGACTGCCAGGCGAACTGTGAAAACTGAGTTCCGTATTGACAAAAAAGAAATACAAATTGACAGCTAAGGGGTTCCAAAAAACCTTCACCCCCCCCCCATTTTCAGCTTACATGTTTACTTATATCGAAATAGTTTTTAGTGATTATAAAAATATATAAAATTCTTTATTTATTGCAGGCATTAAAATTACTCTAGCTGATAAAGTGATAATATAATGGCTCCTCAATTAATTGGTGATTCGGAGAGGCAACGTGTGATCGAACGCATATGAGCAATAACATTTCGGGAAGCTCGTGATGCTGGAGCCACCTTTATAACACGTTCATGGGTTGCCAAAAAGTTGCGAAGAAGTGAGGACTCGTCAAAAGAAATTGGAATAAAACTTTGGATGAATGTGAAATGGATACCAACCAAATCTGGGCGCCCAAATTTGCCACTCTCTCAGGAAACAAAGGACATCATTGAAAGCGGTACGCGTAAGCGGAAAAAACAGCTGTGCTAAACTTCTAGAGAGATCGAAGTGTTGAGAGGAAAGATCGTTAGTGGTGAGATCATTCGACTGTACCGTCATAGGCAAGGTTTAAAAGCCTTGTGCATGAACTTCCAAAGCAAGAAAAACTCAACTTTACATCGATGACAGAATGTGTTTGCCCATTATCTCGAAGATTGGGATGTGGATGATTTCAGCATTTAGCTGTCTCCGATGAATTTTTTGTTTACGTAACACGTCGGCCTAACTACCAAAATGATCGAGTGTGGGCCACAACACCAGATGAAATCGATGACAATGAACATTATCGCGAATTATTAAAAAGTCCAGACTGTGTTGGTGTGTTTGTTTGTTCACTGCAAAGAAGCTCATGTGGGTGTGAAGCCAAATGGTCAGAGTTGGGATGGACAGTATTTCGTGATATTATTCTATCCCAGCATGTCATTCCTTTTCCAAGAAACCCAAACAATGTTATGGATGTCGATCAGGTCACACTTCTGCACGATGAGGCCCCCTGCTTTAAGGCATTAGCCACTCAACAGTTGTTGCGGAACCATGAGATCGATTTCTTTGGAAATGAAGAATGGCCAGGAAATTCTCCTGACCTGAACGTCTGTGAACACATTGGATCAGTTATAAAGGACAAGGTTGAATGTCTCTTATTTCAAGAACCTGCAGCAAATCGATTTTCGAAGGATATAATAACGCAACACATTGAAACTGTTTTAGCAAATTTGCGTAATGATCAAGATCTATTCACGTCACTTTTGGCAAGCTACCCAAAGCGAATTCAGGTTGTCTTGGAAGCCAATGGCGGGAATACCAAGTTTTAATTGTTTCTCATTAAATGCAGGATTCAATTATCTTTTGTAAGGTATGCTTAGTTTTACTGTACCTCTAATGGTTCAGGCCCACGCTTCTCAAACTAGGGGTCGCGTAAATATTATTGGGGGTCGCAGAAACATTTGAAAATATTATTTTTTTCATAAAATATACAGTGTTAGTACCTATTGCTTTTATGACATTGAGTGAAGGGTCGCGAAAAAATTGTCTGATCCAAAGGGATCGCAAGTGAAAAAAGTTTGAGAAGCCCTGGTTTAGGCCATGGGGGGGGGGGGGGCTAAGGTTTATTGGAACCCCGTATAACATCCTCCGAGATGACAGAACAGAGAGACGTAAATGAGGATGTGCTATTTACACACGCGAAAGGCATATGACAGAAATGACTGTAAGTACCTCAAACAGCTACGTAGAATGTGTAACAGCAAAAGTTTAAAAATTAAATGTTACTAATTGTAATGTACAGACTCCCAAACACGCCACCCTCAATTTTCAGGTCTACACTCTCCAACCCCAAATATTTTACTCTGTGGTGATTTTAATTTTCCATTCATGAAATATAAAAGGATAGGAAGAAATATATGTATACACCAGGACAAGGGGGGCACACGAGAAGACCAGGAGCAGGTAAAAATGCTACTAGCTCTAGCTAATGAATTTATGTTCACACAAGAAATAACAGAAAACACAAGAAAAAACAACTGCCTAGATTTGGTATTCACAAGTAACAGCAACCTAATTGATAACGTAGAAATATCCCCAACTATATAATATCGGATAACAACATTAGTGAAATAACAACCAATATAAAAACAAGAGGAAAGAAAAGAACACGAAAAACAGAAAGAAGCAAATACAAAATTTTAAATTTTCACTCTAAAGCTATAATATTCCAAGAGGTAGATGGCTTTAATCTGAATTTTAGGTGATTATGGTTTGACAAATGCATTCTATGTAAAAATGGGTGCTGATTCCAAAAAAGGCAGTCTTTTTTTTTTACCCCAGTTACGACAAAATGGCCATTTTGGACACTTTTTGGCCAATTATGGCCAAAATCAGATATTTTCAGAATTTTAGGTGATTATGGTTTATTAACATTTATCCAGTGCTGTGCTCGTTACTTTATAAATGTAATGCCGTTACCGTTACTACAGTCTAAATGTAACACCGTTATCGTTGCAGTTACCATTTTTAAAAAGTAACGAGTAACGGCACCGTTACTCGTTACCGTTACTTTTAATGAAATGTAAATATATTATATATATATATGCATAGGTATATTATAATTTATATATACATAAAATATTATATTATATAAACATTCGCTTGTGTGAGTATGTGGTGGTTTGTATCCACTAGTTAATGCATAGGCTATGAAGTCTGTACATGCCTTCATTGCGTTGTTATGACTTATAAGGCTTAATATTTTTAAAAAAATGAAACAAAATTACTGCAAGATTTATTACTAGGAATTGCAACATAACAGAGGATGTAGCATACTATTGATACTAATTTACTAATGCTAGAATATACCAGGAAAGTTTAGTTTTGCGAAACAATAATAGGAAATACTAAAGAAATGAATCAAATGAGTTATTGTGCATGGCAATGATAATTGAAATTTATTAGCTAAATATACAAACTTAAGAACTATTATTCAAAAGATCTTTATTGGCCTTTAAGAAAACAAGCTTCTCGAAAGTTGCATCTAAGAGCGAGCCTCGTTTCGGACGCAGTATATCCTTCCCTACTGAAAAAACCCCACTCAACAGCGGCACTAGATGGTATAGGAGTGTTAAATTTAATAAACATATTTTTAAAGTTAGTGGATGGGAAGGATGCAGAGCTAATGTGCCGTGAAGGCCCGGATGAGAGGAATGACGAAACCTCTGTTGAACTTAGGTCCCTCCCTGCTCCAGGGTTCTTCGCCTTTTTACTTTGACAGTGCTGTCAGTGTAGAGGGAGAGGGTGGATGGGGGTAGGCTGCCAGCATGCCAACATGCACACCTCGCTCATAGTGAAGGCACAAATTTTTAACGATTAATGAATAATGAGTGAGAATCGAAAGAAACTAATTGCGAGCTACGATAAAAAAGTAACGAGTAACGACTAACGAATGTATTTCCCTAAAAAAGTAACGTCGTTACTGAAAGAGTTACTTGATTTGAAATGTAACGCCGTCACCGCTACCGTTACTAAAAAAGTACCGCGTTACGTAACGGCCGTTACTTGTAACACGTTACTGCCCAGCTCTGCATTTAACAAGAACATTAACAACATTTACTTAATCATCTCCATCATCATCACTGTCATCTTCGTCCTCTGAATCAGTATCGGAAATATTACACTGGGCAACACGTATTTTATTGAATGATATCTGACACTTGATTCTAGGTAATTTGGGTGCGCTGAATACGAATTTCAACTCGGTTTGGCTCTATCAGGTCCTGATTCTTGTCGACAGCCTATGTGCCATTTCCAGATTTTTCAAATTAGGACTAAAAAATTAAGTCATGTGTTAAATTTTTTTTTCAAGTTTCATGAATACAAGCAGTTCAAACTACAGTAAATTACATTATAACGATAGAAATGACTTAAAATAAAAAACAAACAGATATGAAGCTTTCACTGTGGCAAAAATTTTCTTTGTAAGACTTTCTAGCGTATTTGCTTGTTGATGGCAGGTCTCTTTCAAGCACCAGCAGTAATCAGCCATCATGTGGGAATCCAGCGGCCTTGGTACCGTTCCTCCATAATTTTGATATCTTGGTGGAATCTCTCCCTTGTTCGTCACTTACATCACCTAAATTACTTGGAAATTGGTCAAGATGGCTATTCAAAAAATGCATTTTATGCTCATATTGCAACCTAACTCTTTGTAGTCCCTTAAAAGTTTTTTTACGATTTCTTCGTAGTTATCTGCCCTATAATTGCCTAAAAAGTTTTCTATCAAGTCCACGAATGAGAACCAGCCATTTTTTTCGCGTTCATTCATGACATTAGGAAAATTGCGTCTTTAATCATTGTTCTTATTTGTGGACCGTCGAAAATTCCCGCCTTGATTTTTTCATAACTTAAACTTGGAAATTTTGAAGTTATGTATTTGAAACACTCGCCGTTCGTATCTAAAGCTTTTACATATTGTTTAATGAGGCCTAGTTTTATATGCAGAGGAGGAAATATGATTTTATCTCTGCTCACTAAAGGTGGATTAATTACGTTTTTTTCTCCGACAGTAAGTGATGTTCGTGCTGGCCAGATTTGTTTGAAATAATGTTCTTCCTTGGCTCTGCTGTCCCATAAGCAAAGGAAGCAGGGATATTTAGTATACCCTCCTTGTTGTCCTAGCAGAAAATTAACCATTTTTAAGTCAACACATATGATCCACTCGTGCTCCCTATTTGATAAGATTTAAAACCTTTTCTATATGTTCATACTTTTCTTTTAATTTTGTTGAGTGCCCAATCGGTATCGAGCCGTATAGATTGCCATTATGCAACAACACACACTTAAGACTTCTTTTCGAACTGTCTAAAACAAGCGCCAATCATTTGCATCGTAAGACTCAACCCCCATCTTCTTTAACAAACCAACTATGTCGCAGCAATATACTAAACTATCCTCTGTTCTAAAATATTTAACAAGTTCTTCTTCTCTTTTCTGTAAAATGAAATGTATGTGTTTGAAGTAAGCAAGTTTTTCTCTTTAAGTCTTGAAGCTAAAATTTCCGCAGCCTTTTTTGGCAAATTTAGATCCCTTACAACAGGGGTGGGGAAACTTTTCAGTACCAAGGGCGAAAATCGACACAAAACACCTCCGCGGGTGTCTGGCAAATTTTAAGCTTATATACAGCGTGTCCCAAAGAAATGTATACCCACTTTGTTCGATAATACCAGCTATGAGGATAATAAATATATTACTTTTTATAAGATTTTTAATAAAGAATTTCTCCTGAATCTAAATATGTAATTATTTTTATTAAAAATTGAAGAACAAAAAAACGTTACAGATGTTTAAATTATAATTATTATTTTCGAGACTTCATGTGCGATATTTTCTATTTTAACCGACTGTTTTGAGATACTTATGTTTAGTGTTGATATTGAAGCATAAATGTTGTAATTATTAGTTAATTCAAAAAATTTACAAATTCCATGGTTAAATGACACTTTATCTAAGATGTTCGACGTCTTCCAGAACGTTGTTTTTTAAGTTTGCACAGTGCCGTCGGTTCAACTTATCTCGTATACGTGCAAAAATATTAGAAAATATCGCACATGAAGTCTCGAAAATAATAATTATAATTTAAACATCTGTAACGTTTTTGTTTTTCAATTTTAATAAAAATAATTACATATTTAGATTCAGGAGAAAATTCTTTATTAAAAACATATAAAAAGTAATATATTTATTAACCTCATAGCTGGTATTATCGAACAAAGTGGGTATACATTTCTTTGGGACACGCTGTTATATAAGATGTATTTTAAAAAGCTATTTGCTGGGCTGTAAATAAATAATTTTTAGTAAATAATAAATACCTAAGCGGGCGAATTGAAATTAGTTCGTGGGCGAAATTTCGCCCGCGGGCGAGGGTTTCCCCACCCTGCCTTACAAGATCATTCAACTCGGCCTGGTTAAACTTTTGCGGATCGTTTGACTTTCAAATACGCTGGGGTCAAAATCGGTGTCTGACTCCTCAAAGTGCATAACAATATTTCAGGAACATCTTCAACTAATTCTTGAGTTGGCAGACCCTTAAATTTTGGAATGGGGATCTCATTTGAATGTAGCACAGGTCGTATCGCGGTGTCGAAATTTGGGTACTCGATACAATGTTTATTTTTCTTAGTGAAGCCGAAGTCTTGACAAAGCAAAGGTAGCAATCGGTCTCGTGGTTAGTAGGCTCTCGCCACACCTGATATGGAAAAAAAATTGTAAAGCGTTAACAAAAGCGACGAGAGACTTGTTTTTATGAATTTTATCAAAAGTTATCACCCAAACATTTAACATTTCTATGTGTTTCAACCTTATGCAATATTTGAGATTCTTATAAACATTTTCTGTAAATTTTTGTTTATGTACCTAAGTTACAATTACATTTAGGTAAGTTACAGTATACTAGTGATTAAATTACGTAGTTTTATGAAATCATAAACTTACCATCGGAACTCCAAAAGGTATTTTTGAATCCGAACCCTTCGTCCAATGTCGCAGTCTTTCAATGCATATAGTGCAGGCTTTATGTGGAGCCCACGATTTATCTTGGTCCCCAGTTTTATGCCAAAATAAGCTAAGTAAGCTCTTTTTACGAAGTCAGTTATATTTGCTCGTTGATGTGGAAGTGTAAAATTTCCACATATATAACAGAAGGAATCAGGGTTGTTTTTGCATTTGAACTTTCTAGTGCTTGATGACATATTGCTTGATTGTTCTGCCAATTTGTAAAGGTATTTAAAGCCCTTAATTCATATAAATTTAAGAAAATCTGAAATATAAACACAAAAATTAGTTTAAATAGGTACTTATTATGAAATAGGTACTTGCAATCTATGAAATTAAACTAGAAACACGGATGAGTAGGTACAATATAAATTACGTCTAATTAAATCAACTATATTAAATCACGATGACAAAATTACTCACTAAATCATATGCCAATTCAAAATTATGTTAATGCCCAAACTTAATTAACTAACTCGACTGACTGACTGACTGACTGACTGATTGAATTGACTGATTAACTCTGGAAACGAGTCGCTTTTATATATTTTAGTTGTCCCTCTAGAATACTCTACAGAGAACAGGAACGCTCGAGAAAATTTTAGAATTCTATGATATTTTTAGCTTAATTTACTAATATTAAAATGGGTTAAAAATGACAAAATTAAAATATTTTTAGGGTGTTACATATAAAAATATACATAATACAACAATACCATAACAATAGGTACAAATACCTAGATAAAAACCTAGTTGCATAATGTGTAACTGCAAAAAGACAGCGAGTATTGAGAAAAAAACCTTTTTATGAATACGACGAAAGAGGAGGGGTGTTGAGCAAAATCAGGACCTGATAGAGCAAAACCGAGTAAAAATCCGTGCTCAGCGCACCCAAATTACCTAGAACTAACTGTCAAATCTAATTCAATAGACAAAAAGTTGAAATTTGTTCCCCAGTGTTATCATTGTCTTCGTCCTCAACACCCTCATCTCCATCTGCGGCATCCTCCGGTTCCATGGTCTCAGAAAGCATGGTTGGCATTTGACTGCCGGTAAACCAGACTGGTAGAAAAATTCCATTAACCTCTTTCCAGCCATGGTCTGTAGGTCGCATGTTCTCTAGTGGATCTCTTAGATGCGCATGTTTCCAGAGATATGCCGCATAGTTGCACCGAGCTAACTTTTGATCCAGAACATCTTTGCAGGGAGGAAGCATGCCTACATCAATACCTTTAATTTTCTGTGAAGGAGAGTCTGGGTCATTTGGCTTGTACCTTTGCTGGAATATCTTCAGTGTGGCCTCATTCACCGATGAAATGGTTCCCTGGCCATATAGAGTACACACACATTTTTCTACGTGGATTCCTTCATCAACAAGGGTGGTCTTCTCTCCAAGGCTGCCGAGGCCTTCAAGATGTAACGGGTTCTTTTCAGCCTTCTTCAGTGGATTCACTTTTTCCTTCCTAAAGAAGGGTGATGTGTAATCACATCCTGTTAGAGCATGATAACCTGGCAATGCCTTGCAAAGAACTGGACCCAGGTGATTTGCAAGATCAGTGATGTGTACATATCTCCTGGTGTTGTCACTAGCATGCCCAAGGTCCATCCACACGTTGGCTTTGAGTTGTCTGGCATGGTACAGAAGAATAACCATGATATCAGTGTCCGTTGCACGGACAACAACATTCTGTCTTGGTCTTGTTTTTGACAGCATGCTGAGATGGTACACCAGCATGATATCGGCCTCCACGTGTGAGCATACATACTCAGGTACCTCATTGTGTTCTACATTTCCTGATAGAGTTGCTCTATATTGCAGACACTGCTTCTCATGTGCAACAAGAACTCTCGTTTGTTTTATGATAGGTGGGTACTTGTTATCTTTTCATTCAACCATGAAGAACTTCATAAGTGCAGTTTTGAAATTTGGTGATCTCAAGGCATGTCTGAAATCTTTAGGACGTAACTGATCTGATCCAATTATGTGAAATGATCCATCAATTGCTCCTCTCTGCCTGTTGCTCAACATTCTTTATACTTTTCACATACTTGTCACAGACAAAGTGTACTTCACTTGCCCTTGCACTCACTGGTGGAATTCAAAAATTTTAAGAACCGGTTCGCCCTCCCCTCCCCTCCCCTTCCCCCCTTCTCCTCTCCCTTCCGTGTCAGAAATGAAAACTAAAAAATGTTTTTATTGAAATTCTTTATTTAATTTCCTTTTAAATATTTCCAAATCGCCTCCAAATCGAACTCGAGAAATTTTAGGAACCGGTTCGCACGAACCGGTGCGAACCGGCTGAATGCCACCACTGCTCGCACTGCATATGATCTTCAGGACCAGCATTGCTACAGTTCCAAGAGTAAGAGGCAAGTCTGAAGGCAGTGATTGGATTATAAACATTGCGTCAGAGAGAACTAAATCAACTGTTGGCGGCTCTCTGTGTGTAATCAAATCTTCAAGATGTTTGGACAGTTGATACTTTGGTGTTTTCTTCATTGTGCCATAAATGCTAGCCATAGAGAGGGGAACAGGAGTAAGTGGAAAAGGAAACACATTTTCAAGCTCGATCTTTCTGGTACAAGCAAGATAGAGCAATCTGCCGAGCAAGTCCCGTGTTGTCTTCAGCACCAAAACGTTTTCATCTTTACCTCGTACTTTGCTCTTGACAGCAGCACTGGCAAAGTTTTTCACTTTTCTTCTTTGCAGTGGCCTTTCAAACCTTGTGGGGTCATTTAAGCATTCCTGGAGGAAGTCATCTTTCCACTTTTCCCCCAAAACGAAGAGATTTAACACCTCTTTTACTTCATCTGGCATTTTTGCTGTCTGCTAGACAGTACAGATTGGTATCTTCAAGCAGAGACTGGACGAAAGGATTCATTGTAGTCTTTATCATTTTGGATATGCTTTCCAGGTCTCTCTGGAATTTACTCACCTTCGACTTTCTTAGTTCATGGCTTGGATTAGTATCCTTCCTTATTGCTGCTTTTTCAAACAGATTCCTCACTGTGGTACTTCTAGCTGATCTCGTCACTGTCCAGCGCCTGGTTGCTCCTTGACTTTGATGGAAAGCATTCATACTAGTTTGTCGCGAAGCTGCATCTGCATTGATCGTACTTTCTAGTGCTTGATCCACTGGTTGTCTGGCAAAGGAATTGGATGACAACCTCACAGATAAACCACCTCTTTCAAGTTGTTGTCTCATGCCAGGATGGGTGGTATCCATGTTCAAGAGTCTGAGATAGTACAAGCACATGTAGCGTGCATAATTGTGGCGATTTGCAGTAAAGAAAATGTCAATCGTTTTCCCAAGCATGAAGATGAAAAGGTCCACATCATTTGTTCGTACGACTCTGCTGATGAGCATGTAGATGTCAACCATGTCAATGTAATTCATCCAGAACTGTGCATTTACACCATGTTTGCCAGCTCTGGTGTCATCGCAGAAGCTTTCACAGGCCATCATGAATGCTATGTACTCATCTGTCTCCTCCAAAGATGTGATCTTCTCAGGGGATAGTGATTCGTGGAGAGTCTTCAGGGCTTCAACCAAATGCCCATAACTGTCATTTGCCTCTTCCAGTTCCAAAAAAAACCTATATGGTTGCTCCGCATAGCAGATGCTAGGAGCACATGCATTCTTCTAGCCTGATTATAGTGTTTTCCTGTCAAAAAGGCATTGAGCGAACCCTTGGTGATGGCACCACTTTCATTTAAAATGTGGGCTGCACCTGACCCATCCAAGAAGTACCCCACTGCTGACAGATATCGGAACATAATATGGAAAGCCCCAAAGCAGACAAAGATATTGTCATTCTTAGGGCTCATGGTGTCATGCAACTGTGAAGCTGGCTTGGCTATAGCCAGATCATAAGTTGTTGCAATGCAATCTTCATTACATTCTTCAGCAATGGTCATATTTCTTTTCATGGTTTCATTCACTACATCATGCCGTGTAGGAGGGGCTCCGATGTTTGCCAAATAGCCTATGTTCTGAGCTGGTAAATCATCATTGGTTATTGTTGAGTTCCAGCCAGACCACAGTGGTGTTTGTTTGTTTGTTTTGCAAGATATTGTCTATGCAACATCTCTGGCAGCACAGGCTTTGTAGTTTTCAGGCTTGACCATTATTTGTACCTCAAAGGAAAACTTTGATATTTTTAGTTTCTTTCTCACTGGTTCGAGTTCTGGATTTGGTATTTCAAGACTTCTCTTCTTTCGTTTGTTCATAGAAATAGGATGTGTAGTCATTGTTGTTGTTGTGGATGTTGTCATTGTTGCTGTTGGTGACGATATAACTGGGACTTCATTTTGAATACAGATGCCTTGTGTGTCATGATACATTGATTCATCATAGTTGTCCCATGCTGTGTTTGTGCTTAGTCCTTCACTTGCTTCTAGGCCATCAGGAAGAACTCGGTTTTTCTCAATAATATTAGCAGCAATTTCAGTCTCGTATTCTTCTGCAGCATGATATCCTATGCAATGGCCAAAGCGATTAACAACTTCTTGAATCTTCCTGGAACCAGCAATACTCTTTAAACCCATGCCCAGCAGCATGTGTTTAGATGGCTTCACTGTTCCACCAGTAGTTTTTTAGATATCATCTTCAGCTGATGATTCAACATACCGCTCCACTCTCTGACTGGCTTCATCTTTTGTTCCAGTGTACAGAATCCTATAAAACTCTAATATTTCAGCAGGTATATTTGGACACTGACCATCATGGATTGCTTCTACTGTAATAGGCTTTGGGAGTTTATTCTCACTGAGCTTCTTGATCTCTCTGAGGAACAAAGTTACATTCTTAATTTCCTTGGCCATAGCATCCTTTGCAATAGAGAGATAGGTACCTTGTTTCTTGCTGTCTTGATCAACTTGAAGCTTGCTGCCATAGTGTTCTGAGATTTTGGACAAAAGATGGTATGGGTCAGAGGTAGGCTCCTCGAATCCTTCTTCTTTCAGAAATTCAATGAAGGTTTTATTGATATCAACCAATTTCTGGGAAGCTTCTTTCGGAAAGATCTCAGACTCTATATATGTAAGTAATCTTAAGAAAGCAGATTCTCGTCCCTTTGTGTACGTTGCACCTTGTTGTTTGGCCACAGCCTGAGCAGCCATGGAAATATACTTTTTCCTGCATGTCTTATGGTACTTGACCTCTTTCGCTATGAAGTCAATGTATTCATATTCACGAAGAAAATCTGTATCTTTCAGTTGCCTTGCAGCATTTATAATACTGTCCTGTGCTTGTGTAGTCTCACATAGAGATAGTATTTCAAAACCACTGGGGAAATGTTTGTGGTCAGGACTCCGGACCATTGCAAAATACAGTTCCTTCCCAGCAATCCAGTAGTTGAGATAGTAGCCACTAGTGGCTTCTTTACCATAGATCTTGTTTTAAGAATGTTTTCATCGGAACATATTTTCTTTTCCTTTGATTGTATCTGATAAGCGGTAAATTTACTGTAACAGCCATTGTGAAAGCCATAATGAGGCAGTGGTTCAGCGTTAAAATTAATGGTTTCACATATAGCAAGGTATTTAGAACTCGTCTGATATTTTTTTTTCTGGCTTCAGCTGTGTCCCCAGCTTTTTTCCACGTTTGTTTAGTAAATGGAGCCACTGCATCACCATCATGTTCTGCATCACCACTCGCATGCAGCACACACAGCAAAGGCACCTCCACACCACCATCCATCTGCAAAAGAAAAAATAGTCAAACAGTGTGCCACTCATTGGGCCATGATTTATGGTTACCCTAAGAGGTAGATGGCTTTAATCAGAATGTTAGGTGATCTTAATTTGATAAGCCTATTAAAACGTCTCCAAAATGGCCATTTTGTCGTAGCCTGGGGTCAGTAAGACTGCTTTTTTTGGAATCAGCACACTTTTTTACATAGAATAGGCTTGTCAAACTAAGATCACCTAAAATTCCGATTAAAGCCATCTACCTCTTAGGATATAAATTGGGAAGATGTTACATCCAGCATGGAAGTAACAGAGTGGAAAACTATCTTCAAGGCCAAGACAACGGAAGAGATGCTAATGATCTTAAGAGAAGACGCTGCAAATTGTGGAAAGACATGTCCCAAAAATACAACAAAGAAAAGAGAAGCAGGTTTGAGAGAGAAAGGAGGTCATTGTTCTGAAAGAGAAAAAGAGTGACTGCAAAATTAAGTAAGTGTAAAGATAACATCAGAAAAATATTAAATGATAAACTGCAGAGTATCGATTGCGTCATAGAGGAACTAATTGAGAAGCATACAGAAAAAGACGACGACGCTATCTATAGAAGCGATAAAGGTTAACTCAAATTACTTCTATTTCTCCCTCACTAACCATTATATTAATTAAAATAGCATCGTTATTGACGGCAGCCCAGAGGTTCCATTAAATTCCACTTCCGGTCTGTAACACGTGTTTATTTCCGCATTCATCATTTTCCCCTCGCCATCCGTTATATTAATTAAAGTAACATATTGTATTACTTAAAAGTAACGTATCGTATTATTTAAAAGTAACGTATCGTATTATTTAAAAGTAACGTATCGTATTATTTAGTCACATATTGTCTTATTTAAAGTAATATATCGTAACGTATCGTATTATTTAAAGAAACATATTGTATTATTTAAAGTAACGTATCGTACCATTTAAAGTAACATATTGTATTATTTAAAGTAACGTATCGTAAAAAAAAAGACAAAATATGACAGGGCCCGCTAAACTGAAAGCTGAATGCTTTAAATGTAAAGTTAATCATTGGTGTGTCGACTTCCCCGAAGATAATATCGGCGACATCACATCCCTGAGTATATGTTTGTTTTGTAAACTTAGAGAAAACCACGAAAAGGAAGTTAAAGAACTAAAGGAATTAGTAACAAAGCTTGAAGCTTGGGTCGTAGCACTGGAAATCTAACCCAGTGGACAAGATCAGAGTAAAACCGCACCAGCAGATATAAACTAGATTAAACATCTAGAACAAAGCGTGGCCCGCTTGGAAAATATGGTGAATATTCTGGAAAGTAGGACGGAGGAACGAAAATTCCAATTGGTCAAAAATAAAGGACCCTCCAAACCAAAACATAAGGATTCAGAACCCATTACTGTAAAAAATAAGTTTCACTTGCCGACGAAGAGGAGGAATCATTTTTAATTCGGGATTCTCTGGTCAGGAATCAAGGAGACTTTTTCGGAGCAAGACGCGTGACCAAAAGAAAACTCCGATGTTTTCCAGGTGCCACGAGTCAGATAATAAATAGGGAATTAGTCAAAATTAATATCAAGAATAAAAGTTGCCCTATCATTGTTCATGTTGGTGGCAATGACGTTTTTCAGGGAGGGCAGACAGAGTCCACTGTAAAAGAGCTCAATATCCTAACCGACAAGGTTAGGGAAGAGACAGATATGGGTATTGGTTGTAGGGATTCTCCCACTAATGCGTGCTAGTGACTATACTTTAAGCAAAGCCATTAGCATAAATAAGAGAGTTAAACGCATGTGTGAGGGAAAAGGCCTAAAGTTTGTTGATTTTTGGCCTACATTCTTCGGAAATGGAGAATACTTTGGCTCGGACGGGATCCACTTTAATCAGGAGAAAAAAAGTTTTGTAATTTAATGAACATAAATTTGTATAATTTTTTTAAACTAGGACCCTAGGACCCCCAAACCAGCAATTGATCCTGCTCCCCCAACTGTTAGACCTACTCCGCCAGCAGTCGGTCCTCCTTCCCCAGTAGTCGGTCCTCCTCCCACAGCAGTTAGTCCTCCTCCAACAGTAGTTCATCCTTCTCCCCCAGTAGTTGATTGAACTGCTTCGGGAAACGACTCAGGCCAGTTAGGATAAATAACAACTTAAAAATCTCTCCAAACTGTGCTCTTCAATGCTAGGTCAATTAGAAATAAAGTAATAGAATTTATAGCGCTACTCAAAAGTGAGAACTTTGATATCATAGGAATAATGGAATATTCATTCTGAATCAAAGGATTTTGAAGGAGAATTTGAAATGGTAGGTTACAAAATGTTTCGCAAAGATAGGAACGGAAGGGAAGGCAGCGGTGTACTTTTGTATGCACGTAACTTCCTCTACCCAGTAAACGGTAATATCGTATTTGCTCATGAAATGTTGGGAATTGATTTAAACCTAAATAATAAAGTCGTGCATCTACTTCTAGTATATAGGCCACCTCACTACTGAATATAATATATATATATATATATATATATATATATATATATATATATATATATATAATATATATATAATATAATATATATTATATATATATATATATATATATAATATATATAATATTAATATATAAATATATATATAATATAATAATATATATATAATAATATATAATATAATATATATATATATATATATAAATATTATAATATATATATAATATATATATAATATATATATATATATAATATATATATATATATATATATAATATATATATATATATATATATATATATATATATATATATATATATATATATAATATATATATATATATATATAATATATATATATATATATATATATATATATATATTACACTGGGCAACACGTATTTTATTGAATGATATCTGACACTTGATTCTAGGTAATTTGGGTGCGCTGAATACGAATTTCAACTCGGTTTGGCTCTATCAGGTCCTGATTCTTGTCGACAGCCTATGTGCCATTTTCCAGATTTTTCAAATTAGGACTAAAAAATTAAGTCATGTGTTAAATTTTTTTTTCAAGTTTCATGAATACAAGCAGTTCAAACTACAGTAAAATTACATTATAACGATAGAAATGACTTAAAATAAAAAAACAAACAGATATGAAGCTTTCACTGTGGCAAAAATTTTCTTTTGTAAGACTTTCTAGCGTATTTGCTTGTTGATGGCAGGTCTCTTTTCAAGCACCAGCAGTAATCAGCCATCATGTGGGAATCCCAGCGGCCTTGGTACCGTTCCTCCATAATTTTGATATCTTGGTGGAATCTCTCCCCTTGTTCGTCACTTACATCACCTAAATTACTTGGAAATTGGTCAAGATGGCTATTCAAAAAATGCATTTTTATGCTCATATTGCAACCTAACTCTTTGTAGTCCCTTAAAAGTTTTTTTACGATTTCTTCGTAGTTATCTGCCCTATAATTGCCTAAAAAGTTTTCTATCAAGTCCACGAATGAGAACCAGCCATTTTTTTCGCGTTCATTCATGACATTAGGAAAATTGCTGTCTTTAATCATTGTTCTTATTTGTGGACCGTCGAAAATTCCCGCCTTGATTTTTTCATAACTTAAACTTGGAAATTTTGAAGTTATGTATTTGAAACACTCGCCGTTCGTATCTAAAGCTTTTACATATTGTTTAATGAGGCCTAGTTTTATATGCAGAGGAGGAAATATGATTTTATCTCTGCTCACTAAAGGTGGATTAATTACGTTTTTTTCTCCGACAGTAAGTGATGTTCGTGCTGGCCAGATTTGTTTGAAATAATGTTCTTCCTTGGCTCTGCTGTCCCATAAGCAAAGGAAGCAGGGATATTTAGTATACCCTCCTTGTTGTCCTAGCAGAAAATTAACCATTTTTAAGTCAACACATATGATCCACTCGTGCTCCCTATATTTGATAAGATTTAAAACCTTTTCTATATGTTCATACTTTTCTTTTAATTTTGTTGAGTGCCCAATCGGTATCGAGCCGTATAGATTGCCATTATGCAACAACACACACTTAAGACTTCTTTTCGAACTGTCTAAAAACAAGCGCCAATCATTTGCATCGTAAGACTCAACCCCCATCTTCTTTAACAAACCAACTATGTCGCAGCAATATACTAAACTATCCTCTGTTCTAAAATATTTAACAAGTTCTTCTTCTCTTTTTCTGTAAAATGAAATGTATGTGTTTGAAGTAAGCAAGTTTTTCTCTTTAAGTCTTGAAGCTAAAATTTCCGCAGCCTTTTTTGGCAAATTTAGATCCCTTACAAGATCATTCAACTCGGCCTGGTTAAACTTTTGCGGATCGTTTTGACTTTCAAATACGCTGGGGTCAAAATCGGTGTCTGACTCCTCAAAGTGCATAACAATATTTTCAGGAACATCTTCAACTAATTCTTGAGTTGGCAGACCCTTAAATTTTGGAATGGGGATCTCATTTGAATGTAGCACAGGTCGTATCGCGGTGTCGAAATTTGGGTACTCGATACAATGTTTATTTTTCTTAGTGAAGCCCGAAGTCTTGACAAAGCAAAGGTAGCAATCGGTCTCGTGG
>JAJOZX010000145.1:920000-1072500 GCA_023014485.1 Bathynomus jamesi | reverse complement strand
CTGCAAAAAGACAGCGAGTATTGAGAAAAAAACCTTTTTATGAATACGACGAAAGAGGAGGGGTGTTGAGCAAAATCAGGACCTGATAGAGCAAAACCGAGTAAAAATTCGTGCTCAGCGCACCCAAATTACCTAGAACTAACTGTCAAATCTAATTCAATAGACAAAAAATTGAAATTTGTTCCCCAGTGTAATTTATTAAGTCAATGGGTTGACGGTCCTACAAAGGGTAATAAATTAGACCTCATATTCACGAACGAAGATGACCTAGTCTCTAACCTGACTATTGGTGAAAATTTGAGTAACTGCGATCATAATTTGATTATGTTTGACCTCGGGGTTCCATTTAATACAGCTGAAAAGATACATGAAAGACTGGGTTTCTCCAGAGGAAATTTTGAAAACTTCCGAAATACAGTAGTTTAGACATACTTGAAGTTCTAATAAGTGAGGATGTCAATGTCACCTGGAGCTCGTATAGGGATCAATTTGGAATATTATAGAACACATTTATACCCACTAAAATAGTTTCCTTGTCAACAAAGTCGCCGAAATGGTTTAACAAAGAAAATCAGCAGTGCTATTACGGGAAGAAATAGAGCCTACAAACTACTTAAGTCACATTTCAACCAGACTAATTCAGAAAACTCTATGAACCTACGTAGGAGGGTTAAGTCCTCAATTAGATCAGCCAAACGTGATGAAGCTAGAGTTCCTTCACTCTGTTAATAGCATGTTAATAGCAGAAAGCCAACTAAAAATTCTATAGGTCCCCTAAAAGATAGAAATGGCGTACTGAAATTCAGTGATAAAGATATAGCTAATACGTTAAACGAATTCTTCGTTACAGTCTTCACGGAGGAAGATTCAACTGAAGTGCCAAGTCCTCGAATTACATATGACGGTGACCATCCCGTAGAGACCAGAAGTTTTACGAGAAATGAGGTACAGCAGTTAATTGATATGATTAAATACAAATCACCTGACCCCGACTTATTTCTTCCAAGGGTATTAAAAGAGGTTAGCCACAATGTTGTTGACGACTTAGTAACCATATTCAAACAATCAATCTAGTTAGGGAAAGTTCCAACTGACTGGAAGTTAGCAAATATAACACCAATCTTTTAAAAGGAAAATCCTTGTAATTACCGCCCGATCAGTTATTGTGTATCACCTTGAATCTAACACTAATTTTTTATTCTCAACATGGATTTAGGCGACGTAGATCCTGTCTGACAAACCTGTTAGAGTTGTTCCATAATATGTATACACTATACGATGCAAGTAGGGCAACAGATATAGTGTATCTTGATTTTCAAAAAACCTCTGACAAAGTCCCTCACGCGAGATTGATGGCTAAATTCAGAGGACTAGGAATCACCGTGCTCGTTTCCAACTGGATTGAGGATTGGTTAAAAGATAGAAAGCAGAAAGTGCTAATAAATGGAGTGGCTTCGAAGTGGGCACCCGTCACCAGTGGTGTCCCACAGGGTTCCGTTCTGGGTCCTTTACTTTTTATCATCTATATTAATGATATAGACGTCGGGCTTCTAAGTACAATCTCCAAATTTGCAGACGATACGAAATTAGGAAGTAGTAAAGGTACTGAGGAGGGCGTAAGAACGCTTCAGAATGATCTTGACAGGTTGGGCGAATGGTCTGCTACTTGGCAGATGCTATTCAACTTGGACAAATGTAAAGTAATGCACATAGGTTATGAAAACCCGAAGACCGATTACTCTCTCTTGGGAAGGAACTTGACTGAGACCAATCTAGAGAAAGACTTAGGAGTCTATATCAGCAATGATCTGAAACCGTCGAAGCACTGTGCAGAAGTTGAAAAGAGGGCCTTAAAAATATTCGGTTATATTAAAAGACCGTTCCAGTTTTGGAACAAAGAGATTGTAATGTCTCTCTAGAATTTACTAGTCAGACCTCAACTGGAATACTATGCGCAGTTTTGGTCTCCATCCCTCAGGAAGGATATAGAAAGGGTACAAGCAAGGGCTACAGAATTGATCCCTTCAATGAGAATGCAAAACTACCACCGGAGATTGGAGCGTCTAAATCTGTTTACCTTAGAGACGAGGAGGTTGCGCGGTCAGCTTATTCAAGTCTTCAAGATGCTCACTGGAATAGACAGGGTAGATTACAGGAACTTATTCTCACTTAAAGCCAATCCGACAAGAAATAATGGGTTTAAACTGGAACTAAAGACATTTAGGACTTCTGTCTGCGGCAATTTCTTTTCCTATGAAATAGTTACTATCTGGAATCAACTTCCCTCAGAGGTTGTTTCAAGCCAAAGTGTAAATGTGTTTAAAAATAGGCTAGACAAAGTACTGAATACTCTCATGGTTTAACCCTAAAATGCATAACCTGGGCCTCTGATGCCCGCCGGGTGTTATATATGAACTTGTTATACCCGGGTTATGCATTCTAGGGTTAAGACTAAAAAATAACGTAACTCTGCAGGAGTTCGCTTGCACGGTGTCTCTGTGAGCATGCTAATTATAGAGCCTTTTTATATATTCTCCACTTCCCTGTAAAATTTCCTTGGCTACGTTTCCAGGGTCAAGGTCTTTTCTTTAACCTTTTTCCGTACCTGCCTGTGGCAGGGAGGGAGCGGAGGGTGGGGAGAGAGCCTTATACTTTTCTATCCAGTTTTCTACTACTGCTAGAATAGTTGAAAGAAAAATAAACTTGTTAATAACAGGAACCTCCCAGAGTGGACCGGAAGGTCTTTGAGGTGTAGTGGTTAGCGTCGCTGACTACGAATCCATCGGCCCCGGGTTCGAGACCCGGTGATTGCAGCCGCCGCGCAGCAAAACCCAGCTGTTCATCCTTCCACACAATAAAGAAAGTGGTTAGTAGATAAATGGGTACCTTGGGTGGCCGAGACGCTGGGCTGCTGGTGGGGCGTGGTTCGGATTCCACGTTAAACTGTAGGTTTAAGGTGGAGTGAAAAGCTTGACCTTCGTCAGAATGAACAATTCGGGCGGAAGCTAACCAAAGGTTATATATATATATATATATATATATAATATATATAATATATATATATAATATATATATATGCCGAAATTACTGGACATACCTCTTAACTTCTTCATTAATCATAATCACTTGACCTCGTGTGTCCAGATGATGTAGTGAACAATGGTTTGTATCGCTTAAAGCTGTAGGTCCCTCTGTCATATGGTCTTTATCATTACGAAGGAGGTTAAACAACCATAAACATTATTATTAACCCCCCACCTGCTCTAACTTAACCTCACCTAAATAAGTCTATCCAATTTTCCATCCTCTCGTATATCTAACCATTCATCTATAAATTTAGCTGTATCGCCAACGAGTTACCCGTCTCTCCATATGTCCATTTATTTATCTCTATATCTACAGATCTACAGAAGCTAAGGCTAACAAAGACCCAGTGGCGTACTAAAGGGGGTGCGAGGGGGGCGGTCCGCCCCGGGTGACAGCCAGGAGTGGGGTGCCATCGGGAGAGTTGAAATACCAGTACAAGTTTTCAAACCAAATGAAAAATTCGCCAAAGTGAGAAATTTTTTTTAAAATGTTCAAACTATTACAACAGCTTAATGTTAATTTCCACTATAAAATAAATTTTTATTTTTATTGGCAATACAAAATTTACAAAAAAATTAAATATTTGATAAAAATTACATCGAAAGGCGAACGTTTGTTGACGTTTTAGTCATCAGTTTGTTGAGCATAGCCAGCTGGCTGCAACTGACATTCCAAGTCTTGTTCACTTGACACTGTGACTCCACATACATGAGGTATGTTTCATTAAATATTATGACAAAGCATAAAGTGCTGGTGTTTATAACAATATCATGGTGTTAGAAAATCTAGAAGAGGAAGAACCATTGTTGTCCCAAGGCGATATGATGACTAAGCTGATTGATGCAGCATTGCTTGTATATATTAAGTTAAAGTGTGTATATATCCATCTCATAATTGTAAGGTTAGTGAAAAATTCACTTAATTTAGAGCTAGCATTGTTTGAGCTCTCAGGTGGCATCATTTTGGGGCGCTGCGCGTCCTTTCTACTCGTTTGTGGAACGTCGTACTTACAGGGTGTGGTCTTATAGAGACTCTTTGCAAAGCTGGGCACTTGCGGTTTTTTTGCGGTACTACCGCACTACCAAACCGGTACCGCATAACGCAGTACCGCAAAGGATCGCTGAAAGTACAGCAGTACCGCTACCGCATTCAAATTTCCCGCGGTACTTTCCGCGGTACCGACAAACACGGCAGTACCGCAGTACCGCAAAAAAAACCGCAAGTGCCCAGCTTTGAATTTTAGAGAGCTCTCTTGCAATTCAGTTTGGTTGTTTAGATACAAGATTGTTGCATCGTGCAATAGTCCAGGCTGTGTTGTTGTTGCAAGGTTGAGAAAGAAGACCATAAATAGTGCCCCTTTTGTTTTTATCTTAAATTCATACAACTGAGGCCTAAGGTAGGCCCACATCGAGTCAGCAACCCTGAGGTAGGACCTAATAGGATCTCTAATCCGTAAGTTTTAATTTTAGCCTAACTTGGGCTGTAGGTTGAACTGGCCCTTTAGAACTTGGCCGTTCACGGCTCAGCTGGGATTTTGAACCCAACAAATAAATAAATAACACATGGTACTTATATCAGTGTCCAGTAATTTTTGACAATGTGGTATCATAGTGATGTTTAAGTGTTTATAAATGCATCGTCGTGATGTTATAATACCCGGTAAATGCATTGTGGAGAGGGCCATTCATTATGCAACTACAAAGTGTGAGGAAATGGACATTTCTATGGAGAGAAGAGGGAGAGTAAAGCTCCAAAAAAGGATGCCAGGAGAGATGGCAAAGGATGCTGGTCTCACATTGCCAGAGAAAGTAAAAAGGGCTATGTTTGAATGTCTTGATCGCTTTCATCAAGAATTGGAGATTCGTTCTAAGGCAATGGATCAAATTCTGTCAATCTTCGCTGTTATTCAGCCAAACACTTTGGTTGTTGCAACAGAAGAAGAACTTCGGAAGTATATTCCAAATTTGACTCAGATTTTCGATGAATTCTCTGATGAAGATATCACTGTGGAAATTGGACGACTTCGGAGGCATTTGGAAGCTGCCAAAATCAGCGTTGAAGAGGCAAAGAAATGGACAGCAGTTTCTTTTGTGAAACTTTGCCAAGCTTGTCACTGTGTTTGAGATTCTTTTTGACTGTCTGTGTGTCTATTGCTTCATGTGAAAGAAGTTTTTTCAAATTGAAATTGATAAAAAATTTCTTTGGCTCGACCATGAGTAAGATAAGATTGACAAATCTGGCTTTACTTTCAACTGAACATGAATATGCGAAGAAGGTGAATTTTGATGAGGTCATTGATCAATTTGCAGAAATTAAGGCTCGAAAGCAAAGACTGTGAATCCTCTCTCTTTACCTTTGAAGAATAGGCTGAGCGTTGAGACTGGATTTCCTGTGTTTTTTGCATAAAATAAAATGCAGTATTACCTGTTCACTGAATTTTTAATGTCCTGCATTTTTCTTATTTCCAATTTGCTTATGACAGTACTGTACTGTTTAAAAATCTACTTGCAAACATAATATATTTTTCTGTGTTTAAATTTTAAAGTTTTTTATGGGGGTGCCAAAGGAAGGATCCGCCCCGGATGCCAAATACTTTAGGTACGCCCCTGCAAAGACCCAAAGATCCACTCTAAAGTTAGCCCGAGAGAAAGAAGAGAATAAGGGGTTAAGTAAGTAGCAAAACCTATCATTCGTGGGTTAACATTCATTCAGAAAAAGAGAGAGAAAGACTCGCCATCATCATCCGCCGGCCATCGTTGACAAGTCGGAAAAATAGTCAAAGAGAATAGGAAAGGGGTGAAAGATGAAAAGAAGCAAAAAAGAACGCTTACAAACCGTGCAAACAGTCTTAACTCAAAGAACACTGTCATACCATGCAAACTACAGACATGCAAGTAAAGAGAGGATGAGAAAAAAAAGTATGAAGAGTATAACAAAAAGTGGATTAGTTTACGCTACAAGCTACATCTAAATTCGTGTTAGTCAAATTTAACGCTGGCATATCACACGCTGGCATATATCACACGCTGGCATATCACACGCTGGCATGTCACAAGCTGGCATCAATCGTCAACAGACTCAAACCTAGATCATTACTCCCAGAGCTCCTGTTGCTAATTGTTTTATTATTTTAAACGACTTTAATATTTTTAAAATGCCTATCTAAACGGTTTTTAAACATATTAATGCTGGTAGAGTTCACGACGGACGCGGGAAGTTTATTCCATTTATCAATTACTTTGAACGTAAAAAGGTTTTTAGCGATATTAGTAATGAAACGTCTACCACGTAATTTAAATCCGTTATTACGAGTATTGCTATTATCGAAAATGAACAATTTGTCAAAATTTACGTTATCGATTTTATTCACGATTTTGAAAACTTCACTAAGCTCAAAATAAGATTCCACGTTTTGTTATTACGTTTATTGACCAATATCCATAACGCTAAACAATGATGGAACTCTGAAACATACAAACAAAACATAAACACATACATGAAAAATAAAGGCATCAACATGAAGACACCAATAATGAATATTTTCTATCTACCCCCGAGTCTTTGATATAGTATAGTGAAAAAAAGGGGAACAAAGACTGTTATGTATGTAGTAGTGTGGTACAGGGTATGGGTGTCGATGGCGAGAGGGAGTTGTTCATGTAGTATGTAGCGTGTTCGTCATATCGTAATCGCTCTGCCATGAAGGTGTCTTCCTATCGCGTCCGGAGCGTCTGACGGCAGGGGCATCGGTTGGAGAAGCGGGACACCTGGACGCAGCACCTGGAGCAGCAGGTTGCGAGGAATCTCGTTGCTGGAAGCGCTCAATGGGTGCCAGGGACGGTGTTGGTGGGCACTGGCCGCACTGCTGAGGGTGCGCAGCTGGTCTGGAGGGCAGGCTTCGTGGTGGGGTGTGCAGTGGAAGTGATGTAGGGCTGGTCGGTGAGGTTACGTTGCCAGCCGGTTGGTGGGCGGTGGGGGATGATCGTTCGACTGCGGACCGGGAGCGAGGTTTCGGGGGTGAGGTTGCGCACTGCTCCAATTCGGGCGCAGGGCTGGAGAGGTGAAAGCGGGAGTCGTCCATGCGTGGTTTTGGGGGTGATGTCGCGCACTGCCCCGATCCGGGCGCAGGGCTGGAGAGGTGAAGGTGGGAGTCGTCCCCGATGGTGAGGTGGCGTCTGTGCGGTTAGACGGGCACGTATTTCCTCAGAAATTTTCTGTTTCGCAGAGTCACTCTGCCTGAACCGTCAACCTTCACCACGTATTGATCGAACTGTCGCACTTCTATTACCAGGCCAGTCTTGTCCCATTTCCTGGGGTTGGGGCCGATCTGGTTCTGGATTCTGACCCTGTCTCCGACCACGAGTGGGGGTAACCGTCTGGTGTGCTCGGACCAGTATTCAGTGGCTCTCATGTGCCTGTTCCGCAAGGCATCCTCCCTCGCCGCCAACGTCCCGAGCCAGGTATCGTGTGGCTTGTACCTGCCGGGCACGATCGGGATGAAATCTTTGATCGGACGGCCGAACACACACATAGCGGGAGACAGCTTGGTATCTTTGTCAGGCGTGTTGCGGTATTGTAGCATGGCTCGCTGAAAAGCGTCTGTATCGAGCTCACCGTTCGGTCCTGTGTTGTCTGTGATCAGTCGTTTCGCTGTTTTCACGCCAACTTCGGCTCTGCAGTTTGAATGTGGAAAAGCTACCGAAGCCAGACGGTGGTGTACGCCCCAGTTCCCAGGAAGTGACGAGTAGCCGTGGATGTGAACTCAGGGCCGCCGTCAGATGACAGTTCGTCGCAGATGCCATAAGTCACGAACACCCTGCGCAGGCTGTTGATGAGGCCTCTGGCGCCATCCGTGGTCCTCTCCACAATCGGCCAGTTTGAGTACCTGTCGACGATCACCAGGTAGTTGGTACCTTTATATTGGAAATAATCGGCACAGATGCACTGGAAATGGTAGACGGTGGACACCGGAGGAATTAGAGGAGCACTGGGCTGCGAAGGTGCCATACGGTTGCAATGGTTGCAACTGTTCCTGAGGGTAGTGATAGCAGGGGTGATGCCGGGCCAGAACACGGACACCTCAGCCCTCGCGACCATCGACGATACGCCCTGGTGGGCTGCGTGGAGCGCGTTCAGTACATCCTGCTGGAGAGAGGGAGGGATTACAACACGGTATTTGAATACGACGACTCCGTCCACCGTGTACAGGTCCTCTCAGAATTGATAATATTCTCTGAGTGGGGGTGGGAGCTCGTCAGGCATGCCTGACTCGATTATCGAGACGAGCTCTGTCATGTGTTGGTCGCTGCTCGTCGCCAATCTTACCCGGTCCCAGGTAACGGACTGCAGCGTGTTCAGAGCTGAAATCGCGGAGGCCATAACCTCGTCGTCGAGGGCTTCGTCGTTGTACGCAGCCGTTCCCTCTGTGCGTATGCCAGCTAAGAATGAATGGCGCAGAGCAGCTTCCGACAGTAGGTCATCATCAGCAACAGCGTCTTGGCTACTAGCGGAGATGTCGTCTGCCAGGAGCATCTTTTCAGGTTGGCGGTCGCCGGTGGGGTGGCGGGACGTAGCGTCAGCAGCGCGATGCCTCGCACCAGGTACATGGATCATGCGAAATCTGTAGCGGAGAGTCTTCTCCTTCAGATTTCTCAGTCGAGCATTCGGTAAGTCTTCCAGCGACCTGTCGCCAAACACCTTCAGCAGCGGTTTGTGGTCAACAGCGATGATGAGGTCATCGCAGCCGAGGACGAAGTACCTGGCCTTGTCCAGTGCGTCAGCGACTGCCAGAGCCTCCCCCTCGATCGGCGCGTAGCGTGACTCGGCGGGGTGGGTGAAGCGACTGCCAACGAGGGTGACCATCCAACCAGTGCGGCAGCAAAAGGGTTCAGCACCAGGACATTCACAGTGCTTCTGGGATAGCCAGAATCCGATCCCTGACTTCGACCAATCGGTCGCAAGACAGGTCGGCTTTGTTTTGTCAAATATACTTACACCCTCCTCGATCTCACTGATGATCACCACCTTCGACTCTTCAAACAGATTGTTGAGTTGATCATCCCATCGGAAGGGCGTGCCGGGCTTCAAGAGTTGGCGAAAAGGTATCATTCTCTTTGCCATAGCGAAAGCATACGCCACCTGGTTAATTAGCCCAAACCATGAGCGAATGTCGGTTATGTTCTTTGGTGTAGGAAAGTCACGGATGGCCTGCAGATACTTCTCGCAGGGTCGTACTCTGTCGAGTGTGATTTCGAAGCCAGCAAACTCCACAGTGTCTTGTCCAAATACAAACTTCTCAGGGTTCAGCGTGATGCCGTGTCTGCCGCAGATGTCAAGCCAGTTGACTGCTTGGAAGAAACTTTGTCTCAGGTCGTCCGACCAGAGCAGCGTATCGTCGATACACTTGGTTTTGTTTGGAACGTCGGATACTATTTCGTCGTAACGTCTCGAATAGCCATCACCAGAGGCGATATAGCCCTGGGGCGCCGTGCGGTACCGGTACCTGCCCCACGGAGTGATGAAGGTAGTCAGGTGACGGTCTTCCTCGCGGAGGGGCACGCTGTGGTATCCGTTCCAGGCATCGAACACGGTCTTCTTCTTGCCATGGGGCACAGACCGTGCCTGGTGGAACGGTGACTGAGTATGGTGTGTCGCGGGTGGCATGTATGTTCAGGGGCTGGAAGTCGACCGTGCGGCGTGGCTTCCCGTTCTTCTTGGCGCACACCACCATCCGGTGACACCATGTCACCGGTTCGCCGACCGGCACTGGCTCGATTACGCCCAATTTCACGTCTTGGTCGAGTCCACGCTTGACGTCATCTTGCCAGTGAAGAGGGACGGGTACCGGGGTGTGATATGCCACCGGGTCAGCTAGAGGGTCCACCATAAGTTTCAATGGAGGGCCCTCCATCATTGGCAACGGCTGATGCGCACACGTGTTAAATGTGCTTGACTTGTAGTATTCGACCAAGTACTGCCGCAGTCTGTCGCGGTTCTTCTCAGTCGCCAGGAACGGTAGTTGTGATGGCGGCCGGGGCGGTGTTTGACGTATCGGGCAGTCGCATGTGCTGGTCTGACCGCTCTCGCTGCTGATAGCACTATCTCTCGCCGGCACCTCATCGCTCGCGGTGTCGGCTGCCGAGGTTGCCTCGAGTCGATGCGAAGACGTCTCACCGATCATCGGGAAGTTGTCGGTGATCATGCCGAGCGCGATGCATGCCTCCTTGCTGAGGAACAGCTTGTCGGAGTTGTCCGTGACATAGGTGAGTTGACGAGTTGTTACCACTTTACCGGTTTTGTCCTTTCCAGAGAGTCGCAGGATGACGGCGCCGAGTATTTTGATGCATCCGTTGTTGGCGGCGTGCATTCTCATCGTGACGGGGATAAGGTCGGCTTGTTTGAGGCCTATGCGGTGGATGACTTTGATGCCTGCCAGACAGCTCTGGCAGCCGGTGTCAGCCATCGCACCGAGTGTAGCAATCTTGGGCGCGGCCTTTAGCTCGAATCCGAATGCAGCGTAATCTTCATCGACGGCTGTCACTGTGAGGTTTATGAATGGCTGAGGTTTGGAGGCTTGCTTAATCCATGTGTCGGAAAGGCGATGATAAAGATGATGGTCAAGGGCGATGACTCTCCTGATGCGGCGTCGGCCAGTTGTGGCAATCGAGCAGAGGGCCTCGAATACAGCACCTTCTTCGCATATTGCATGTGAATTCGCTACTATCTCGACTCTTGATGGTTTGTGCTTGCTCCTACACACTGCTTCAAAGTGGTTCTCACGATTGCAGTGGCTGCATGTGTGGCCATAGGCTGGGCAGTCTTTCTTTCGGACCCTGCCTGGGGCACTTTTGCCGTGCCCTTTCCTGCCGCAATATGAGCACACCTCATGGTTGCCGACTGTCATCTCCTTCAGAGCGTCCTTCTTGTTCCGTCTGTAGTCGCTGTTAGCAGCCTCGACGCCCTGAAAGTCGAGGAGACGTGATGCTGAGCGCTTGCCGGATTCTTTGGCCTCGACGAACTGGAAGACCTGCTCTAATGTCATGTTCTGGTTCGTGTTGCCGAGTTGGTCCAGTTAAATCTCGGGGTCCTCAATGCCGCGGGTCAGGAAGTCGCGCAAGATGGCCTCCGTGTAGTTCACATCCGCATCGCAGCTCGAGCATTTGGTGATGTACTTGCATACCCCTGCCTGGCAACGGAGTCGGTCGCCGAATGAACGCACGGTTTCGTCACGGTCTTGGCGCATGTTGTGCAGCGCCACTCTAGCAACCATGATGCTCTCTTCTCTGACTGCGAGTTTCTTTATGGCTGCGAGCACCTCACTTTCACTTCTCCCTGTCAGACTACCACCGACTGATCGTGTGAGGTCTTTGCGAAGGGGTTCATCGCAGCACTCCAGTAGCTGCACCACTTTGTCACGACCCGTGATTTTGGTAGCATCCACATAGTCCATCCATCGCGATGTGAAGTATAACCATTCCTCGCTCGTAACGGCTGAAGATATTGTTGGTCTCTTCAACTTCTCCACTTGGGCCGTGGCGCCGGCAGCGAACACGGAATGGACAGTGCAGTGGGCTGTGAGGAGTGATGCTACAATGGCGTCGCTGTGTGCGGGGTCTCATATGCGCACCCCTCAATTGGACATTTCACCTCGGGCATGTTGACATGTTGAGATTCACTATTGTTTTGTATAAAGTTCCATCATAAATAAGATTCCACTTTTTGTTATTACGTTTATTGATCAATATCCATAACGCTAAACAATGATGGAACTCTGAAACATACAAACAAAACATAAACACATACATGAAAAATAAAGGCATCAACATGAAGACACCAATCAATAATAATGAATATTTTCTAAGCTCCTCCCTCAATCTCCTAGTCTCGAGTTGTTAGAAAATCTAGAAGAGGAAGAACCATTGTTGTCCCAAGGCGATACGATGACTAAGCTGATTGATGCAGCATTGCTTGTATATATATTAAGTTAAGGTGTGTATATATATCCATCTCATAATTGTAAGGTTAGTGAAAATTTAACTTAATTTAGAGCTAGCATTTTTGAGCTCTTGTGGCATCATTGTTTGGTCACACTGTTGGCATCATTTTGGGACGCTGCGCGTCTTTTCTACTCGTTTGTGGAAGGTCGTACGTAAAGGTGTGGTCTGATAGAGAGCTCTCTTGCAATTCAGTTTGGTGGTTTAGATACATGATTGTTGCATCGTGCAATAGTCCAGGTTACGTTGTTGTTGCAAGGTTCAGAAAGAAGACCACAAATAGTACCCTTTTGTTTACTTTAAGTTCATGTAATTAAGGTCTAAGGTAGGCCCGCATCGAGTCAGCAACCCTGAGGTTACCCTGAGGTAGGACCTAATAGGATCTCAAATCCGTAAGTTTTAATTTAGCTTAACTTGGGCTTTAGGTAGAACTTGCCCTTTAGAATTTGGCCGTTCACGGCTCAGCTGGGATTTCGAACCCGACAAATAAATAAAATAACATGGTCCTTCAGAACCGGATTTCTACCCCAAGACTGAGTCAGTGACCATTTTTCGGCAAAGTTCTGATTGTGCAAATTGTATCCCAAGTTAGGCCTAGACGGGTTGAGTATTATTGAGTTAAGGTCCCAGGGTAAAAAGTTTGGTCGCCCAATTGCGAAACTTGGCCAGTCGTCTGTCGTTTTTGGCCTACATTTTTTCCGGTTTGGTTAATTTTGGGTTATTATTGAAAGTTTGGTCGCCCAATTACGAAACTTGGCCAGTCGTCTGTCGTTTTTGGCCTACATTTTTTCCGGTTTGGTTAATTTTGGGTTATTATTGAAAGTTTGGTCGCCCAATTGCGAAACTTGGCCAGTCGTCTGTCGTTTTTGGCCTACATTTTTTCGGTTTGGTTAATTTTGGGTTATTATTGAAAGTTTGGTCGCCCAATTGCGAAACTTGGCCAGTCGTCTGTCGTTTTTGGCCTACTTTTTTTCCGGTTTGGTTAATTTTGGGTTATTATTGAATTAAGGTCCCAGGGTAAAGTTTGGTCGCCCAATTGCGAAACTTGGCCAGTCGTCTGTCATTTTTGGCCTACATTTTTTCCGGTTTGGTTAATTTTGGGTTATTATTGAATTAAGGTCCCAGGGTAAAGTTTGGTCGCCCAATTGCGAAACTTGGCCAGTCGTCTGTCGTTTTTGGCCTACATTTTTTCCGGTTTGGTTAATTTTGGGTCATTATTGAATTAAGGTCCTGGGGTGGAAAATTTGGTATTCCATACTGGTGTTTGGTTAGTACCCCACCCAGCAATTCAGTTTATTTGAAAGTAAAATTTGCGTTTGATCAGTTTGGTTAAGTATTTCTGCCAATTCAGCTCATTTGGTATTGAGCCCAAGGGTTGTTTACATTGAAGATGAGTGCATCTGAATTGAACAAATTTATAAAAAAGAGAAGTGCCTACAAAGGTCTAATTACAAAGGTCATTGCCACTATAGATTCTGCCATAGAGCAAGAGGATTTACGCTTAGTGACTGCGCAGCTTGCCATATTAGAAACTAAAAAGGTTGCTCTAAGTGAGGTAAATGTTAAAATTGAGGCTCTTATAGAAGAGGATGAAATAGAAAATAACATAATTTACTTTGAAGAGATTATTGATGATATGATTAACGTAGGCCTCCGAGCAAAAGAGTTTAGCAGCTCAGTACAGTTAGAGACCAGGTCTAATAATGAAACACAACACTCAACAAATGATGCTTGTGAAGTTAAGGTTAACAGATCTGTAGTTCAATTACCGAGGCTTGTACTCAAAACATTTTCTGGGAGTATTCAGGAATGGCAAGGATGGGCAGACAGTTTTCAATCAGCAGTTCATTCTAGTCAAGTGTTAAGTGCCATGGAGAAGTTTAATTATTTGCGGTCCCTCTTGGAAGGGGAGGCAGCAAAGACTATAGCAGGATTAGCATTAACAGAGGCTAATTATAATGTGGCTTGGGATATATTAAAGAAACGGTTTGGTAAGCCAGAGATCTTAATTAAAAGCCACCTCCGTGCACTTTTAGCTATACCTCCTGTTAATAATCCTAATAGTGTCAAGGAGTTACGGCAGTTATATGATGAATTTGAAATTAGAACTAGGTCCCTGGACAACTTGGGTGTAGGAATGGAAAAGTATGGTATAATGTTGGTTCCTACACTGGAGTCTAAATTGCCTAGCTCAATTTTGCTTGAATTAAGTAGGGGACACTCTGCAGAACATGTGTACATCCCCCTTCAGCAGATGTTAAGTCTTTTAGGCACAGAATTAGCAAGACGAGAGAGGAGTTGAGTTTGCACAGTGGGATGGTAAACAAGGGGACAAAGGCAGGCACAGCACCAAAGTTTCCACAAAAAGGAATAGCCCAGGTACAGTGTCAGCTCTACATGCCTCCTCTGAGAATAAATTAAAGGGAATCAAGGAATGCATATTTTGCGAAGGCAACCACAAGTCATATAAATGTGAGGTGGCTGAGGCCTTACTCTTTGAGGAGAGAAAGGACAGGGTAACTAAGTCCACAGCATGTTTTAAATGTTTTTTGAAAGGTCATAGAGCAAGGTTTTGTAAGTTTAAAATTTTGTGCAAAAAATGTCATGGTAGGCATCAGCCATTATTGTGTGAAAACACTCTTAGTAGGCCTACCCCAGAAGTAGAGACATCAGTGGCACATGCCACTGCTATGCAAGGGAGTAAAAGTAAAGGGGGATTATTGCAAACAACTGCAGCCTTATTAATTGGGAATGAGGGAGAAGCTACTGTAAGAGTGTTGTTTGATAGTGGTAGCCAGTGTAGTTTTATTAAGACCAGAATTTCCAGAAAATTGAAGTTTAAAGAACTTAAGAGGGAAAATTTAAGAATTTCTGGGTTTGGGGGTTCCGTTCAAAACCGAACCAAATTTAAGAAGGTAGAAGTTCTGGTTAAAGGGTTGTTACCGCAAAGTCCCACTATCAAGGTCCAAGCTGTAGAGATTGAGGAACTTTGTGCTCCAGTCACTACTTGTTTAGATATGGCATGTGTCCAAGAATTGCAAGTTAAAGGAATTAATTTGGGCAATAATAAGTTTGAGGGAACAGAAGATATTAGTCTTTTGATTGGAGCTGACTATTATTGGGACTTCATCACTGGTAATATTGTCCGTACATCTCAAGGCCCAGTAGCTATTGAAAGTAAGCTAGGCTGGATGCTACATGGTAGTTATTGCAATGAAATGGAAGTTAAGGCTCTTTTTGTTAAGATTGAGGAGAACAGCCATGGTCTGGAAAGGCATTTGAAAGCGTTTTGGGAACTTGAATCTATTGGTATAAAGGACAACCAGGCAAGTACAGTGAACAATGATGTTTTAGAGCAATTTGAAAAAGGGATTGGGTTTAGAGATGGTTGCTATGAAGTTGGCCTACCATGGAAGGATTCTTGCAAACCCGGTTCAAACCTTCAGCTAGCTAATCGGAGGTTGGAGACTTCATTGTACAGGCTAAGAAAAAATGAGGAGTTGTTAATTGAATACGATGAGGCCATCCTAAGTTATGTAAGGGAGGGCTATGCTGAAAGGGTGCAAGGTGAGCTGGTGAGCCAGGAGGCACATTATCTGCCACACCATGCAGTGGTACGGCGAGACAAAACTACCACCAAACTGAGGGTAGTTTTGATGGCTCAGCCAAGGACAAAGGTGGTGTGTCCTTGAATGACTGTTTGGATGCTGGGCCAAATTTAAATGCAGATTTATTTTCCTTGTTACTGAGATTCAGGTTTGGTAGAGTAGCATTGACTGCAGATGTGAAGCAAGCCTTTTTGCGGATAAAGTTAAAACCAGAGGACAGAGATGCAGTAAGGTATCTGTGGGTGGATACGAAAGACTTGTTGGAAAATGAACCTAAGGTTCAAGCATATAGAATGAAGTCAGTGTTGTTTGGCCTCAGCTCTAGTCCATTTCTGTTGGCAGCTACTATGCAGTACCATTTTAAGAAATATTCTGAAGTCTATCCTAACACTATTGAACACATAAGGAAAAATTTTTATGTTGATGATTTGCTATGTTCCGTGGATAATACAGAAATGGCTAAACAGATATTCATGGAGGCTAGAGCTATAATGAGGGAGGCTGGCATGGAGCTCAGAAAATGGCAGACCAATCATTCGCAATTACAAGAGTTTATGAGTCATTCCTCTGTAGTACCTGATGCAGCAGAAAGTATTGAGGATTCTGGTATTAAGGAGTTGTGGGCAATAGACGCAAAGGTGCTAGGCATCGTTTGGCAGCAAGATGATGATTTGTTTACCTTCAATGGGAAATCTTTAGTAGAGCTGGCCGAGAATGAGACAAGGTGGACAAAACGTACAGCTCTTAGTTTGGCTTCGAAGGTCTTTGATCCTCTTGGATTCCTGGCTCCATTTGTGATAAAGTAAAAAATTTGGTTTCAGAGCCTCTGGGAAATTGGACTTGGTTGGGACCAAGAGTTACCTGATCATATGGTGGTAAGGTGGAAATATTGGTTCAAAGAATTGGCACATCTTGGAGACATTGAAATCCCAAGATGGTACTTTGGAGAGTTGAACAATAGTCCAGACAATTTGGAGCTGCACATCTTTTGTGATGCAAGTGAGGAAGCCTATGCAACTTGTATTTATATAAGAGGCGCATTGCAAGAGGAAGTAAATTGCAGGTTGGTTGCTGCAAAGAGTAGAGTAGCACCTTTGAAAAGGCTTTCTGTTCCAAGGTTGGAATTGATGGGTGCCGTTATTGCTAGTCGGCTTGCAATTACAGTGCGAAAGTCTTTGGCCCTCTATGAAATTCCAAGCTATTATTGGACAGACTCCACTATAGTTTGGCACTGGTTAAGAAGTCAGGCAAGGAAATGGAAACCATTTGTTGCCAATAGGGTGGAGGAAATTCAAGCGCACACAGATCCCAAGCAATGGAAGCATTGTCCAGGCATCCAAAACCCCGCTGATTTACCAACACGAGGAATTTCAGTGAAAGATCTTTCACAATCAAGTTTGTGGTGGAATGGGCCAGAGTGGCTAAAACTTGGAAGTGAAAACTGGCCTTCTAATCAGCCTATTGTAGGAGAATGCCAGGCTGAAGAAGCATGGGTGAGTGAGGTGAGAAAATGCGCTGTGAACAGTTGTCAAGTTATGCAGCAGGACCCCATATTGAGGCTTGAGGACATTAGCAGTCTGAAAAGAGTGTTAAGAGTGACAGCATGGATATATAGATTTACCAACAACATTAAGGGAGAAACAAGAAGGGAAGGAATTCTGAACAGTAATGAGATTCAGCAAGCCAGGAAATACTGGGTGGTATGTGCGCAGAAGGAAAAATTTGGTGAAGAGCGGGAATTGCTCACCAGCCATCCATTACAGGTTCTACCAACACATTCTGCGCTCAAGGGTTTGGATGTGTTTTTGGATCAGGATTTATTGAGAGTAGGAGGTAGACTACAGTTTTCTGGGCTTCCAGAGGAGAAAAGGCATCCAATTTTGCTACCTTCTGGGGGGCACTTTGTGGACCTTTTGATCCTGGATACTCATCATAAGCTGTTACATGCTGGAGTTAGAGAAGTGATAATAGAGATTAGACAACAATTTTGGATTCCCAAAATTAGACAAGTAGTGAAAAAGGTCTTGCATAAATGTGTGGTTTGCAAGCGTTGGAGTGCAAAGCCTTATTATGAAAAGGTGGCTCCACTTCCAAGAGAACGGTGTGTCTATACTGCCCCATTTGATGTAGTGGGAGTAGACTTTGCAGGGCCAGTCTATGTGTATGAGCGAGGGGAGTCTAACAAAGGTTATATATGTCTTTTCACCTGTGCTACCACCAGAGCAATCCATTTGGAGTTGGTAAGCAACTTAAGTAGTGATGTATTTCTTTTGGCCTTTAAAAGGTTTGTGAACAGAAGGGGTTTCCCAAATAAAATCATATCGGATAATGCAAAAACCTTCAAAAAGGCTGCAAAGGAACTCCAAGAAATTTGGTCCTTGCTAAAAGAGGAAGGATTCCAATCCTACTTTTCACACCAAGGGGTACAGTGGGAGTTTATTGTTGAGAGAGCACCATGGTGGGGAGGATTTTGGGAAAGGCTAGTGAGAAGTGTAAAGTGTCCATTAAAGAAACTTTTAGCTAATGCTCATTTGAGCAAAGAAGAATTCTCTACTGTTTTATGTGAAGTAGAAGCAATGGTGAACAGTAGGCCTATCACTTTTGTTTACAACAGTAGGCAGGATGCAGAGCCATTGACACCAAATCATTTTCTTTGTGGTAAACGATTAACATCAAACCCCAGTGTGCCAGAAGACTTGCAGCCTATCCAGAGCACTCAAGGAGAGTTAACCAGACGGTTCAGGTACCTTGAAGAGCTACAAGATCAGTTATGGAAGAGGTGGCAGATGGAATACTTGCCAGAACTCAATTATTACCCATCAGGCAAGGTAAAGGGCTCCAATGCAAATTGTATCAAGGTGGGAGAAGTGGTAATGATTGGGGATGAAAGACCAAGGCAATGCTGGAAGCTTGGCATAATTGAAGAGTTGTTTGTTGGCAAAGACAATTTAGTTAGGTCTGCACTGGTAAAGACTTCAGGAGGAAAGTTAAGGAGACCTATACAAAAACTCTATGCTTTAGAAATCAGCAAAAACACAGATAGTCAAGATGAAACATTTGAGTTACAGCCTCATGAAGAAGGCTTGGCTAACCTTGCAGAAGGTAATGACAACAATGCTCTTCGGTGGGGAGTGTTAGAAAATCTAGAAGAGGAAGAACCATTGTTGTCCCAAGGCGATACGATGACTAAGCTGATTGATGCAGCATTGCTTGTATATATATTAAGTTAAGGTGTATATATATCCATCTCATAATTGTAAGGTTAGTGAAAAATTAACTTAATTTAGAGCTAGCATTTTTTAGCTCTTGTGGCATCATTGTTTGGTCACACTGTTGGCATCATTTTGGGACGCTGCGCGTCTTTTCTACTCGTTTGTGGAAGGTCGTACGTAAAGGTGTGGTCTGATAGAGAGCTCTCTTGCAATTCAGTTTTAGATACATGATTGTTGCATCGTGCAATAGTCCAGGTTGCGTTGTTGTTGCAAGGTTCAGAAAGAAGACCACAAATAGTACCCTTTTGTTTACTTTAAGTTCATGTAATTAAGGTCTAAGGTAGGCCCGCATCGAGTCAGCAACCCTGAGGTTACCCTGAGGTAGGACCTAATAGGATCTAAAATCCGTAAGTTTTAATTTAGCTTAACTTGGGCTTTAGGTAGAACTTGCCCTTTAGAATTTGGTCGTTCACGGCTCAGCTGGGATTTCGAACCCGACAAATAAATAAAATAACACGAGTTGAATGCAAGTCTAACTCTTTAATCCTATGTTCGTAAGACTTTTTTCGTATTGGCGGAATTAGCTTCGTGGCGCGTCGCTCAACCCTTTCCAACCTATCACTATCCTCACGCAAATACGGGCACCAAAACTGAACGGCATATTCTAAGTGTGGCCTGACTAGGGACTTGTAAAGGGGCAATATAATATTATTCAATTTAAATTCGAAATTACGGGCTATGAAGCCTAACATCCTATTAGCTTTTGCGCAAGACTACAGGCACTGATTCCTAGCTTTTAAATCCTTAGATACGCGTACGCCTAAATCTACTTCCTCGTCAACGCTAACTGTCTACCGTCCATCGTGTACGTGTAATTATTGTTACGAGAACCTATATGCAAAACTTTACATTTGTATACGTTAAATTGCATCTGCCACTTATCCGTCCACTCCATAATCCTATTTACATCGTCTTGGAGCCTATTTCTATCGTCCACGTTAAGAACTTTACCGCCTATTTTAGTATCGTCAGCGAATTTTGACACGTTAACTGATCAAGCATACATCTATGTCGTTAATGTAGATTACGAATAACAATGGGTCTAACACTGAACCCTGAGGAACACCGCTACCTACATCCAGCCACCCCGATTCCCTACCATTAACAACGACCCTCTGTTTCCTGGCACGAAGCCACTCTAACCAGTTAGCTACCTGACCGCGTATATCGTTCGCATTAACCTTCGCAATTAATCTTCTATGCGGAACTGTATCGAACGCGTTTTTAAAGTCTAAATAAATAATGTCAGCCGCTCTATGCTTATCGTACTCGCGCACTATTTCGTTATGAAACTCTAACAAATTACTTAAACAAGATTTAAGGCGTCGAAACCCATGCTGACTATTATTAATCAAATCGCGACTTTCTAAGTGATCGACGATACGATCCCTAACTACGGATTCCAAAGGTTTACCAACAATTGACATTAAGCTAATAGGCAGAGCTGGGCAGTATTTAAATACGTATTTAAATACATTTGTGTATTTAGAACTGTACTTATAAATACATTGTTTTTCATGTATTTAAATATAGTATTTAAATACTTTAATGAGTATTTAAATACAATGTATTTAAATACTCAAAATATAAAAATGTAAATACTTTTACTGGTTTAATAAAAACAGTTTCTACGGAGAGCTGCTGCCTACTCTACTCTCCGTAGAAAATAAACTGAGTCAACTGGAATCCAAGCCCCTGAAGCATTGCCGTCCACTGATCTACAGATCTACAGAAGCTAAGGCTAACAAAGACCCTATTACGCTCGTTTATGAACTCGCCTATTTCCCTAGTCCACCACTTCGGCCTACCACGATTTCTAACGCGTTTGGGCCTACGAGGAATAAACTCCCTTTCAATATTCCTAAAACTTTCTTTAAACGCCACCCAACGCAAATTTGTGTCATTACCCATAAATAAGTTATCCCAGTCCACTACTCTCATCCTATCAGCAAAACTATCAAAATTAGCCCTACGAAAATCAGGGACTTCTATTACGTTACTATCCTGAGTGTTTTCTATCAATAACTTAAACCTAAGAATTTGATGATCGCTACATCCTAAACTCTCGCCTACTTCTAAACCTTCGACTATATTCTCGCCGTTCGTCATCACCAAATCTAAGATATTATCACCGCGCGTTGGTTCGGTAACTATCTGTCGTAAAAAGTTATCGTCCATAAACTCAACCAGTCTCAAACCCTCTTCATTACCCGTAAAATTCTCGTAATTAACATTAGGGCAGTTAAAGTCTCCGACAATTATACTATTCCAATTGTCAATAAAATTACCAAGAAGTGAGTAAAATCTAGTATCTATATCGAGGGGTTGAACGGGAGGTCTATAAACAACAACAAAATTAAAACTAATACTACGCGCCCTAACTTCAACACATATCGCATTAATTGCTGCCGGAAAATCTAACTTAACCTCGATAGCCCTAAGGGAATTACGAATATACAGCAAAACGCCTCCACCAAACCTATGTAACCTATCATTAGTAAAGAGTTTAAAACCCGGTATATCAAGTTCCCCCAACAAGTCCCGAGTCACGGTATTTAACCAAGTTTCAGTGACAGCAACTATATCATAGTTCCCGGAATAAATTATGACCTTAAATTCATTTAATTTATTTCTAATACTACGCGCGTTACAATAAAAGACGTTTAAGTTATTTTTTACCATGGGCCCGCGTTTTAAACTATTTTTCACGTCGGGCCCGCGTTCCCCGGACCCACAACGTTTAAAGAAGGCTTCGACCTATACAGCTTTCGCACGTTTTCGTCTATTAACCTACCTAGCCTAGCATTACCTATTTCATTAAAATGCACCCCATCTTCAGGGGTTCCAAAAGAGATATAAAAATTATCTCTCCTTAGCTAATGAACGCCAAGTCACCGACGCCATCTTTGCAACAGCCATGCACCCATACTTCAAACTGCGTTGGGTAGACATAAACAAGTCTTGGAACTCCGAAACTCAACGAGGAGTGGTAAAAAGCATTTTAATCCGTGCCGCCACTACTGTCGACCAAGACCCGCAAGCAGATGACAATACATCTAGTGGTGCATCGGACGGCGATGAGTACTTTGGCTTCGCTCACAACTCTTCGTCTTCGAGGTCCTCTATTGCACCATCTGCAGACATGAATGTATTGGCATTTCTACAAGATTCCGATCGGACCATCAACAGTTTGGGAAAACATCCTCTCATAAAAAGACTGTTCCTCCGCTATAACACGACATTACCATCTTCGGCACCGGTAGAGTGAATATTCTCATTCGCGGGAATCACTTTGACTCCCAAAAGAAACTCTCTTTCAGACAAAACTTTTGAAAGATTGGTTTTGATCCGCAGCAACCGTGAAATAAAAGAGAATTCGTAAGGTGCCTTATGTTTATGTTTACGTCTTATGTTTACGTTTATGTCTCATCTACTCATTAATTGTTACTCATTTTGCAATGATATAATGAGTATAATATGTCACTGGTTGAACATCGTAAGTTCTAAGTTCTAAGTTCTTTTGTTTTTGTTTTGTTCTAAAAAGGGAAATATATAATCGGAAATTAGATTGTACTATTTCTTTATCCTTTATCAAGCATTTTATATTGTTACTCATGAATTAGTGAATGCATATGTTAAAATTTGTATGTATTTAGAATGTATTTACAAATGTATTTAAATACAATTGATGTATTTAGTATCTAAATACATTCGTAAAATGTATTTAGTATTTAGTATTTAAATACATTTCTCCCATGTATTTAGTATTTAAATACATTCAATGTATTTATTGCCCAGTTCTGCTAATAGGCCTATAATTACTAGCTACTCTGCGGTCGCCTTTTTTAAAAATGGGCGTAACGTTAGCTAATTTGAAGTCTTCAGGAATAATCCCCGCTTCCAGTGACTTATTAAAATTTTTGTTAAGGGGCCTTCGATAACGTCTTTCAAATCTTTCAAATGTCTAGGATAAAGCGCGTCAGGGCCTGGAGCCTTGCTAACTTTTTTATCTTATCGATATAATGCACAATCTCACCCTCGTAAACAGTTATTTCATTCAAAATAGTCTCGCTACTAAATGGAACGATATCGTCCACGTCGGAGACATTATTTACGTCTTCTACGGTAAAAACTGTCGTAAAAAGGTCATTAAAAATACCTGCCATTGCCTGAGCGTCAGAAGCCAAAGCGCCGTTATCGTCCACTAGAGGGCCTATGTTATCTTTTATCGCCTTACGATTATTGGCCTAGTCAAAAAACTTTTTCGCGTTATGTTTACTATCCGCAGCTACAAGTATCTCTAAATTACTCTTAGCATTCCTAACAGATCTTTTAACCTGACGTCTAAGCTCGATATATCTATTAAAGTTAGCGACCAACTAATAACTGCTTATATCCCTCTCCATTTATCTGTCATGGAAGTAAGAAACTATCAAGTCAGTTTCTCAGCAAGACCCAAAAATGAAAAATACCCCTCCCCAGGTAGTATTCCATTTCTCCTGTTCTGAAGTTGACTGCACGTCAACATACATCGGGTATACTACTAACACAAGCAAAATTAAGGCATTTCAGCGCAAATACAAACCAAGTAAAATCTATAATTGCTACAAAAAAATACAAGAAACATATCACAGGTATTTATGAACATTTTTATAGATTCTACAGATCAGAAGATGCAAAAATCTAAAAATTGCTGACGTCATGTAAAAGAAAAATGACTAATTATAAAAATTAAATTTAGGAAACTCTCACCAACAGAAACCAGTTACTTACGAATTTTATTTATATAGTTATTTAATTAAAAGCAATATTCCAAATTTGTTACTTCGTAATTACATGTAACCCTTTAATGCCTGAATTATATTTAAGATTAAAATTTTATACATTGTTATTCTGCATAAGGAGTAAAATTATATGGTCATATTTACAGCCATAGGCATGAAAGTGTTCATGGTGAATATATTGGTAATTATGCAGAAAAGGACCGCTCCTGGGTTCAGACACAAATCCATGTTTTTCTAGATCGATTTTTTCTCCTTTTTTCAATGGTGATATTTATTTCCTGTGCAAATGTGTTTTTCTGGAGTTACCCATTCTTCCCCCTAGAATACTGAACCCCCAACAAAAGTGGACAGGGCTTTGAAGAAGGGGGAAAATTTGGGGTTAAAACATGTAAAAAACGAAACCTAACCTAACCTAACCTAACAGCGTCTCCAGCACCCACAAAAAAAGAAAGAATGACAGTGATTTGTTGCTATTTTGTACCATATTCGGTTTCTCGTCACGTGATTAAATAGTGTCAGGTCATTGGCCAAAAAATGTACAGAACATAATTCAAAAACTGAGCATTTGCACAAGAAACGATTTTAATCATCGTCAAAAACTGGCCTACAAAAATAGTAGATTATCTGAACCTAAGAGCGGTCTTTTTCTGTATATTAGCCAATATATTAGTTGTAACACAAATTTTCGTCTTTTTCTATGGTTAACAAAAAATTAGTAAAACAACAGTCCAAAACATTTTTTCTCAAAGTTAAAAGAATTAGTTCATTAGTTTTCTTTCCAGCAAATCTCTAATTTCACTTAAAAAATGTGACGAATTAAGAATTTGAAGATTGTGGGAATAAACCACCATAGAAAAGACAAAACCAATCAAAATTTGAGAAACTGAACTTCATCTGCGGTTGATCTTCGTGGTGAGGTAAGGATGAGAGAAACATATTTTGCTTATTCAGTAATGGTTGTCGTACTTAATAAGAGCACAGTTCACCTATAATGTACTGTAGCTTCTTTCCTTTCGATATATTTTTTAAACGATGTAATATGTAGTATTAATTAAGCTTATTTTAACAGTTGCCTCAGTAGCCAACAAGTTTGTTTTGTATTTTTGCTACTGCTTTACATTGAGCACTTCTTTGATCACTAACAATACAGGCTGAGGGAGTAAATTTTATTTTTAACCAAGTTCAAACTATCAAAGAAAAAAGTAATTATGTGAATTCAGATATTAAATTAAACGTTATTATAGCCGCTAAGAAAGATGAACGTCCTATTTTTGGTTGTCATTTTACTTTATTCAGATTTAAAATACACTAGATCAGATATTATTGCGGAACCTTTGCCGGGCATTATTGACGATATAAAAAACATCAACAAGCAGTTAGGAAAGCAAGGTGAGGAAGTAGGAAAAGAGTTTGAGTACTCTATAAAATTAGCGAAAGATTCTGTAATGGATGCCATTAAGGAAGTTGAAGAGAACTTGCCACGGATTGGAAAATAAGATTCAAATGAGACATTGAAAGAATGGGTAGAAAAAATATACGAGAATTCTTCCATGATGATAAAGAATAAAAATTCTTCTCACTCTGAAGTGTCTATAGTAACAGTACTTTATTCTTTCTTAGTTGAGGTTACCACCAGTCTTAACAATTATGGAACAGATTATACAGAGCGTTACTTAAAACTCCTTGACGAAATTGTTACAAACAATACAAAATAATCTTCTGATGAAGTAGAAACATATTTGCAAAAAATGGCAAGAGAAGCCATTAGTATCGTTGATAGTTGGAAAGTACAATTCAATGGACTTTTAGACGAATTAATAAGAGCATCACGTACAATACAATCATCCGAACGGCAGGCATTGTATGAAATATACCTACCATTTCTGAAGAAATCAGTAACGACTATGAGTTCACAAGTCCCTGACATTATTCCTACTTAGGATAATGAAATATGGAATAATTTGAAGGCAAAATCGAGGCTGAATTAGGTTAGCACTATTTTGACCAGAATTTCTGAGACTGCGAAATAAGGAAAGAATGATGTTCTTTTATTTAAATCTTTAATCCCAAATCTTGCCAAGAGCGCATTCGCTTAGCCTTTCACATACAGCTAAAAGGATGCGTGGAATGATATAGATGGTTGGAACAAAAAGCAACTAGACTATGAGAGGTTCAATAGAAAATACTTAAATTTCAGCGTTGGCCGTGTACTTTACAACTTAACTAAGGTTCCTTAATCCATTATTGAAAAGAATTTTTTGTCTAAGCTATACACTGAGGCTCTCGTTAAAATTAACGATGGGAGAGATGCAGTTCAGTTCCTTGAACCTCTTTTAGAGAGGGAAAATGCTCTCTCCATTGGTTTGCTTTCACTGGCTCTGTTATTTCCACTGACACTTTTCGGAGTGTGGCTTCATTATACCATTGCGAGATTTAAAGCACCGACGGTTCACTCTCCAATTTAGTCAGTTCACCATGCCCCAGAAACCTTCTTTATGTGATTTTTAATGAAGAAATATAGAAAAAAATGTCTGTATACTGTATATATAACAAACCTTTATGCTTAGTATGTAAAAGTATGATTAAGATTGAATGTAAATATTATTTATACACATTTAAATTCTCTTACTTTAGCGCCTAAATACACTGATCATAATGTATGTTTGGATATAAAGTCACATGTAACCACTCTCTATTAAGAAAAATGGTTAATAATGATCGAATCATTTAAGTAATTTAAGTTAGGATCAGTGAAAAAGAGCTCATTTTTTCTTATGGGTCTGTGGGTCAGTAGTCACTCAGTACACGTTCGAATTACGAAAACTTCATTAAGCAAGGAAGGTGTACTTAATTTTCCTATAAGTTCTGAGTGAATAACAAGTAATATAAACCTAATAACTCAAAAGGATAGGCCTATAACTTCAGGAATTTAAAGATAGTGATTACCTATATTAATTAAATCAAATCAACTCGTTGTGTAACTCCATCGTATAGCGGCCCTACATCGAAAAAGATCGTCGCGCCCTACAACCAAAAGCGAGGCCCAACGAAATAATAAGGTAAGGTAATTTCTTTCTTTACCATTTGGCAGCGCTAAAATACCGAAGGCAAATAAATTTAACATTAACCAATAAAAACACTACTTAACGAGGTCCTTTGAAGACCTCCACATACATACATAACTCTAACGAAAAAACGTAAGGTTTTTGTCGTTAACTCTTCACTGAAATCTGCTGGAAATTTCCGACGGATGAGAGGTATCCGGCAGTCAACCCATAGCCCTATACAGTTTTTTCAAACTTCCTTTAACACTAGTAAAGGTATAGTCCATTCCCCCACGTCTTTTGGAATACTAGGAATCAGATCTTATCACCCGCCCCTCTTCTCAGAAGGTGACCCCACCCCCGTATGGTCCAGGGGGCAAGGATTCCATCCCCCTTATTGATCTTGACTTTTGCTAGTTCCCAGTTACCCGAGAAAATTAGGGCCGGTTATCTCCGATTTCCGGTCCGCCGTTATATCCCTAGACCTCGTCGGTGTTTTACGTGCGAGAGTTCGGGAACGTCAGTAAGATTTGTCGAAGTTCGCCTGGTATTTGCGTCAATTGGGCGTTTCCGACGCATGGTTCCCCCATGTTCCAATCCTCCCCGATGTGCCAACTCTGGAGATGACCACCCCGCCTAGTTATTTGAGCCTGAGGTCCTGCCAGTCTGAGAATCTGACAGGGCCAGTTCCAGGAAGCGAGGGCCCATGTTAGGTCCCGGTTCGCTCGCCCCGACCTTTCCTTCGCTCAGACTCTGCGTCCTTCCCGCCCTGCTACCTCCCGTTTGCCTCAAACTTTGGTCACTTCTGTACCGTCCTCTTCTTCATCCTGTTGTAGGCCAGATCAGGTCTCATCCGCCCGTTCCCCTATCCCGTCTTCTATATCAACAGTTGTGTCGTCTTCATCCCCTGTACATCCTCCCGCAGGGCCAGCGAGAGCTGCCACGGGCCCCGGGGAAGGATTGGTATATGCCCCCCCCCCCTGTTTACTCAGTATTTTATTATGAATGTTTTTTGTGTACATAACAAGCAAACTGATTATATGTCCAAGTCACTATTCAAAACATACAGTATGAATAAACAACTAAGAAGAAAATGACCATTTTATTTTTCGAATCAATTATATTAATTCTGTCACCATACAATTTACAAATACAGTACCAATCCATGCAGGCAAGACAATTGTTTACTGCAAGATTTTCATAATTAGAAGTGTACTTTCTTTGCTTTCTCTCTAGCAAAGTGGTAAATGATTCTGATGAAATTTAAAGTACGGTCTAACTGGCTTTCAATTACAATGGTTCCCACATCTGTCAGTCGGTCTTGGGCAATGGTGGACCGCAGATAATATTTTATCTGTTTCAGTTTGACTATGATAATCTCTATAAAATGTATGTTCATAAATTATATTTCCTCCCTGTTATTTAATCAATTGCTTTATTAATATTTTTAGATTTTATCCCCCCTCTTTCCGGGCCCCCTAGAAGTCCGAGCCCAGGGGATTTAACCCGGCTTCCCCGCCCTCTCGGCGGCCCTCTATACATGGATGACCCTACCAATAAACTAAAAACTGCACGTACTGGCTGTGTCATTGGAAAGGAAAAAATTAATCATTTAATATATGCTGATGACCTTGTTCTTCTGTCACCCTCTCCTCATGGGCTGAGAGTACTATTAGAGATATGTGAACAATATGGTATAGAAAATGACATCACCTATAATGGGGCAAAGAGTTGTATTTTGATTTTTAGATGTAATTTACTGAAACATGTATCATGTGGGTTTTTTGAAATGAATGGTCAGACTATACCTGTCAAAGACACTCGATATTGAGAGGCAACGTAAAAAGCTGTATGTACAGGGTAACATGCTAGTAAGGAAATTTGGTATGTGTTCAGAATCAGTTAAAACTTATCTTTTTAGAACTTACTGTACTGCATTGTATACATCCCATCTGTGGTGGAACTATAAAAAAACTGCTATGAATAAACTCTCTCTTGCTTTTAATAATATTTTTCGTATGCTATGTAGGGAACCAAAATGGTGCAGTGCCAGTTTTATGTTTACTACGCATAACCTACCTACCAGCTAAATGTTAATCCGGAAGAATATATATAATTTCATTACTAGGGTTCAAAACAACTGTAATGTGTTATTGTACAATGTCCTGTCTTCAGATATTGTGTACCTCTCAGGCTCTCACCTATATGTCAGTCTTGGTTCAGACAACTGCTGGCTTAAAATACCTTATATTTGTAATGTAGCAAATATTATATATGTATATTAAGTTGTGTTATAATAAGTGGCTATGTTATAATAAGTGTTATGAGTGTTATAAGATGTCTTATGTAATAACAATATATGATACATAAAATTGTCAGATAATTAATCAAACAGTATGCAGTATGCTAGGTTAAGTGGGTATGTTGGCCTTATTTTTGTATTAAGTTGAGTGTATACGTAAGATTGTACTTGCATGTTAGGTTAAGTGGCTATGGATTGTGAATGATCCGCAATAAAGATGTTTTGTTGTTGTTGTTTGTTTGTATGATAATATCTATAAAATGTATGTTCATTAATTACACTGGTATGCATATGAAATTTTTTTGTCTGCTGTGAGGGTTTTTTCAACTCATATTATATAAATCGACCATGCTGAATTCGAAAATGACATTGGTTTTCCTCAATCAGGTCAGGTTTTTTCTCTATTGGCCATTTATTATAAGTCCAATTTTATCCCCAAATTTATTGATTTTTTTAGCTTAGACACTGTAGATACGAGTAATATTATAAGAACACTCGTGAAAAATGAAAACATTGTGTGAATAAATACTTTTATTCAAACAATGAATATGGAAAAAAGTTTATTGAGGAAGGAATGAAGTTTTTTTGGCTTTCCGTCTGTGTTTTTCTTCGGGCACGTCTCGCTTCAAACACCAGCAATAGTCCGCCAGCATATTGATATCCCAGTTTCCCTGGTACCTCTCTTCCATTATTTTGATATCTTGGTGAAATCGTTCACCCTGTTCCTCACTATAATCCCCGCAATTTTCAGGAAAATAGTCCAAGTGGAACCACAAAAAGTGCATTTTTATGGACATGCGCGACCCATGAGCTTTGAAAGCTTCCATCAAGTTTTCGACAACGGACTCGTATTTTGGACTTCTACGCTTGCCAAGAAAATCAGTGACAACTGATTTGAATGCCTGCCAGGCATTCTTCTCAGTTGGAGTCATTGCGTTTTCGAACTGAGTATCCTTGATCAAAGTTCGAATTTGAGGACCATCAAAAACCCCAGCATTTAGTTTAGCATCAGATATATGAGGAAATTTACTCTCGAGATATCGGAATGCTGAACCCTCCTTATTCATTGATTTGATGAAATTTTTCATCAAGCCCAGCTTAATATGAAGTGGTGGGAGCAAAATTTTTGTTGGTGGTACAAGGGGCACTGAAACGACATTATGCGACCCAGGTTCAAAATTCTCTCTGGATGCCCATTCACGCTGTGCATAGTGCTTCTCATCCGCTCGGCTATCCCATTTGCAGAGGAAACATGGGTATTTCGTGTATCCCCCTTGCATTCCCAATACAAATGCCACAATCTAAAAAAAAATGAAAATATTTAAAGAATTTAGAGAATTTGTTCTATCAGATAAAAAAATCTATGCATTGGACTGTATCACTTCTGTGGGGAAGTTAAGTGTTCTTATACGCTCTCAAATAACCTTTGGAAAAACAACATAGTCAATAGCAATAGTTTACTTATGATATTAGTATTACCTTCAAATCTCCACAGATCTTCCAGTTATGTTGGTCGTATACGAGAGCATCCAGTAAAATTTTCATGTTATCGTAGCTCTCAGTAAGTTGTACGGAATGTGCTACAGGGACTGATGCAACCCTATTCCCAATGTTGAGAAGTACTGCTTTCAAACTTCGTTTAGACGAGTCTATAAGTAGCCTCCATTCTGATGCGTTATATGGCAGGCCCAAGGATTCGATTAGCCCCTCAACATTGCAGCAGTACACTAAGGAAGAGGTATTTTCGTGCACTGCAAAAAACTTGCGGAATTCTTCCTCGTTTCCTATACCAGGAGAATGTTGTTCCCGGAGCCAGCAAGTTGTCCTCTCGAAGTCGTGAGCCCAAGATCTCGGCAGCTAATTTGGAAAGTCCTAAATCCCTGGTAAGATCATTAAGTTTGGCCTGGTTGAGAGGCCTCGGCTCATTTGAAGCGGTATTTTGAGGTATATACGACTGGGACTGGTCATTGGCATTGGTCATTGATTCATCATCAGAATCATCGAAGTCCAGGGTTTGAGGTGGGTCGGGTATTGGAATTCCAGGACCATGGGGTACAGGTCTCATAGCAGAAGGAATGTCAGGGTATACAACAATGTGTTTATTCTTCTTGTTAACTCCTGAAAATAGAAACACAGAAACATGGATATAAAACTTGCATATGAAATAGAAGAAGCATTCAGACAGTGGCGGCTCGTGAGGGAAGGCTGCGGTCTGTAAGATATGAAATAGGTCGATGGAGTCTGTATATTTTCTTTCTTTTTCATTCATATTGTCCCTTCGGGGACAATATGAATGAAAAAGAAAGAAAATATACAATCATTGTATATGTAAATGTAACTTGTATAACAATATGTATGTGTAAATGTATTTTCTATAACAATATGTATATGTAAATGTATGATTACCATTATGGTGAATATTATGCTATATATGGTGAATATTATGTCAAGTTTCATACGAGGATTTCAAAATATTTAAGAAAAATAAATTTATAAGCCCACCTTGGAGGTTTGTCATGCAGAAATAGCAATCTGTCACGTGATCCTTTCCTTCTCTCCAAATCAGGGGTGGGGAACCTTTTTTCATTGGAAGGCCGCATTTCATTTAACCAAGACCCTATTAGACCGCATGCTGAGAATTTAACATATACATACAACAAAATATCATATTTTAGTCTACAATCTATATATTTATTAATTTTAAATCAAACTTGATAATACGTGAGGGCTTTTATAATAAATAAAAAATTCAGTAAGTGCACATTTATTTTTGGGGGGGAATAATTAACAATAGAACTAATATTAAGTGAAAAATGATATTAAGTGAAATTATGTTAATATTAAGTGAAAAAGTGATAAACCATTTAATGACTTTTTTGTGACTGCTTATTGCGGGACAGTCGTACATTTGGTTCCAATATCGTTGACCGTAGTTTTAGTTGGTCCTCCAGGTGAATATTCGTCATCTGAGATCTCAAGCGCGTTTTGATTTGAGTCACATATGAAAACGTTGATTCACAACAGTAGGTTGTGCCGAAAGAAGGCAACATTCGAAGAGCATGTTGGCGCAGACGTGGGTATTCAACGCCACTTTTCCATATTTCAACAAGATCCTTCTTAGTATCAAATAGAGACTTAAGGATATTATCTTCTAATAGCTCAATCAACTCCATCTGTAAATCTTCAGGTGCTTTGGAGACACCAACCAGGTGTGGTTGGAAAGCTAGTTTCAGTGTGAAGTCATGTTTCTCAAAATCTTCAAATCTTTCATCGTATTCTTCAATCAGGGAGTCTAGGACAGCTGTGTATTCTTTCACATCGCATTCCGTTAATGATTTGCTTGTATCTTCTTCATCAATTACCTTTGCCAGTTCAGGGAAGTGTTCAGCTGAAAGTTCCGATCGGGTAAGGATAGTTTTGAAAAAGCGCAGCTTCCTCCGAAAAGCCTGGATTTTTTGCCACATTTCATATATGGATTTAGTTTTACCTTGCAAAGAAATATTCAGGTAATTTTGCTTGACATTACGTCTCACAAAAATGCAGCATTTCTGCAGAAATCCTTTTTTGACAATTCACATGGTTCATTGAGTTCCTCAAAAAATCTTGCGATTTGTTTTTGCAAAGACAAAAGTTTTTCAAAGATTTGCTCTTGTGACAATCAGCGCACTTTAAAATGATACGGAAGATCCACACTGAATGTTTCATCGTCAAGCATAAGCATATTGCGAAACGCGATGTCGTGATGCATTTGCTCTAATGTAGTTCACAATACGTATAACTTTACTTAATATGTCACTTAAAACAGTAGATTTGGCACAGAGATTCTGTTGATGCCAAATACAGTGAAAGGAAATCAAGCTATCTGGATTTGGCAGTTCTTTTTGTAGTAGCGCAACAAATCCGGCACATTTTCTTCTCATGGAAGGTGCACCATCTGTGCATACATTTACTAAATTACATAAATTCAGTTTCGCTTCACGGCATTTTTCTTTGAAGAGAGGCAAGACGTCAATTCCACGTGTCTTTCCCGTAAGGGTACCCAAAGCCAGTAACTCCTCGTAGCATTGAAAATCTGCAGTTATAACACGAATAAAAAATGACACTTGCGCTGAGTCAGTAATATCAGTGGACTCATCCAAGGTAATCGAATAATAAGTATTTTCGCTTTGGCATATTGTATGAAGTTGTTCAGTTACATTGAGGGCTAATTCATGTTGCCGATCAGTTATGGTCCTCCTTCTTGGAAGAGGTAGTTGTTTGTATTTGTTAACCTTGTCTGAATCTAAAGGGGCTACAACTTCAACAATGCATTCTTTTATGATTTCCACATCACTATTTGGCTTACCTCTTTTTCCAAGTATATATGCTACTTTATAAGTTGCTTCAGTGATTTCAGTCCCTAGGCCTGACATCGTTTTAAATACTTGCTGTTGTTGCTGCTTTTGAAGTTTCATCTTCGTAAGTGCAAACTTTCGGGGTTCTTCTTCCAATATAGCATACTTGTGGTTCTTATGAGTTGCATAATGCTGATATGCATTGTGTTTCTTCACTGTTGCAATTATGGAGTTGCAGAGCAAACACATCATTTTATCTTTCTCATTAACTATGAAATACTGCAATTCCCATTCTTCATGGAATACTCTGTTCTCTTCCTTTAATTTTCTTTTCACAGTTTTTGACATGATTGGGGTACCAGAAGATTTTTAAATAAAAATGGCACACGAATTGATCAAAGATTTACAGTTTTAAAGGAAGCAAGCGTGCGTGTCACTATCGGAGAATCGTCAGTAACTGTCATCCAGTCAGCCAGTCGAGTTGATCGTTGATAGGTAAGGGCGTAAGCCGTAAGGCAACTCTGCCAATTTCAACTGGCAACTTTGTCATATTTCCTATTGTTCAAGCCATAAAGAAGGCTTGTATGTGTAAGAAGCAGTGAAGCTGAAACCATGATCTAATGAAATAGCCTAAAGCCCTAAAGGGGTATCAGTTGCTGTCCATTATCGTACGGTATGAATTCTGAATGTCAAATAGGCAGAAGGCCGCAGGTTCCCCACCCCTGCTCCAAATCATGGGAATTCCAAAAGGCAAAGATTTCGCTCTGCCTTTGCTCCATCTCAAATTTTCAATGCACGTCTTGCAGCACATATGAGGGGCGAAATTTTTGTCTTGGTCCCCTAGCTTAATTCCAAAGTATGCTCTATACATTGTCTTCACAAATTTAGTGATTTGGGACTGGTTATTTGGCATGGTAACCGTCCCACATATGTAGCAGAATCTATTGGGATCATTTTTACACGCTCTATTCATTATGAAATATTTTATCTATATGCCTGAAAAGTAAAAAAAGATATTATACAAGTGAAACAAGTGATGATAGATGTTACTGTTCCAATTCCGCTTTGACAAAATCACGAAAAATTCTATTTTACTTATGAGGTCATAGCCGGATAACCTGAGCTGATTGAGAAAAACGGATTGCAGATTCGAAATCAGCAGGAAAAACTCTATAAGAATCACTTACAAAACCCTTGACATCAAAATTGATGCATACCAGTGTTATGTTTCCTCTCTGTTATTTAATCAATTGCTTTATTAATATTTTTAGATTTTATCCCCCCTCTTTCCGGGACCCCAAGAGGTCCAGGTCCAGGGGATTTTTCCACGATATCCCCACCCTCTCGGTGGGCCTGTCCTCCCGTACTCGTACATTTTTGAAATGAGGGTGAATCAGGCAAAGTTTATTAAGTAATTTCAACATACAAAATTTATTTTTATAAAATTACGTATTTAATTTATAATTTCTTAATTAATTAATATTCTTAAAAATTGCAATACACTATTATAATCGTGCAACTCGGATGGAGGATATTTTTGCAGCCAATCAAAGATGCTGGGGGTTGATGACGCAATGAGTCAATGACTCAACTGTAAACAAAAAATTAATGGCGTCTCAATTCAAAGCATTCAAAGTTAATTCAAATTGTATATTGTAAATAAATGTAAAATTCCTTTAAAGTATGCCACGGTACTCCGTAACAATGTAAAATGTAAAACTTCCATTTGAGTAATGACGTCAGGAATGACGTAAAAAGAAAACGGGGAAAAGTGACTCTGGTTTGGGGGTTCAGTGAACAGTCACTAAGCTTCTTTGGGTTAACAGCTGCTCGGTGACTCTGTTAGAGTGACAGTTAGACCTCCGTGTAAGCTGAAAATATTGGAATCCCAACACTGTATATATACTTACACTGTGTTTGAAGTTAGTGAAAAAATGTAACTTCAAGTCAAGGTTTGAAAAGAAGAGCTTTATTCATACTGCATTGTCCTTTCCAAATTCCATACCATTATTACCAACTTTTCCTAATTCACCATAGTCGAATTTTCCGATGTGTTGCGCGAGGATCTTTTTTTTTTCCATAAAACTCTCGTCAAACATGTCGGGCGAGTCTTTAGCATGAGCAGTATAGTCAGAGTGTAAATTTTGGTGAATTTCAAGCATCCAGACGCAGTTCAGAGGCAAATTAGTTACGTTGATAAGATTTTCCCTTCATTAGGTTACGTCCGTAATTAGGGCCTGTGGACTGTTTCAGAACTACGGTACGACTGGATTCTGAAATTTTACTAGAATTTTTCGTATTGTGCAAGGCTCGCAATTTATGAAGTGAGAAATTTGCAGATGATGGTTATTGGTCTGTGACACACTTATCAAGTTTTCCCTTGCATAGGCCTGCCTTTGGTGCCCTATTGCTGCAATTACTGGGCAGTAAGTTAGGTAATTGTTTAGAATAACTCCAAACTGTTCAATTTCCATAAATTATGCATTCTTAGATTCATCAGACACACATTTCTTGTAGTCTGAGGTTGTCAAATACCCCAAAAACTGTCAGCCATGATATAAATTTTACAACATTTGCCCAATATCAGACTACCAGAAATGTATTTCTGATATGAAAATGAAGGCTATTATGTAGCTAAGGGGCGTCGTGGCTTTATAAACATGCACTACTTTTTTTTTTTATTTTAGAAATATATGTACATCATGCTACAATTAATTACATACTGGGGAAATATTTTATGGTGAATTTTAAGGAAATTGTTAGGAAAAAAATTGAATTTGCCGCTATTGCCACCATGATCAACATGGCAGTTAGGTTAGGTTGCTTTAATAGGTAATATAGTAAAAATTTTGTAGTGGGCATACTAGGGTCCTTTCGGCTCCACTGTTAATATAAACAAACCATAAATACAGTTACATGCAAAATTAAGATCCAACTGATTTCTGCAAATTGCAGATTGTCACACATCTACTAGCTATAAATTAACTTCAAAACTTTGGCTCTTGTGGATCATTCATCAATACCACTGTACTGTACTAATTGTAGACATCATATGGTTATCTCATCATAAGAAGTTTTACATGGATCTATATAGCTATAACCTGAATAATATAATACAAGCTCTACAATTAAGGTAAAAGGAGTAGGTGGGACTGTATATAGAGTATTTGAATGTACACCCATTCAGGGTCTCCCATTTAAAGGTGTCTATGAGGCAAGTGAACATACTGAGTCTTTCATCCATCACAGTGCTATGGGGGTCACTGCTCAGCAGAAAAATCTCTTTAAATGGGGGGTATAAAGACAGAGTATCCCTTAACCCAAGATGCTGCCTCCCTATATCCTATCACTCTGTGTGGGTGATGAAATTTATCCAAATAATTTTTTTTTTTTTTTTTTAATTGGGGTTGTTTAACCTTCGCAACATCTAAGGTCATATGATGGAGGGGACCTACAGCTTTATGTGGGATCTGAACCATGGGTCGCTACATAATTTGGGTATAGAGGACAGTCTCCCATCCAACTACTACCCAGACCCAATGTTGCTTAACTTCGTTATATATATTTATTTATTTATTTATTATATATGGGAAGGATTCACAAACCTCTTCTTCACACCATTACCAGTTCCAGCAAAACGTCATTACCAAATACCTCTTTGTCATTAATTTATCTAGTTTATTCTTAAAAGTCTCCAAAGTATGGGAACTTGCAACTTCTTCATCTAAGGCTCAGGGATTCCCAAAGTGGTCTGTACAGACCCCCAGGGGTCTGTAGGAAGCTTCCAGGGGGTCTCTAAGCTTTTTAAAAACTATCTAAAGCTTTCTAAAAGCTATCTATATTTATGAAATATACTATAGTTTGTAACTGAATTCATAATTTTTTTTGTGGGGGGTCTATGTCCGTACGGAATTAATATTTAGGGGTCCTTGGTAGTAAAAGTTTGGGAACCCCTGGATCATTCTAAGCTATTCCAGAATTTTACTATTCTATTTGAAAAACTATGTTGTACTAACTGTAATTTACATCTTTACTGAAAAAGCTTAAGGCTATGGCCCTCTTGTCCTATCATTGTGATCCTTTGTAAAAAGAGAGTGGAAGTCTATATTATCTAACTCATTTATTATTTTATATACTTCTATCATATCACCTTGTAACCTTCTTCGCTTTAGGGAAAACATGTTTAGGTGCTCCAATCTCTCTCTCTAACTAAGGTGTCTAAGGCATGGTATCATCCTTATGGCTCTCTTTTGTACTTTTTCTAGTCTGTCTTTGTCTTGCTCTAAATAAGGACTACTGAACTGAATGCAATACTCAAGAAGAGGCCTCACATAGGAAGTGTAGAGCCTACTTATAATTTCTGGCAATTTATATTCTATATATTTCTGCATTAGGTTCAATCTAGCATCAGCCTTATTTCTAATTTCAATACAATAAGTTGTAGGTTTAAGATCATGATTCACAATGACACCCAAATCTCTCCTTTTTTCTTTATATCCAACTTCCATCCATGTTATACTCAAATTCTGGATTCTTATGACCAATATGCATAACTATACTTTTCCACATTAAATTTCATCTCCCATCTATCTGCCCAAGCAACTACTTTATCAATGCCCTTTTGCATTTTCATGGCACCTGTTAAAGATCTTAAATTTTGTCCCAATTTTGTATCATTTGCAAATATTGAGGTTTTACTCTTTAGACCCCTTTCCAAGTCATTAATATAAATAATAAAAAGTAGAGACCTGTCCAAATATTGACCACTAGGATTCCACTCAGAACAGGTGTAGGATTCCACTCAGAACAGGGCTCAATGTAGACCTGTCCCATTTAACTGGACACTCTTTCTTTAAGCCATTCTTCAATCCAATTTGCTACTGTCCCTTTTATTCCATGAGCTCTAACTTTAACAAGCAACTGCTTATGAGGAACTGTATCAAAAGCTTTGGCAAAATCCAAGTACACAATATCTACAGATTCTTTTTTGTCCAGATGCTTTAAAATACTATCATAAAACTCAATTTTGTCAAACATGACCTGCCATTTCAAAAGCCATGTTGGCTATTACTAATTAATCCTTCTTTTAAGAATATTATAATTTTGTTTCTGATGACACTTTCAAAGTGGAACTACATTTGCTTTTTTCCAGTCTTCTGGAACTTCGCTGTCAATCAATGAAAGGTTGAAAAGTATTTTAAGTGCTTGGGCTATGCTATATTTTGCTTCCTTTACTATTTTAGGATAAATTTCATCAGGTCCTGGTGACTTATCTATGTTTAGCCTGTCAATTGCTCTCAGAATATCCACTTCCTCAAAATATATATGATTTCTCTCTCTTGTGTTACTAATGTAAAATCTGGAATTTTATTTACAGTTTCCTTTGTAAATACTGAGCAGAAATATCTATTTAGCTCCTCAACAATTTCAGAATCTTCTTCAATAATTTTGTTATCAGCATGAAGGGGTCCAACTTTTTTATGAGATTTATTTTTCAAGTTGAAATGACTAAAGAACTTTTTGGGATTTCCTTTACAATTTTTGGCTAAGTTCCTCTCTAAATTGCGTTTACTATCTCTCATAAGTTTCTTGCATTCTTCTCTTATTTTTATAGATTTCAAGGTCCATTTCATTTTGAGTTCTCTTAAATTTGCTGAAGGCCTTTCTTTTATCTCTTATTCCTTTCTTAATAGACAGATTTATCCAGGGTTCTCTGTTATTTCTGATTCTTATTTTATGCTGAGGAATATATTTACTTTGAACATCTTTTATTTTTTAACTTTTCCCATACATAGTGTGTAGATTTACTTTGGTTGAAGCTCAAAAATCTTCACCCAATTTATATACAGGGTGTCCCGTAAGTCTGGACCCATAGGGAAAAATAATAAAATTACAAAATAGTCCAAAAATTTATTACATAATCTGTTCAAAGTGTCCGCCGTTGTGTCGCACACATAGTTGAAGACGCAATCTCCACTGCGACAGCACTTTCTGAATCACAGTCGCATAAATTTCTTGACACGCCTCCACAATGCGTGCTTTAAGGTGGAAAATGTTCTGAAGTTTGACCTCGTACACTTTGGCTTTCAAGTGGCCCCACAAATAAAAATCATAATAAAAATAAAAAAAAATAATAATAATAAAATAATAATAATAACATAATAAAAAAATATATTATAAATCCCTATGGGTCCAGACTTACGGGACACCCTGTAGTTTAACTCAATAACTAGTTCAGTCATATTTCCATTTTTAAAGTCAGGAATTTCAGCTGCATTTTTAGTATACTTTGAGTCAAATTTCACCTTGAATCTTATTATAAAATGATCACTTGAACCCAGTGTTTCAAAGACTGTTATACAGTGCCTGCGAAAAGTATCCGATCACTCAAGAAAATACAATATTTTCCCTTAATATTCAGAGACACGTAATTCACTTTCTATTTGTTCTAGCGACATCTGGTAACTTTGAGGTTGCTCGCTGATATGAGAGCTATCCAACGCATTCTCAAATTAGTGTTCTGGTAGCCTTCGTTGCGGGTGGCTGTGTCTCAAATTTGTCAGATTTCACTGTTTGTGTAAATTTCTTGATATTTTTTTTTTTTTTACAGAAAGTGGTGTAAATAAAATTTATATATAATGTGTGCTAAAAAACAACTTAAGAGTGATTGTCGAGGTGCTATTGTTGCTTTGCATGCATGTGGGAAATCACAGAGACAGATAGCTAAGGAATTAAACATATCCCAAAGTACCGTTAATTTATGGGTTTCACGGCCTAACCACGCCAGTCCCTAAAAAACGATCTGGCAGACCGAGAAAAACAAATTCGCGAACAGACAAACTTATGAAATGTTTAGTATTGAAAAACCCAACAATAACTGCGAAAGAAATAAAATTTAATATGAATAATTTGTTATCTGGTGTTTCTGAACGAACTATCCAGGAGCGGCTCCAAAAAGAACTCGGATTACCATCTCGCCATGCTGCTAAGAAACCGTTCATTAATGAAAAAATGCGTAAAAAACGTGTCGCATTTTGTAAAAAATACATTCATTGGACTGTTGATGACTGGAAGAAGGTTTTATTTAGCGATGAGTCGACATTTTTGACATTCAGAAGTTGTCCAAAAAAGGTTCGCCGGCCTATTGGCTCAAATAGGATGGACCCTAAATACACCCTAAAGACAATGAAACACCCTCCAAGTGTGATGGTTTGGGGTTGTTTCGGTTACTATGGGCGTGGAAACTTATATTTTCTTCCGAAGAACACAACTATGAATGGTGCACGGTATTTAGCAATGCTACAGGATAAACTTCTAATGGCAATGGCAATCCAAAGGACAAAAACATACATGCATGATGGTGCACCATGTCACAGGGCCAAAATAGTGACAAAATGGATTACTGATAATAAATTTGATATTTTGGATTGGCCTGGTAATAGTCCAGATCTCAATCCGATAGAAAATCTGTGGCTAATAATAAAAAATAAGGTTGAATGCCATGACACTGGCTCAGTCGAAAAATTACAAGAGGCCATCAAAAAGGTATGGTGCAAGGAAATATCAGTGGAAGTTTGTCAAAACTTGATTAAATCCATGCCAAAACGTCTAGAACAAGTCATCCAAACCAAAGGACAGATGACAAAATACTAATATAAGGTTAGTATACATTTAAACATTGTTTTTTATGTAAAAAATACAAATTTCAAGGGTGATCGGATACTTTTCGCGGGCACTGTATATAGAATCAGCAATATTTGTTAATAATCTAAAATTGCATTTTTTCCAGTTTGTTCTTTAATTAACTGATTTAGACCATTTTCTACAGTACAATCAAGGAAGTTCTCATTACTTTCAGGTGCTTGTAATGTGACCCAGTTTATATATCTATAGTTAAAATCTCCAACAATAATTACATCATTTGAACCTACTTTATTTATTTCCTTAATTTCATTTTCTACATATCGATTCCCCTCTCTTGTTTTGGGGATTCCTCTAATTGAACATCCTTCTGGTGGCCTATATATACACCACCTATTTTAATTTTTTTACCATTTTTATTTTTTATTTCAATCCATACTGACTCGACTATTTCACTTTCATTTATTGAATTTATCTCTATTGGAGACAAATTTGACTTTGCATAAATAAATACTCCACCACCTTCAAAATGTTTATGCTCATAATAAAAGAGTTCATAACCATTTAATTCATAGGTAATAATAATATCTCTCACTTAATTGATTATTTGGTACACTGCTAAATTTTGTCCACATCTCAGTTATGATCATGATGTCTGGTTTTTCAATTTCAACATATGTTTTAAATTCATCTATCTTATCTCTGATGTTTCTTGCAGTTACATAAAATAATGAAAGAGAACCTGCAACATTTTCTTTAATTTTGGATCTATTATCAGTTGACTTTGGTCTTTGCCATTTTTAATTTTTACTCCATTTATTTGTTCTGACAGGTGTCATTATTATTTTGAGATGTTATTCAGTGAAGTACCATTTGTTAGTCAATAGGACATACCCAGGTTTTTTACATTTTCATTTTGGATTTCTATTAATAAAATTGTACAGAGTACATCCTTACCTCTTGTATTAAGATGAACCCCATCTTTATTATACAATTCTCTTTTCCAATAAAATTTGTTCCATAGATCAATATATGTTACACCTACTTGTTTACAGAGTTCTTTGAATCTATTATTTATGCTAAAAGCTCTAGAGAACCATTTATTACTTTCACCCATCCTTGGAATAATACTTGTAATAAGTGACTTATGCCTACCTTCTTTTAATTTTACCAAGATTTCATTATAGCTTTTTAAGATTTCATCTGATGGCTTAAGCATTACATCATTACCTCCAGTGTGAATAACTACATTTTTTGGAGAAACTAAATCATTGATTTTTTACTTTACCCTATCAAGTGATGATTGTTTTTTTTCTGCATTATTTGGTGATAATTCTTGTTTTTTCTACTACTTTTTCATGCTTTGTGCAGTGGTACTTGTCTATTCAAAACACCTTAAAACTGGTGTTTTTTCATAATTCCACAACTATTGACAGTATCTACTACACAAATCATGAAAAAAGATGCAGAAAAAAAACAAAAATTATCACTGAGCTCAGCGATGCCTCTTGCTTCATAATTACCAAAAATATCACGACTTAATCTAACCAATCATTAAGGGTACACGTACAGTTGACCTAACTGGGCAAAGAAGCTATATCATCAACATGGTACATCATGTGCCTTATTCCCCAGTTATATTCATGAATTCTTATGAAGAAATAAATATAAAACTAACTAATTTGTGCATTTAATTATATCCATTAATGACATTTATGAGTTGTAATATCATTTTAATACTTTTAATAATAATAATAATGGTTATAATTTCTGATGCTAAAACATATAAATAATTTCTGACACTAAAGTATACATATACAAGCCATAGGTATTTCCTCTATTGTCCTTTTTTGGGCACAACAGTTCACTGAAAAAATCTTGTGATCATGTGAATTTTTGAAGACTGCATCCTTGTCTACATAAAATTTCATTATGGCCTTCACACACACAACTCTTGTTAACCCTTGGAGGCTGGTGGACATCATATGATGAGTCAGTAAGTTCGCTGGTCAACATCATATGATGATCAGCTATTTCCTGCTGCAATACTATCTATTTCTAAGATTTTTTCAAAATATACCCAGCCTGGGAGGTCAGCCAATTATCAATACCCAGGTGTGTAAGGGGTTAAACTGCTTACTGTCAGTGTTTTCAGCAAAAAAAAAAATTTTCTTGACATTATAATGGTGCCACAAAATTATTTTGGAAAATTTCACAAACTTTGATTAATATTTATAATCTTATTTTTCATTTATGCTTGTATTGTATTTACTAATATATTAAAAACATGAAAAGTCTTGCAGTAACTTTGTTTAAAACAGTTTGGAGTTATTCTAAACATTTACCAAAAGTTTTATATAGGGTGTATAATACCAGTAAGTTACTCCTTATTTTAAAATTCATATGACTTCCCTATTTCTTACTCAATTTTAATGAAACAAACTGTAAATTATTCAGTATTTATTGAGGTTTTCTGCATTAAGCTTTGTCAAAGCTGATGGTTTGGTACAGTGTAACCTCCATAACCATTGTTGGGTCTTTTATCGTTCGGGACACAATAAATGTTGGGTAGAGCTGGATTATCCAATAGGCATAGTGCCCAGGGCCTACAAAAAAGTTCTGGGCCTAAAAAAAATCGTAGATGACTCAAAAGTGAGAAAGGAAACTGCTAAAACAAACTTAATAATTTGCTTTAATTAATATATACTTTACAAAACCTTATTATTATAATACAGCTACAAATGTTGAAGTATATATTCACATGCACATTTATTTACACTGTAAATATTTATCTAGAGATCTGTCTTGGGGACCTACAATTATGAGTGCCTAGGGCCTATCAAGAGTTTAATCGGGCCCTGATGTTGGGTAAAATCCTATTTTAATATGGTAATTTATATTCCAAAAATGTTGTTGTTTAATAATACGTACAGTATGGTACTATACTATCAAAATAGTATATCCAGTTTAATTAATGAAAATAATTATTTTTTGGAATAATTTTTAAATTTACGGTACCATATTAATCTAGGTTTGGAATTTAATTTATTGACTACCCAGTTAGGTCAACTGTATGCCCTTGATGATCAGTTGGGTTAAATCATGATATTTTTGTTTAAACTAACGAAAATATCATGACTTAAACTAACCAATCATCAAGGGCATACAGTTGACCTAACATAGTGTAGTAATAATCATTGTGGATGAACAATTGTTGGACATGCACGTGGTCTTCCAGCCATCTTCAATTTACCATATTAAAATAGAATTTTACAGAATGTTGAAAGATACCTGCAAATATTGAAAAATTGTGTATGGCCAATGATTTCACAATGGAATAACATTGATAATATAGCCCAGCTCAATATGTAAAATTAAGCTATGTTAGATATTGCAGGTTGGTTACATTATCTTTGGAAAGCATGAGTTCTCTGAGGCCTACCCAGGTTAGCCAAATCAGATAAATGATCTAAAACTATATTTTATGATAAAATCTTGCAAAATATCAATTTAAAGCTTATTTTCCAGAAATTATTTATAAAGCTATTAAACTAGCTTACATTATTTGAGCTAAAATATAGTTATTATTTATGCAGTTTACAAAGTCGTTAATGAAAGTATCAAATTTTCTCTTAAAATGAAGGAGCTTGGGTTGACTATTTACTACCAATTATATGTATGGAACAGATGTGCTATTCATTCTTAAACCATGGTATTAAGATGTGTTTTAGACTTTACCCAACACTTTACATTTACATTTCATTTGGAAAAAATGAAGCCACTGTGGTCTATTGAAGTTATCCAAGTCATGAGCTATATTTTATAATAAAATCTTGCAAAGCATCAATCTCAAGTCTGCTAATATAGCTACAACTATTTACTACTACCAAAGTAACCACATAACTTAAACTAAGAATGTAAAGGGTGTTTCAAAAGTCTTTACCCTTTTTTACCCGAAGGACCTAAGGTGACCATACATTCAACACAAACCTTTATAAAATGTTTATTGATTTTCCGCCAACTTGGTGCATCTTATCCAAACACGTTCGGAAAGATTTGAGCAGATTGCGGAATAATTGCGTGTCATTTTGCATCGATTCAAGGACCGCTGACAATACTCGAACAAGTGTCTCACGAGAATTTTGATCTTTGACATCCGGGATCGCATCCAACTGCTCCTCTGCGCGAGCTTTGACAATTGCGCCCAAATTCTCTGCTGGGTTAAGGTCAGGTGAGTTGCCCAGCCACCGTCCAAACCCGGAATAACGAAAGAAATCAAGTTTCTGCTCGTCCAAGAGCGCGAGGGTCGTGTTGGCCTTCATGCAACCAGCCATGTCGTGAAGGAAAGTCACTTGATCGAACCTTCCTTGTCGATTTTGAGAAGTCCGCAGAAATGGAAGCACCTTTTCCTTCAACACATGTTTGCGGAAATAAGCGCCATCCCAGGATTGACCGTGCGGTTTAACGTCCTTGGGGAAAAAAGGGTAAAGACTTTTGAAACACCCTTTACAATATTTACAATCTATTTACTACCTATTTAAAATCTTGCACAATGTCAGTCTCAAGTCAGCTAATTAACATGCAATAATTTACTACCACCAAAGTAGCCTACTTAACTTAAGCTATGAATATATAGTATTTACAATCTACAAACTATCTTTCATTCACAGAAGTGTCCAAATTTTTCTTAAGATTAACTAATGAGCTACTGTTTACCACATCATATGTCAAGTTGTTCCAAAAATCTACTACTACAGTCACTCCTCAGTATTCGTGAGGATTAGGTTCTTAAAAATCGTCACAAGTGTTGATCTCACGGATGTTGAACATATAAACTTATGGAAAAATAGGGTTAAGTTCCCAGCTCCCCTGAAAATCCATTTTTGCCCCCATAATTTAGCCATAAATGCTGAAAAAAACACCAATTACATTAATAATTATATAGATTAATACTAAATAGAATTAAAAGAAACAAAAAAAAATTGTATGAAATCATTTTCTACCACTACCAACAGCGATAAATCCTAGCCTAACACGAACATAGCCTATCAATATTTCTAACACTTGTAATAAAGAAAATTACAGAACTTTTCTTTTTCATTGTTGCTTTAATACCCTTTAAGTGAACATAAAAAAAAATATTATGTTAATGTAATGAAAACTTACCGATGAAGGTGAGACAGCAGCCAGATGGCGGCCAATTTGAATCGCGAATAGGCAGTCTTTCTCGCAAATGCTGATTTAATGGTTACTATTATTCTCTCGTGAATAGGTGGTCTTGTATATGTCAGTCACGTGAATATGGAGGAATGACTGTATATTACTGAAAAAGTATTTTTGTAGATCAAGTTTACTAGTCTGTTTTCTAATTTTCTTTTTATGCCCACAAGTTATCCCATCAGCCTTCAGTGAGAAAAAGTTGTGTACATCTAAATTGTCCAAACCTGAAAAATTTTGAATATCTGTATTGTACAGTATCTCCCCTCGTACAACATCTCTGAAAATAAACCTATCTAGTTCCTTTAGTCTATCCCTGCATTCCAATCTTCTTATGTTAGGGATAAGTTTGGTTGCCCTATGTTGCATACCTTCAAGCATATCAATATCATGTCTAAGGTGAGGGGACCAAACTTCAATGCAGTTTTCTAAGTGAGGTCTAACATAAGAATTATATAATTTACAGATGACTTCCTTCCTCTTGTAACTAACATTCCTCTTAATAAAACCTAACATTTTATTTTCTTTATTTCTAGCCTTAGGCTAAGCACTGCATACAAAATTTTAGATCACTACTAACAATAATGCCAAAATCTTTTTCATGTCTAACATCCTCTAACCAGTTTCCTCGTATTACATAACTAAAGTTGTCCTTATTTCTACCAAAATAGATGACTTTGCATTTTCATTGAATTCCATCTGCCATTTACTCACCCAAGCAACTAATCTATCAAGATGTTTTTGCAGTTTATAAGAATTTTCTATATTTGTAACTGGGGGCAACTACTTTTGTTACCTGCAAATTTAGAAACAATATCCCATGAGCTTTTAATTTATATAGAAGTCTCCTATGTGGAACCTTGTCAGATGTTTTACCAAAATCCAAATGAATAACATCTACATCATTATCATTATCTTCCTGATCAGTTACAAACTCTAAAAAGTCTAAGATTAGACAAACGAGACCTTCCTGATCTAAATCCATGTTGTGAACTTTAAATAAGATTAAAATTTTCCAAATGATCTTCAATATTATTATTTATAATTCTTTCTAGTATCTTTCCTACCATTGATGTTAGATTAACAGGCCTATAATTTCCTGAGACCTACTTCTTACTACCCTTTTTCTAAATGGGTACTACATTTGCTTTTTTCCATTCATCTGGTACCTCTGCATAATTAATAGACCTAGTAAACAAAATATTTAGTGCCTCAGATTTAAGCTTTCCTCCCCTTCTCTGAGAATTCTAAATATATTATATATATATATAATATATATAATATATATATATATATATATATATATTAGTGCCCCGCAAGGGGGTTCTAAGTTCATGCTCTTGAGTGCTCTTTGTGCTCGTTTGTACGTGCTTGTTCCTGGAGGTTTCACGTGCGCCCTCCCGGCCCTAGCACCCAAGGATGATGGGGCTCGACCCTGCAGTCCTTGTCATCCTTGGTCTTTTTCCACTTCGACTGTCCCCTCCACCCTTTCTTTTTCCTCTGTCTTTCCTCTCACTTTTTCTTTGTTTTTCCGCTGAGATATGCCCTTTTAAATAGAGGCGAATCCGTTCTTCCCGAACTTAAAAAAAAAAAAAAAAAAATATATATATTAGTGATGGGACGATTAATTGGAATCGAGAATCGGAAGAATCGAGCATTTTTCAGGAATTGGAATCGAGAGAATTGTACCATGATTTCCGATTCTTAAAACGATTCTTTAACTTTGAATTGAACATGACTCCAGATTCCTGGGATCTTGGGAGCATTGCTCCAGTAAATTTGACCATGAGAAAAAGTAAATTTGGGTTTGGGTTTTATTCATCCGCTAGATGTTATGCAATTTTTTTGCATATACGTTCTTGTACAAACCAATTTTTTTAAATTACAAATTTAGTTATTTTAAGTTTAGTTGGTAATTCCATATTTAACAATTATTTTTATTTTTTGTTAAGCTTCAATGTTTTGATAATTAAAATTTTATTAAAACGTATATTTTTTTAATATAAAATTATCAGGATTGGACTATGTTCCATTGATCTCGACCAGGTTTGATAAATTGGCCAGATAATTACTTGTGCGGTTTTAAGTAATCCACCATGACTCTAGAATTGAAAAGTTTAGTTAAGTTTAAACTTACTTTTACTTACTTTAACTTACCTACTTTTACTTACTCTTCCTTACTTTTACTAAGTTTAAAGCACTTACTTTTACTTACTTTCATTGTACTATATTTACTTACTTTTACTCACTTTTACCATACTATATTTACTAACTTTTACTTATTTTGTATTTTTTCAGGTAGTCAATAATCAATAATGGATCCTAATATTGATGAAGTTGGAGAGAAAAGTGAGGGTGTTAAAAGGGGTTACTTTTGTGGTCAATGCAAGAACAAATATTCAAAGAAGCAAAACTGGGAGGAACATTTTAATTCCAAAAAAAATATTTGTTACAATACAAGAGGTCCCAGAGTTTGGGCCCCACAGCTTAGATATTGCAGTAAAGAAATACCAGGATGAAGTGCAGCAAAGAGATACGGCAAAGCAGTCATTTAGTTTGTTCACAAAATGTACTAGTGCTAGACCTCAGAAAAATGAACCAACTTCATCAACTGCTAATCTAGAAAATGAAACTTTTTCACTAGATGTTTCACAGACTGAAGAAAGTGCTTCTCCTCCACCTAAGAAACAAAAGGTAAGTGAGGAATCTGCGCATCAGACTAACAAAACTGCTTTAGAGGAATTTGAAAATTCCCAAATCCAGAAGACATTGAATGCAATTTTGCGCCTAACAAAAGAAACTCACCAAGCTGTTGTGGTTAATAAAGAGAAGAGTCAAAATATGCCTTCAAGTTCAAGTGTTGCATCCAAATCTAATAAAGCAAAAAGCAACAAATTTGACATTTCCATAGCCCATTTAAGCAAGTGTAAATCAATACAAGAAATCCTGAACAATGATTTGATCAAATCTACATTCAAATTGGTGGAAAAGAAGGATCTAGGGCATGCTGATGATTCATTTTCAGTACCAAGTGATATAATGGAAAACATTGCAAATAGTGACACTAATATGCCTGATGTAGATATAGCTGTTGAGGATGAAGATGATGATAATCAAGAAGATATTGATGATGCTTCTGATGATAAAATGTTTACATTATATTGCATAGCTTGCACAGACCCCAAAGCATGTGCTTCAGACAAACATTCTAACATAAAAGGTTACTTCAATGTTAAAGATTTAACCTATGTATGCAAACAAGGAGAAAATCAAGAGAGATGGTTTAGAAATCTGAAAACCCACCTGAAGAGACATTTAATTAAACTTCAGCATCATCAAAGAGCTGCTGTTTATGAAGTGATGAAAACATCTTCTCGGAACACTACTAAATGCATAGAAGACTTATGTGGCAACATCTTATACTACATAATGAAAACAAACACTGCATGGGCTCTATATCCAGTACGTCTAGCTGTATTACATAGGTCAGGTTGTGAGGTTGGAAATTTGAATCATAGACACATGCGTGCGAGACAATTTGTGAGCTATTAGATAATCAACTTAAAGAACAAACTGTAAAGTGGTTCTTAGAACAAACTTCAGTAACAATAACAGCTGACATTGGAACAATTTTGGGATTAAGCATGCTAGTTGTATTAGTTATGAGTGAAGAAGATAAGACTGTAAAACTTGCTGGGATAAATTTAGTACGCAGCAAATCAGGAGTTTATTTGGCCAATGAAATTTTTGATGTGTTGAAGTCTCCTAATCACTTGAAACTATCTGAAGAAGCAATTAAATCCAAGGTATCTGGAATGGTTGACTATACCAATATGGTTCTTGACAATATCATTGGTTTTAAGAGACCAAAACTCAAATCTGATACTCGCATGGTTAATTACAAATTTGATCAATTTGACAGATTTGTGGAAAATTGTGTGTTTTTTGATCATCCACAAGAGAAAGAAATTAGTGCCAAGTTCTATGTATTGATTTCCTATGTAACAAAGATTATGTTGCAAGTAGCTCAAAAAACCACAGTTAGTGCAGAATTTGTAGAAAATATATTTTATAAAGAAGGAGGGAAAACTGTTATGTTAAGAGTGATGGAAACAATTTCCAAATTAGCTAATGGAGGAAATGCAAATGATGTAGTTTCTGAATTTAAGCACGATACCACAGGGCAGCAAAAGGAACTAACAGCTGAGGATTACATCCTAAATGAAGTTTACAAATACATCAAGAAACGTTCTGATTACTACCAGGTTGCTGAAGTTGCTAGACCATCCAGAACCAGATCTGAAAGTAGTTTTACAAAAGACTCAGTGATAAATTGGCTGACAGAATATATAGAACAGCTGTGGAAAGGAATCACAGAGAGATTAAAGCATTTTGATAAAGATGGATCAACTGCCTGGAGTGAAGCACCAGCTGAAGGGACATTCTCCATTCTTGGTTACATTGTTGAACACAAAGGATCCATTAAGCCATCTCATTTGACTAAGCTGTGCAGAATTGTGAAGGAGGGTCCAGCTCCAGGCACTAGATCTGCTGTAATGATCACACAGAAAGCCATTGATCAGTGGCCAAGCATACATGGCGGTAAATTCACAACAAATGCCTACATGCAAGGTCTAACATCGTCCACTGTTGCTGCTGCAATGAATAAATAAACTTAAGGTGAGTTATAAACTGTACATTATTGTATTATCATGTTTAGCTAAAGGGTCATTCTCTGTCAGATCAACCAGTGCCTAACACCCTCATCTCTCAGATTTTGCTGAAATTTGGTTTATAGGGAGTTTGTGGGCCCTGAATCCATTTCTGAAATTATAAGGTCAATCCGACTAACGGTTCAAGAGATATGACCTTGGGAAATTTGAGGTCACTTGCGAGGTCACTAACATTTGGCGACCCATAACTTGGGTAATAATGGTCACAATTATATAAAAGTATATATATTTAGAATCAGAAAACGACAAGGAATCCAAATATGCAAGTTTTAGAACTCTAGGTTGAAAAATAAAAAGTTACACTGTAACCAAAATTTGAGGTCACGATTTGACCTCTGGGGTATCAAATGAGAATTTTTTTTTTAAATGTAAAAAATGAAGGCATAGGCATTGGCTATTAGAATCAGCAAAAAAAAGTTTGTTTGTTAGTATTTTTCATGTAACTAACATATAAGTGAACACCATATTCATAAGTTGTGCGTCAATTCTACCTATTTTTTCACACTTAAGCTCATAATTTGACCTATAGAAATTAAATTACATTTTTTTATAGATATAAAAACAAAGGCAAAAAATGTAAAATTGTATTTCACTGCTAATCTACACTGGCAATAATAGTTATAATAGTGAAAGGGGAAGACCTACTTAGAGGATTCCTGTGCTAGCCTAATACAATTTTTGCATGCTCAATGCTCTCATCAATTTCTTTTTGTGGAAAAATGTATTGAATTCTGCTGCCTCCTCTTAGGGTAGGACAACTCATTACAGTTAATATATGATGTCCTGGCACTGCACATGAATCCTTGTTTGATGGATAATAATATGCACTTGATCCTGATGACCCAGAGGGATGTAGAAAGTTCACAGTGAAATCATCAAACTCTTCACAATATTCCTCCACAATTCCATACCAAACTTGCATGTCATAAATGCAGCCAACATACTCTCCTGGTTTGACACATTTTAGGTTACCAAGCATTGCAGGTTCATTAGTAAAATGACTTTTCCTTATTCTTTTCTTTTCTCCAATGCCACTTGAAATGGGATACACCATCAGTTCTTCCTTGTTTAGGGGAACAAATCTATGATATTTCTGAGTTCCAGGAATAGCCCTACTATCCTTGAATCGATGTTCCAACCGTTCTTCTGCATCTTTCAAATCAGCTGTAGTTACAAAGAAAAAATTTATCTTCTTGCTCAAGTTTTCTTCACAAAACTGAAACATGTGTTCTGGTGTAAGAATTTGCCTCTCTGTAGTTCTCTGCAAACTGGCACGAGCAGTAGCTCTTTTCACTGTTCCTCCAATCCCATCACATGCATTTTTGCCATGGGATGTAGCAAAGAAGTGCCATTCACAAGACAGACCAAAATCCTCTTCATGGTAACAGAGATTTGTGAAGTTGTATCTGTTCTTATATTGGCCAGCACATCCATCTGAGAAATAGTGCACCTTCTTCAATTGTGGGCATCTGAATTTAACATATGTCATAAGCTTCAATATGAATGAGTAAACCATTATAGTGTTGTGTTTTAGTGATGCAGATAAGAAACAGACACTAAAATGGCTAAGTTCCTGGTCTGCAGATGATCTATAATAGATGACAAAAGGGTGAACTGTACACTGTGAATTGTCCCAGTGAAACCCTTGGGCAGCATCCTGGACAATGAAAGAATAATTCTCAGAGAAATCACCTACTATAACTACCTCGCTCTGAGGTGGTAGTGTTTCTTTCAACTGCTTGAAGTACTGTGATTGTTGCTGAGCAACAAAGTGATGACGAACCATGCAGGATATTTTCATGCTTAGGGATGATAAGTATTCATGAAGTGGCTCCACCTTATCAACCATTGTACAACGGTCAACAGTCACCCATTGCTTGTAAGATATTTCATTTGGAGCTGATTTCACACTGTCAAGTAACTCAAGAAAATCCAGGACACCCTCTTCTCTTGGGCAATCATTGCAAAGTTGCATCATGCAAGTCTCTCTTTCTGTACTGCAGACACTGTGATCCATAAGATCCTTGTATGAAAGACCTCTTTCTCCCAATGCAGCCAGCTGCAATTTTGGATTTTGATGGTATGTGCAGACACAGACAGAATGAGTCCCACCACTACCGGCAAGCACACAATATGATGGCCGTAATTTTGCAAATGTGGAAAATCCTATTTTGGGATTCTTTTCATCATTTTTATATAGTTCAAACATCTCTCTTAAATTCCCGAGGACCAATCGTTTTTGCACCTTCATTGCACCTTCAGCACTGATAACTTTCACGCAATCCTTTTGGCCAGGACACATATGACTAACCTCTTCTGACTCATAGAATCTTTTAACTATATCTTTGTGTTCTTCAGATATCACCTTTCCTTTGCTCATTAGTGGAATCTTCGGAAGGATTCCATGCTCTGATTTAAGTGAACGGCTTCTTTTCACCATGTATGTTGTAGTTTGAAAGAAACTAGCTGTTTTTTCAATTGTGTATGGTGAGAGTGTCAATATTTGTAGTTTGTGATGGTGACATTTGCTCTCCAGGAATGACTGTTTCAATTCATTCATTAATTTGTCTAGATGTTTTTCAGATTTAGTTTCAGGTTTTGAAGTATCACTTACCTCCTCGGTAATTTGAACACCATAACTGAGTTCTAGCCTCTCCTTCAGGTGTTTCTGAGCAGATGATAGCTTACCACGAGCCTTGCGCTTTTTCTGGCTTAATGACAGCCCTTCTGAAAAGAACAGAAAAAAAGGTTTCACACACCTGAATATTAGTAATTAAATATTAATTATAGTACCTTAAATGCTATATAATTGGCTATATAGTAGATCAAACAGACCTTGTAGTAAAGTATAAGTTATTATATTAATTTATTACTTACTTTTTTTAACTGGTGTTTGGTCCAGAAATGCTAGAACTGGTTCAACTGAAGTTGAAGGATTTTCCTTTATCAAGCAATCACTGTCATTGTCCAGATCTTGAATTGAAGAGATGTTACTCAAGCCACTGATAGTAGATGATTCATTTGAATCCTGCTCAGACTCGTTGTTTTCAGTGGTACTAAGTATAGTGGGGTTTTTCATTATCAGTGTCCAGCAGTTCACACACAACAACGAGTCTTTTTTCACTCTTCCAGCACATTTTTCAACAAGTACATCAGTCACTTTTCTAAGATTGATTGTTATGCGTTTCTTGTGTTTTTGAATAGGGTCCTGGCAGTATTTCAAGTGCCGAACCATTGTATTTTGATCTGTAAAGATATAGGATTTACAATTAGGTAATATATATTTTTTAGAAAATATATAGCTATACACACTTAATATTTTAGGCCTTGATAGTCTCTGAGGCTCATTAAAACACCATACCCACCAGCCACCCACAGTGCTGGCTGGAACTGTACTAACCTGTAGACAAGGAATTTTGCAACTATCTGTGTTGATTCTGCACTTAGACAAGTAGCAACATGTTTCAACAGGTTTGTTTAGGCTACATGTGAGCTTAGTCTTCCCCTTTCACTATTATAACTATTATTGCCAGTGTAGATTAGCAGTGAAATACAATTTTTATTAAATTCTTGGAGCTTGAGGTCAAATTGATAGCTAAGATATAAAAATTCCTTGAAATGACAAGCAATTTATAAATATGGTGTTCACTTATAAGTTAGTTACATGAAAAGTACCAACATAAACAAACTTTTTATGATTGTTTTATTAGTCAAGAACTCTGACTTTGTTTTTTATATCTATAAAAAATGTAATTTTAATTTCTATAGGTCAAATTATGAGCTTAAGTGTGAAAAAATAGGTAGAATTGACGCACAACTTATGAATATGGTGTTCACTTATATGTTAGTTACATGAAAAATACTAACATAAACAAACGTTTTTTTGCTGATTCTAATAGCCAATGCCTATGCCTTCATTTTTTACATTTAAAACAAAAATTCTCATTTGATACCCCAGAGGTCAAATCGTGACCTCAAATTTTGGTTACAGTGTAACTTTTTTATTTTTCAACCTAGAGTTCTAAAACCTGCATATTTGGATTCCTTGTCGTTTTCTGATTCTAAATATATATACTTTTATATAATTATGACAATTATTACCCAAGTTATGGCTCGCCAAATGTTAGTAACCTCGCGAGTGACCTCAAATTGCCTGAGGTCATATCTCTTGAACCGTTGGTCGGATTGACCTTATAATTTCAGAAATGGATTCAGGGCTCACAAACTCCCTATAAACCAAATTTCAGCAAAATATGAGAGATGAGGGTGTTAATTTCAATTTTTTTTGGTTGATCTGACAGAGAATGACCCTAAAACAATTTGTAATTGGTATGTCGTCAATTCAAGAGTTTACTATCATCAACCTATCTAGTGGTGTAAGGGGAAAAAAAGTAAATTCAGAGCTGTGCTCCAGTAAATTTTTTCAAATCTGGAGTCATGGAATTGAACCAGTTTTGCAATGTAAACTTTAAAATTTAAATGAAAGAGGATAACAAATTTTATTTTTATTGTATTGTAGCTATACATTAAAACATGTATATCCATGATGTGTAATCAAGAAGATTAAAATGAATTGTTACAACTTAGTTGATTTTTATTTTTAAACCAATCTATTATAATTTATAATTTATATTACCATACTCATAATGTAAATAGTTAATCTTACCAGAGTAAAATATAACAATTTCCAGAAAAACAAGTATACAATTATATTTAAAAATATTGAGAATCGGAATTGAGAATCGAGACTTTTTAGTGGTATCGGAATCAGAATCGTTAAAAATTTTGGTATCGTCCCATCACTAATATATATATATAATATATATATATATATATCTATATCCCCGTCGACGGGCCGTCGTCTATCAACATGATGGTGCTCCTTGTCACTATGCCAAAATTGTTCAGGATTATCTAAATGGACGTTTTCCAAATCGCTTGATCGGACGCGGAAGCAACAGACCTTGGCCAGCGAGATCACCAGATTTAACCCCTTTAGATTTCTTTGCATGGGGCTTTATCAAATCACACGTCTATCAGATGAAGATTACGAGTCTTGAAAACTTACGTATACGAACTGCTGCAGATAACATAACCCCGCAAATGCTCCAGAACGATTTGAGCTGTGCAGGGATACTGATGGGCATCACGTCAAATCCTACTCTTAGTTATTCAATAAATGTTACCACTATCATTTTATGATTGAATTCCATATAATTTCCAAGTGCTTCACAAAAATAGATCCTGACTTTATGTACACCATATATATATATATACATATATATATATATATATATATATATATATATATATATATATATATATATATAGTGCCCGCGAAAAGTATCCGATCACCCTTGAAATTTGTATTTTTTACATAAAAAACAATGTTTAAATGTATACTAACCTTATATTAGTATTTTGTCATCTGTCCTTTGGTTTGGATGACTTGTTCTAGACGTTTTGGCATGGATTTAATCAAGTTTTGACAAACTTCCACTGATATTTCCTTGCACCATACCTTTTTGATGGCCTCTTGTAATTTTTCGACTGAGCCAGTGTCGTGGCATTCAACCTTATTTTTTATTATTAGCCACAGATTTTCTATCGGATTGAGATCTGGACTATTACCAGGCCAATCCAAAATATCAAATTTATTGTCAGTAATCCATTTTGTCACTATTTTGGCCCTGTGACATGGTGCACCATCATGCATGTATGTTTTTGTCCTTTGGATTGCCATTGCCATTGGAAGTTTATCCTGTAGCATTGCTAAATACCGTGCACCATTCATAGTTGTGTTCTTCGGAAGAAAATATAAGTTTCCACGCCCATAGTAACTGAAACAACCCCAAACCATCACACTTGGAGGGTGTTTCATTGTCTTTAGGGTGTATTTAGGGTCCATCCTATTTGAGCCAATAGGCCGGCGAACCTTTTTTGGACAACTTCTGAATGTCAAAAATGTCGACTCATCGCTAAATAAAACCTTCTTCCAGTCATCAACAGTCCAATGAATGTATTTTTTACAAAATGCGACACGTTTTTTACGCATTTTTTCATTAATGAACGGTTTCTTAGCAGCATGGCGAGATGGTAATCCGAGTTCTTTTTGGAGCCGCTCCTGGATAGTTCGTTCAGAAACACCAGATAACAAATTATTCATATTAAATTTTATTTCTTTCGCAGTTATTGTTGGGTTTTTCAATACTAAACGTTTCCTAAGTTTGTCTGTTCGCGAATTTGTTTTTCTCGGTCTGCCAGATCGTTTTTTAGGGACTGGCGTGGTTAGGCCACCATTGTTCTTAGCCCGTGAAACCCATAAATTAACGGTACTTTGGGATATGTTTAATTCCTTAGCTATCTGTCTCTGTGATTTCCCACATGCATGCAAAGCAACAATAGCACCTCGACAATCACTCTTAAGTTGTTTTTTAGCACACATTATATGTAAATTTTATTTACACCACTTTCTGTAAAAAAAAAAAAATATCAAGAAATTTACACAAACAGTGAAATCTGACAAATTTGAGACACAGCCACCCGCAACGAAGGCTACCAGAACACTAATTTGAGAATGCGTTGGATAGCTCTCATATCAGCGAGCAACCTCAAAGTTACCAGATGTCGCTAGAACAAATAGAAAGTGAATTACGTGTCTCTGAATATCAAGGGAAAATATTGTATTTTCTTGAGTGATCAGATACTTCTCGCGGGCACTGTATATATATATATATATATATAGGGCAGAAACCAATGCCTTGGTTTCTGCCCTATGTAGGAGAATTGCGACTTCTGACTGATTGAGGCCCGTAGTGTAGTGGTAGCATGTCTGACCGGCAATCGGAAGGTCCTGGGTTCAATTCCCGGGCAGTCACCTCATTTTTCATTTGTTCGTTATTTCTCTTCCTCATGTGCAGAACACTCCTCTATACTTACGTCGTTTCTATACATTAATATACTGCGTGGTCATTGCAGTTAAATATATATATATTATATATATATATATATATATATATATATATAAATAATATATATATTAGGGTGGTCCAAATCCATAGGGGGAAATTTCAAAATTGTCTTAGATAGTCTCCACAAGTGTGGTTTTTGTCCATTTAGTGTCCACATGGTCTGTGCAAAATTGCAGCGTGATTGGTGAATATTTAGAGGTCGCCCCACTCTGAATATATATATTATATAATGTACTTTTTCTTCCGTAGGTCCGATGGCTCAAACTCGATCAATTCCAAAAGTTTGGCTTCTGGGGATGGCAACTGGAACTTTATCCACGTCAAGGCTCCCTACATGCCTTGACGCCCTCCTCTTGGGGCAATACCACCACATCAATCAAAAGCAAACCACCTCCGACAGTCTGAACCAGGCATGCCAGAGGGTGATTGAAGTCTGGACCCGAGCGCGGATCCCAACTCAACGGATCGACTCCTGTGTCCGTAAGCTTTCAAAGCTTTTAGACCGCTACAAAACACTCAAGAAGCACAGGACCAGGCAATGTGCCAGCGATAGAATGAATGAAGACATCTTCAAAGCGGACATCCAGGAACTGTTTGACATCGCAACCAGTGATGCCATGAGCACAATCGTCAACGTTGAGGACCGAAATTTCCTGTCCATGCAGCGCAAGGAGTCAATTCTTGCAGCATGGCTGGCATTGATAAGGAAATGACTACACAAGAGGACAGAAAGCGATCCAGAATGGAGAAGGAAGCCAAGAGGAAGGCAAGGCATGAAGCAACACAGAAAGATTTGGAAGAAGCAGGAGTGTCATCAATTGATCTTTCCTCTTCTTCTTCTTCCTTTTTTTCGCAAGACGACGACGACTATAGACCATCGGTTCCGATTCCTTCTTCGTCTGAAGCTCCGGCACCAAAGCGTCCCAAGAACAAGGTTACGAACATTTTCCAATCTCCAGAAGTCATTGGAGCAATGGATCGCACCAATCTTTCTGACCGGAATGCTGTTTTCGTAACTGGAGCTGTATTAGCTGTATTACAGGCCGCGGGGCATGATCTGTCTGGGATGATGCTCTCGGAGCTCTATTCATCGCTACAGAGAAAGTGGGCGAGAACAGGCAGCTCGAGAAGACCTAGAATCATTCTCTCTAGAAGACCCTGTCCTTCTCCATTGGGACGGAAAGCTTCTCCCCGGCATTGAAGGGAAGAAGACGAATGTGCATCGGATAGCAATCCTTATAACATTCAATGGACAGGAGAAGCTGCTTGGTGTCCCAAAGATGAAACAAGGAACTGGAGAAGCACAGGCCCAGGCATGCCTTCAAACTATGAAATTATGGAACGTGGAACAGCATGTGAGAGGTCTTGTCTTCGATACCACTGCGTCAAACACGGGTTTACATCACGGAGCCTGTGTCAGGATTGAAGAAGCATTGGGTCACGAGCTAGTTTGGATCGGTTGTCGACATCATATACTTGAAGTCGTACTTGCTGATGTCTTTGCCTCAATATTTGGCTCAACAGGAAGTCCTGAAACAGGCCTTTTTAAGCGATTTCAAAAGGAATGGCCATCTCTCTCCCACGAAGCATTTGTCTCAGCATCGGACAGCTTGTTCGAGAACCCTCAACTCCAAGAGATGAGAAAAGAGATGCTCACTTACTTACCTAACGCTTTTCAGGCAAGCCAACCTCGTGACGACTACAAGGAGTTCCTTGAACTATCTTTGCTCTTCCTGGGGGGAAAGACTGGTGGTCAACTCTTTATCCGAGCTCCGGGTCCCATGCACCACGCGAGATGGATGGCGAAGGCGATTTATGCGCTCAAAATCTACCTCTTTCACTATCAATTCAAGCTCACAGCACGCGAAGAACGAAACGTGACTCAGCTGGCTTTATTTGTCAGTCTGATTTACGTCAAGTACTGGCATGAAGCGCCAATGGGGACACAAGCTCCTCTCAATGATCTCAAAATGCTGCATCTTCTGGAAAAATATCCACACGGAGGAGCTGCACAAGCGGCGAAGACAGCTCTAAGTTTCCACCTGTGGTACTTGTCGGAGCATCTGATTGGACTGGCCTTCTTCGATAATAGGATCGATCCTGATACCAAAAGGAGAATGGTTCAACACCTCCAACATCCCCAAAAGAATGGCTGCCCCCGACGAATCGACATGGCGGAAGCTGGTGTTGAAAATGATGTGGCATCCTTCGTCACGAAAAGGACATTGACCCTCTTTGATGCCTTGAAAGTTGGAGGTAAGGAGGAAGCGCGCCAGTTACTTCAAAAAGATCCATGGGAATGGCCAAATGACAAGAACTACAGGGAACTTAGAGATCGCGCCTTAAAGATGAAAGTTGTCAATGATGCTGCCGAGCGAGGTATTGCTCTCGCACAACGCTACAATGACACTTTGACACGAAACGAGGACCAGAAGCAGTACCTCCTACAACTCGGTTGCCACCCACCGAAAATGGATACCAATACCATCCAAGGCGACTCTGATGCAGAAGAAATAATGAAGATACACCCATTATCATGTCCTATTGTCTTACTGTTTTCTTTCATATTCTTTGAGAACCAAAAAAAAATTTAGTTATTCAGTTGTCTATATATTTTCCCAAATTTTCAAAAAGGGGGCAAGTGGGGCGACCCCTAAATATTAACCGAATAACGTGAAACTTTGCACAAATACTGTCCACACCAAGAGGCATAAAAGCAACCTTGTGGAGAGAACTTAGTCGATGCTTTAACTTTTTGGACCACCCTAATATATATATATATATCATCAGGTCCAGCAGCTTCATTTGACTTCAATGTATGAATCACTTGCCAAATGTCATCCTTCCTTATGGCTATTATCAAGAATGGCTGAGCTTACAGAATCTACAGAATTAAAATCAGTTATTTAAATTTTCTTTAGTAAAAATGACTAAAATAAAAGTTCAACAAATTTGAACTTTTCCTTTTTTTCTCAAATAAAGTTTGGTGATTCCTATAGATTTTTGCACACTGATTATGAAAATGACCATGAAATTTTGCTGTAATGTCGGGTTTTTGAGAATCACTTTTTAATATTTGAATATAATGGAATAATCTATACATCCAGGGTAGACTGTCCTGAGTTGTAATGCTAAAAAAAAAATATTTGTTTAAAGTTGTGTAGGTTTTCATTTTGTGACACTTGATGAACCATGCATCATGTACAAATTATATCCGGTTTGGTGTATATTTAGTGACTGCTCACAGCATTCAAAAATATGAAATTTTGGAAGAAATCACAATTTCTTACCTTTTTTATATCAATTTGCATCATAAATTTATATTGCTTGATTTTATAAAAAACTTGCTTTTGTAGGGGTTAAAATTTTTCTATGATGGAACTCAACAACTTTAAAAAGAAACTGGTATTGCTCTTTGCTGGTTGTAATGGGGTCATTCTCTGTCAGATCAACCAAAAAAAATTGAAATTAACACCCTCATCTCTCATATTTTGCTGAAATTTGGTTTATAGGGAGTTTGTGAGCCCTGAATCCATTTCTGAAATTATAAGGTCAATCCGACCAACGGTTCAAGAGATATGACCTCGGGCAATTTGAGGTCACTCGCGAGGTTACTAACATTTGGCGAGCCATAACTTGGGTAATAATTGTCATAATTATATAAAAGTATATATATTTAGAATCAGAAAACGACAAGGAATCCAAATATGCAAGTTTTAGAACTCTAGGTTGAAAAATAAAAAAGTTACACTGTAACCAAAATTTGAGGTCACGATTTGACCTCTGGGGTATCAAATGAGAATTTTTTTTTTAAATGTAAAAAATGAAGGCATTGGCATTGGCTATTAGAATCAGCAAAAAAAAGTTTGTTTATGTTAGTATTTTTCATGTAACTAACATATAAGTGAACACCATATTCATAAGTTGTGCGTCAATTCTACCTATTTTTTCACACTTAAGCTCATAATTTGACCTATAGAAATTAAAATTACATTTTTTATAGATATAAAAAACAAAGTCAGATTTCTTGACTAATAGAAACAATCATAAAAAGTTTGTTTATGTTGGTACTTTTCATGTAACTAACTTATAAGTGAACACCATATTTATAAATTGCTTGTCATTTCAAGGAATTTTTATATCTTAGCTATCAATTTGACCTCAAGCTCCAAGAATTTAATAAAAATTGTATTTCACTGCTAATCTACACTGGCAATAATAGTTATAATAGTGAAAGGGGAAGACTAAGCTCACATGTAGCCTAAACAAACCTGTTGAAACATGTTGCTACTTGTCTAAGTGCAGAATCAACACAGATAGTTGCAAAATTCCTTGTCTACAGGTTAGTACAGTTCCAGCCAGCACTGTGGGTGGCTGGTGGGTATGGTGTTTTAATGAGCCTCAGAGACTATCAAGGCCTAAAATATTAAGTGTGTATAGCTATATATTTTCTAAAAATATATATTACCTAATTGTAAATCCTATATCTTTACAGATCAAAATACAATGGTTCGGCACTTGAAATACTGCCAGGACCCTATTCAAAAACACAAGAAACGCATAACAATCAATCTTAGAAAAGTGACTGATGTACTTGTTGAAAAATGTGCTGGAAGAGTGAAAAAAGACTCATTGTTGTGTGTGAACTGCTGGACACTGATAATGAAAAACCCCACTATACTTAGTACCACTGAAAACAACGAGTCTGAGCAGGATTCAAATGAATCATCTACTATCAGTGGCTTGAGTAACATCTCTTCAATTCAAGATCTGGACAATGACAGTGATTGCTTGATAAAGGAAAATCCTTCAACTTCAGTTGAACCAGTTCTAGCATTTCTGGACCAAACACCAGTTAAAAAAAGTAAGTAATAAATTAATATAATAACTTATACTTTACTACAAGGTCTGTTTGATCTACTATATAGCCAATTATATAGCATTTAAGGTACTATAATTAATATTTAATTACTAATATTCAGGTGTGTGAAACCTTTTTTTCTGTTCTTTTCAGAAGGGCTGTCATTAAGCCAGAAAAAGCGCAAGGCTCGTGGTAAGCTATCATCTGCTCAGAAACACCTGAAGGAGAGGCTAGAACTCAGTTATGGTGTTCAAATTACCGAGGAGGTAAGTGATACTTCAAAACCTGAAACTAAATCTGAAAAACATCTAGACAAATTAATGAATGAATTGAAACAGTCATTCCTGGAGAGCAAATGTCACCATCACAAACTACAAATATTGACACACTCACCATACACAATTGAAAAAACAGCTAGTTTCTTTCAAACTACAACATACATGGTGAAAAGAAGCTGTTCACTTAAATCAGAACATGGAATCCTTCCGAAGATTCCACTAATGAGCAAAGGAAAAGTGATATCTGAAGAACACAAAGATATAGTTAGAAGATTCTATGAGTCAGAAGAGGTTAGTCGTATGTGTCCTGGCCAAAAGGATTGCGTGAAAGTTATCAGTGCTGCAATGAAGGTGCAAAAATGATTGGTCCTCGGGAATTTAAGAGAGATGTTTGAACTATATAAAAATGATGAAAAGAATCCCAAAATAGGATTTTCCACATTTGCAAAATTACGGCCATCATATTGTGTGCTTGCCGGTAGTGGTGGGACTCATTCTGTCTGTGTCTGCACATACCATCAAAATCCAAAATTGCATCTGGCTGCATTGGGAGAAAGAGGTCTTTCATACAAGGATCTTATGGATTACAGTGTCTGCAGTACAGAAAGAGAGACTTGCATGATGCAACTTTGCAATGATTGCCCAAGAGAAGAGGGTGTCCTGGATTTTCTTGAGTTACTTGACAGTGTGAAATCAGCTCCAAATGAAATATCTTACAAGCAATGGGTGACTGTTGACCGTTGTACAATGGTTGATAAGGTGGAGCCACTTCATGAATACTTATCATCCCTAAGCATGAAAATATCCCGCATGGTTCGTCATCACTTTGTTGCTCAGCAACAATCACAGTACTTCAAGCAGTTGAAAGAAACACTACCACCTCAGAGCGAGGTAGTTATAGTAGGTGATTTCTCTGAGAATTATTCTTTCATTGTCCAGGATGCTGCCCAAGGGTTTCACTGGGACAATTCACAGTGTACAGTTCACCCTTTTGTCATCTATTATAGATCATCTGCAGACCAGGAACTTAGCCATTTTAGTGTCTGTTTCTTATCTGCATCACTAAAACACAACACTATAATGGTTTACTCATTCATATTGAAGCTTATGACATATGTTAAATTCAGATGCCCACAATTGAAGAAGGTGCACTATTTCTCAGATGGATGTGCTGGCCAATATAAGAACAGATACAACTTCACAAATCTCTGTTACCATGAAGAGGATTTTGGTCTGTCTTGTGAATGGCACTTCTTTGCTACATCCCATGGCAAAAATGCATGTGATGGGATTGGAGGAACAGTGAAAAGAGCTACTGCTCGTGCCAGTTTGCAGAGAACTACAGAGAGGCAAATTCTTACACCAGAACACATGTTTCAGTTTCGTGAAGAAAACTTGAGCAAGAAGATAAATTTTTTCTTTGTAACTACAGCTGATTTGAAAGATGCAGAACAACGGTTGGAACATCGATTCAAGGATAGTAGGGCTATTCCTGGAACTCAGAAATATCATAGATTTGTTCCCCTAAACAAGGAAGAACTGATGGTGTATCCCATTTCAAGTGGCATTGGAGAAAAGAAAAGAATAAGGAAAAGTCATTTTACTAATGAACCTGCAATGCTTGGTAACCTAAAATGTGTCAAACCAGGAGAGTATGTTGGCTGCATTTATGACATGCAAGTTTGGTATGGAATTGTGGAGGAATATTGTGAAGAGTTTGATGATTTCACTGTGAACTTTCTACATCCCTCTGGGTCATCAGGATCAAGTGCATATTATTATCCATCAAACAAGGATTCATGTGCAGTGCCAGGACATCATATATTAACTGTAATGAGTTGTCCTACCCTAAGAGGAGGCAGCAGAATTCAATACATTTTTCCACAAAAAGAAATTGATGAGAGCATCGAGCATGCAAAAATTGTATTAGGCTAGCACATGAATCCTCTAAGTAGGTCTTCCCCTTTCACTATTATAACTATTATTGCCAGTGTAGATTAGCAGTGAAATACAATTTTACATTTTTTGCCTTTTTTTATATCTATAAAAAATGTAATTTTAATTTCTATAGGTCAAATTATGAGCTTAAGTGTGAAAAAATAGGTAGAATTGACGCACAACTTATGAATATGGTGTTCACTTATATGTTAGTTACATGAAAAATACTAACATAAACAAACTTTTTTTGGCTGATTCTAATAGCCAATGCCTATGCCTTCATTTTTTTACATTTAAAAAAAAAATTCTCATTTGATACCCCAGAGGTCAAATCGTGACCTCAAATTTTGGTTACAGTGTAACTTTTTTATTTTTCAACCTAGAGTTCTAAAACTTGCATATTTGGATTCCTTGTCATTTTCTGATTCTAAATATATATACTTTTATATAATTGTGACCATTATTACCCAAGTTATGGGTTGCCAAATGTTAGTGACCTCGCAAGTGACCTCAAATTTCCCGAGGTCATATCTCTTGAACCGTTGGTCGGGTTGACCTTATAATTTCAGAAATGGATTCAGGGCCCACAAACTCCCTATAAACCAAATTTCAGCAAAATCTGAGAGATGAGGGTGTTAGGGACTGGTTGATCTGACAGAGAATGACCCAATGGTTTCATTAAAATCAGTGGCAAGTCTTACCATTCTTTCAGTGCAGTCATTAACTACTTTCAGCTGGGAAACTAAATCCTTTCCATGAATATATGCCTTAAAAAAAATATAATGATCTGCACATTATAAAGTTTGAATTGTTTTGCATTCTACTTTGTGAAGATCTTTAGTTTTAGCTTGGTTTCCAAGAGCTTGCACCATTGCAACCTTTTCCGAGTTGTTGACTACTTCTGAGAAAAATGCTAAAGGTGCTAAATCCTCACATAAGTAGCTACCAAAGGTGGGATCTGAGTTTGCCTAATGCCACAGTCAGTATCTCCTTATGAATTTCTTGGTAATCTTTCAGCTTTATCATCCATAGATCATTGATAGGGGCACTGGCAGCTCTTGTTGCATTAAACCAGGCTTTTATATACAGTAATACCCCAGTTAATGCGTGTGGCAAAACTACTGCACTAATCGAATCTACACTAAATGGGGAATGCATTCAATGCAAAATGAAACTCTGCATTCCCACCCTTTGGTAACACTTTGAAAAAATTCTTTTTTACCGTAAATTAATTATTATGTTTGTAAGTACTGTATGTGTTAAAAGCATTATCTTATTAAAAAACTTCCAACATGTATGCATTGTTTAGCTTTTGAACATTGAGAAAATCAAATTTATTTTGGTTAGGTAATGAATGAGCAAAGTTTTAAAAGAAGTTCTTGGCTCTTTCAGAACTCTGCCTTTAAAATTAGAAACAAGTGTCTGTATAAGAGCCATGATGCAAGTTATCAGATGGTACAAAAACAGATCTATAAGAGTTCAATGAATTGAAGATTCTAGCAATCAAACTATATAAACTTTTAAACTAAAAAAGGATAAGATTTTACTAACAGATTGCATTATACCATTATGTTGGTAAGGGACGTTTGTAAAACGTAAAACTTAAGTTTTTGTAAATTTTCAGAATTTACATACGTTTTTTTAAATTTTATGAAGAATTTTATTGCTTTGAAAAATATTTCAGCAATGAGGTTTACACAACTTTTTTAATTTTCTCAGACTACATTTCTCTGTAGCATCTAATAGCATTTTCTAAGTCTCATTGTACTCTAAGGCTACACTCTAAGTTGGGATCACCTTCCATAATTCTTTCTTTAGCTTCTATCAAATGAAACACTTTCTCCAGTTCATTTGTTGCAAACGCTTTGGAAGGTGTTGGAGTGTCATTTGAACACTGACTCTTTTTCTTCATACGCATGTTTGTTCATTCCATTCATTCCCCCGTCTCGAGCAATCTTAGCATATGATGCACCACTTCCATGACACTTTATAATCTCTAGTTTTTGTTCTAATGTTAGCCATTTACGCTTTTTCTTAGATTCATTAACTTCAGTAATTTTCCTTTTTTCACTCGTAATTATAAGGGTGTAACAATAGTGGTGTATTAAGTACAGTAGATAACTAAGAACTTTATAACACATCCCCACTGCAGTCCATCATTGATGATACTGAAGTACTGAGGCATCTGCCACCTTGCTTGTGTTAACACTACAGTATTTTCAGAATATGCGCATGTAAGTAAATGGAAAAGTTTTACAAATTTCAAAAACTGCACTATAGTGGGTCTGGGCCTATATTAAAGCGAGGTATGACAGTGACAAATTATAATCCATAATGATCAAATCCGCATTAAGTGGGGTATTGCTGTGTAATGATGTGCATAATATGTCTGATGGCTTCTTTTTCTTTCTCTCAAATTGAATTGATATCAGAATAAATAGATTTTTAAGCAATAAATGCCTTTTGCCATCCATCTTGCCCTATGGTATGCTCCAGGAGCGGTAAAGTGTATCCCTCTTCATGGTTTTTCCCCCAAAGAAATGAGGGTTAGCTCTAGGAATTCCTGACAATCATGGTGCTCATAGTTGTCTCACAATTTCTTTGGTATCACTTTCAAGGGGAGTATATTTACTTTTGTCTAACCAAGACCACTGATCTTTGAACCTTACAAAAATACAGTGGACCCCCGATTTGAGTACGCTCGTCCATAGGCTCCTATTGACTCGACTTGAGTAGAAAACTCTATTTGAGTACGCCAGCTGGTGACACTGAACGCATTTCAGTTTGTCTAGAGCGTTCGTTGCGGAAACATTCGGGGTCTAATGTTTTGAATAGTACAGGTGTTCTTAGGGATTTCTGTTAGAATTTCGTACATTTTGTCTTCTGACTTTGTACTTAGTGTTTATTTATGTTAGTTTCTCTTGATTACAGCATAAAATAGTGAAAATATAGCAAATTTGGTGATTCGTACATGCAGTGACTTTGATACTGTATTTTATATTGTGGCATAGTGACATAGTGTACTGTTATAGTGATGGCTTCTAAACGTACATCTACATCAAAAGACTCGCAAAAGAAGAAACGCCTTTTTACAATAGAGATGAAATTGGAGATTATTAGAAAAAGTGAAGAGGGCAAAAGTCTCAGACTTAGCTGAGGAATATGACATTAGGGTGTGTCGAATTTTTCAACTTTCAAATTCCAAATATGAGGGGTGCTAAAAAGTTGCAGCATGACTTAGGAATTCTAAAGATATTTTTGTTAATTTAATATAATTTAGTTTTGCTTGGTAAGAAGCTACATAAAAATAGTGACTTTTTTGACTTTTTTGTGGAATTATATAATTATTATATTAATAATTATATATGCTGTATATATAATGCACTGCTGTTTTTGCTTATTTCACAGGTTGAAACATATTCATCAGTGTGCTGAAGATTACTTGTCCATCAGTCCTACCATCCTAACCAGTGGGAATTGACCTACAATGGCTTCTAAAAGGAGGACAAGACTGGGGACATTCACACATATGAGCAACCTAATTGGAACTGGTAGAGAGTTGTTGCCCTCTGAACTCCTAACTCTGCGAGACGTTCTGAAATATGGGCTACTGCTAAGAGAACAAAGTGGTGAGGATGTGAGAAACTACCCAGCAGCCAGTCTTGCAAAGGACATTTACCCTAAAGTGCTTGAAAAGTGGGAATGAGCAAACAGTTCTTTTGTAGCCCCCGTTGTAAATTCACGAGTCACAATCTTAAACAAGATCCAAGAGAGCTGGGAGCAGGCCAAAAACATATCTCTTGGGAGAGGAAAGCTACATGTCAAAGAGGCTTTCATTGCAAAACTTGACAAGCTTTTTGACATCCTCAGTTGCAAGTGTAAAATTGTTCTCTGCTCTGAATTTGGCTGCCTTGCAGATGCTGGTTGCAAAAACGAAACTCACATTAACTGTACATGGCTTAGGGAGATGAAGATCCCTGTGAAGGAACTTGCTTTCATTAAAGGTCAGAGAGACAAGTCTGGTTCTATTGGACCACATCAGATTGGCTTCCCAGATCAACCTGAGCACAACAGACAAGTCAAAAAGCAGAAGCGGCAAGAAGACGAAAGAAGAAGGCTTGCTGAATATAAGCAGACAAGTAAGCAGGATGTTTCAATGCCATCAAATGAAATAATTTTCTCTGATGATGAAAATGAAGAACAAATAGCTGATGCTCAAGATGGAAAGGATGGAAGTTATGAAGTGACATTAGAAATACCAAGCACGTCTTCAACTTCCAATAAAAAGCCTGAGTACAACACATTAGAAATACCTAATGTTGCTATGCATAGCATCAGATATGGTGTTGGCCTGCGTGCCACAGCTGCCTTTATGGATGCTGGCTTGATCACTGAAGAAGACAAGAGACTTGTAGTTGATCACAATAAAGTCAAGAGGGCCCAAGAAAAAGTTATGAGATCCCTGGATCAGGAATTTGATGATCTTTGTAAGAAGGGTGAAATTGACTGCATCTTCTTTGATGGCCGTCAAGATACAACTAAAGTTATGCTGAAAGCAGACAATTCAGATCGTCAGTTCCCCAGCATCATCAAAGAAGAGCATTATTCTGTGTGCAGTGAGCCAGGTGGAAGATATCTCTACCACTTCACTCCTGAGAAAGGCTCAATGAGAAAAAAACCTGCTGAAGTTATTGCTGATAATCTTGTAGATTTCATGAAGAAGAAGGGCATTGATAAAAGCCTGCAGGCCATTGGAGGTGATTCTACAAATGTTAACACTGGCTGGGAGGGTGGTTCCATGCATTGGGTAGAGGTCAAGCTTTGCCGTAAGCTGATCTGGTTGGTTTGTGCCCTCCACACTAACGAGTTACCCCTGCGACACTTGATCACAGCACTGGATGGGAAGACCTTGTCTAACAACAAGTGGACAGGTAACATTGGCAAGATGCTAGACACTGCAACCGAACTTGAAATTGATCCTTCATTCACCAAACTCTCAATTGGAGAGCCTCTTACTTCACTGAGTGACAATGTCATAAAGGATCTCTCTACTGATCAAGCATACGGGTATAGGATCACACAGGCCATAAGGACAGGAGAACTTCCCACAGATCTGGCCCTTCTTGAAATTGGTCCAGTGAGCCATTCAAGGTGGTTGACAACAGCAAACAAGCTTTGTCGCATATGGGTTTCAAAACATGGCCTTAAAGGCAAAACCTCAACAACTTAAGACGATAGTGGAATACATTGTTGATGTGTACTACCCCTGTTGGTTCAACATCAAAGTAAAACACTCTTGGGTGGAAGGCCCACGCCACATCTTGTTTCAGCTGCGGCTAGTTAGGCTGCAAGAGAAGGCTGTAGTGGATGCTGTTTTGCCAACCATCAAGCGCTCAGCATGGTATGCATTCAGCGAAATGATAATCCAGACACTCTTGTGCTCAGATGACAGTGAGGAGAGGAGAGCTGGTGTCCAAAAGATTGTTGACATGAGGGGTGGATGATGATGACACACTTGGAGATCTTTCTGTACGTCCCAGGAAGACACCTTCCATCAACCCCAGTGCTTCTTCCGTGTTGGAGCTGACAGACTGGTCTGATGGGTATTTGAACCTCCTTTGACATGTAAACTGACTACAGCGGAAGTAAAGAAGTTCTTTGACAAGCCTATGCAAGTTCCACAGTGGCCCTGTCATGCTCAGTCAATAGAGAGGTGTGTGAAACAAGTCACAGAGGCAGCAGGCAGGGTGTATACACATGAGAAACGTGAGGGCTATATCAGAGGCCAAGAAGCAAGTTGGCGGCTGATGTCCAAGAACGAATCAAAGCAAGACTTGATGAAACTTGTTTAAATATTTTTTTTTACTGATGTCATTACTTTCTAATGTTGTTTTATGATTACTAGGATATGTTTTATGCAGAGAAACTAAAATTTTTATAGCATTACCTGACATTTTGAGAAGCTAAAATTAATAAATGTTGTTTTCCGAGAGCAATTTATATGCTTTTTAATCAAACGTAGATTTACCAAGCTAAGTGTTGAACAATCACAAAAATAATAGCAGATTTGAATTCTTCACATCCAAAAACATATTTTTAAAACCCCTCAGTGAAGGAATTGGCAAAAATTAATTTTCACCTCCCAAATTGACACACCCTAATATGACATTCCTAAGACCAGTATTTCGAGCATTTTGCGTCATAAAGATTCTGTTAAGGGCTAAATTTTGTAGGCCAATTTCTATAGAAAAAGTAGGGGTGGGGTGAAATTTGTGGGTTTTGGAACGAATTAATTAATTCCCATAGGTTATTAAGTTCGATTTGAGTACGCCATGCTGGAACGGATTACGTACTCAAATCGGGGGTCCACTGTAGTAGAATTGACAAGTCTTTTTTTCATTGAATCCAGTACTTCATTATTCACTTTGATTAGGAAGTCATCAGATAATTTTTTCTGCTTGGAGGACAATAGCCTTGTCTTAAATTTTAGATCCATTTAATAAATTCATTATTCTCTACAACTACAAATGGAATATTTGCTGAAAAGAAAAATCTGGCCATTTACAAATCTAGTTGTTCTTTTTGATCTACAGTTGTTCTAACCACATATGGCATTATCTGACCTTGTGTTTTCTTGGCTGGAGTAGAATGAAAAAATGGTATGGGAGATTTGGAAGTGGTTGAAGTGAATGAAGTCTCACTACTGTTAATTGTAGTGTCATCATGATCCAGGCTTTCATATAATTTGCTTGAAGAGGGTCTACTCTCAAAACTGCCATGTCTGTGTAGGAGTAGTAGTTGCTGATGTAGATGTATTTGTAAGCTCATCTGCTTCATCACCACAAGCCTGTACCCATTTTTTATTGCATTGATCTAAGTGATGTTTCACTCATTCTATTTTTTTTCAAAAATACACATCTGCAGTATTTGCACTGAACTATTTGGTTGGTCACTCAACATTTCTACTTCATCCTAGTCAGCAGCTTTAAGTCTGCCACCAGTATGTGCAGGTCTAACTTTAGGCATTATTAAATAGATATAAATTAACTAAAACTGGTCTCTGAAAAAAAATGTGCAAAAATAAGAATAATGTCTACTGTCTAGGCCTGTAAACAAATTGTAATAAAAATTCAGAAAAACACTACTGTGTTGATTCAAAATAGAACAAAAGCACACTTTGTTCACTGAAAACACAATACGTTTTGACAGCACACTGCTATCTTCTTCAGTTGAAAATGACCTTAAAAACAAACAAAAAAAAAAAAAAAAAATCCAAAAACCCATGAGTTTTCAGGTTTTTCAGTTTTTGATGAAAAATCCAGGTTTTCGCCAACCCTGACTGGAATTTAACCTACAAATATTTTTAATTTGGCAAGCCTTACAAGATAGCTCAACCATCCAGTGTTTGGTCCAGTCTGTGCTAAAGCAGATTTGTGCAATGTGTCAAAACAAGGATCATCACTGCAAGAACTGAAGAATGCTCAAGGGAAGGGGAAGGTACCACACATCATGTATAGTTATTTTGTTCAATAAACTCTAGAACACTGTGTGTACAGTATGTTTTATTACTTTGGGCATTTGTTCAGTGGTGTAGTCATAAAATTTTAGGAAGGGTAACGCTACAGGCAAAACTTTAATAGTGTGTTTCATAGAACAATTACTTTATAAAAATAGTAAAAGTTAATTTAAAAATAAAAAATATATATTTAGTAAATAAAACTACAAATACAGTACATGCTCTAGTTACTTTTAATTTGAATAAAACACACATATATAGATACTTGTATGAGTCGTATGTATATGGTATAATGCAGTTTCATAGTGATATAGTAGATACTACAGTTACATATAGCGGATAAAAGTCTGTAAGTGCTCAGCATTCAGCTATGGCTACTACAGTAGGTAGTATAACGTTACTTCACTGAAATTTTAGGAAGTATATCGCTGTTATACCATGTTACCCCTCGACTACACCCCTGCATTTGTTACACCTTCACAGAACCAGAAAAACAGGTGTGTTTGCTCTTTTGGCCATGAATTAATTGTGAATTATCATGCATTCAACCTCACTTATGTGCGCTTGTGTGTACACCAATTTTTTTATCAATTAATGCTTAAGACGTTTGTAGTCATAGTTTAAGTGGAAACAGGATGAAAAGTTTTAACATTTTTTTACATAGAGCATCATTCCTCCCATATGCCCAATTAAGGGTATGAGTATCTTGCATTAGAGACCTGCACAGGTACGGGTAAGCCCATGGGCCCGTGTCTGGCCCATCCCACGGGCGGGTATGGGCGGGCCGAATCATGTTTATAAAAGTTAGCGGGTGGGTAAGGGGCGGGTCGAATCATGTTTATAAAAGTTAGCGGGCGGGCACGGGTGGGCCGAATCATGCTTATAAAAAGCATGCAATGCCGCAGCGGGTGAGGCAGCGAGGCAAGGCAGGAACTGGAGCCGCGGAGTGCATGCGCCAATTGTGCCATGCATGCGTGCCTGTGTGGGACATGCAAATGACAAACAACATCCATGCCTATGTTTTGGTTGTTAATTATGAATTTTATTACCTCTGCCAAGGAAGTTATGTTTTCACCCGCAACGTATAAATAACGTACCGTATATATAACGACGTGCAAAAATAATGAGAAATAACTTAGAAATTAAACATTAGAAATTAGAGTATTCGTATCGTACGCCCGGCACCACATGACCAAAGCCAACCTGACCAGCTGACCTTACTGAGGCTAAGTAGCCTATGTTTCCCTACTGTATACAGTCACAGTGTATAGCAAAACTAGAACTTATCGTACAGCGATACTGACTAATTTCAATAATTACCATCATAACAATGAATATGAGAATAAGGACAATTGATAGTAGTAATAATGATTTTTTTTTGGCTAATGGAAGAAATGATATAGGTGGGTGATTTTTGCTTTTCGATACGTCTTACGCTTATGGTTTTGCAAATGAGATCGAGTAAGATGCCAACCAGCGTGGCAGCGCTATTTACGATTGCATAATGTTTAACACATGTTAGCTACATTACATTGCCACAGTATATAATTGAATGCCAAACCTTTACCTATGTTGATTATGCGTATTTAAAAATATATAAACATTTTCTTTTCTAAAGTTTTTGATTTTGTTTGAACGATGATAAGAAATTTTTGAACATAAGTATTTGCTGGAACTAACTGGCATTTTTTCAGCTATGCTACTATAATGCTAGCCTCTCTCGCCTCTGGCTGTAGTCGCTGTACCCTTTTGTACAAATAGAATTTGTTCGTGATGGTCTGACCATTTCTGCGTAATTAGTGCATACTGTACGACAAATACTGGCCTTAATTACCTTAATTGTTTATTAGTAGATGTGCTTTCTAGTTTCTATCCTATGTTTAGTATGTTATACATTTTATTAAATTAAAATTGTCCCCAAAATGCAACATCCTATCAGTGAAGCAGTGATTAACTCAAAACTGCATTTGGGGGAATTAATTCTACAGCCAGTTTCAAACAGAAAAAGCAAAGTATGGGATAATTTTGACTTAGTTATTGATAAGAACAGTAAAAAGGAACAAGGATTTGTTCAATGTAAAAAGTGCAAAAAAAAACTGACATAGTGGTTCTAAAGGAGGCACTTCCCATCTCTCTCGTCACAAATGTGGCACAAGTACTTCACAATCACAAAGCTTAGCTTCATTTTTCCAAAGAAAGTACAAGTGACAATGAAGACCAAACAAGACATGCTAGATGCATGTGTCAACTTTTGTGCTAAAGACATAAGACCATTTGAAACTTTAAAAGGTGAAGGCTTCCTAAATCTTGCACAAAAACTTATTGCAGTTGGCGCATCTTATGGTAATTGACATAAATGAGGTTATTTCCCATCCAACCACTATTTCTAGGCATGTAGCTGAAACTGCAGTAACTGTACGTCAAAAGATTTATCCAAAGATCAAAGAAGTTATGAGTAATTCATGCTGTGCAGCTACAACAGACTTGTGGACAGATGATTATAAAAAGATTTCGTATATTTCAATGACTGTTCATTATATTGATGATGATTGGACACTGGTAAATAAAGTTGTTTACGTCCAGTTTTCATGAGGAACGTAAAACTGGAACATAAAAAAGGAAATAACAAGAAGATTTGCAAAGCTAGGCTTTGAAGATGACTTAGTGCAGAAACTAACTTTCGTAACAGACCAAGGAGCAAACATAGTAAAAGCGTTGCAGAATTATAACAGACTTAGTTGCTTATCTCACATTATAAATACAATTCTTCGTCATACATTCAATGAAGATTATTTGGAAAAATATGCCCCAGAAATTCAAAAGGTTATACTGCAGTCGAAAGCTCTTGTCACTTTCTTGAAACAAAGTGGATTAGTAAGCAAATTGAGACATACTGTTCGTCAAGAAGTAGAAACAAGATGGAATTCGAAGCTTGCTATGCTAGAGTCGATTCTAGATCAATATAGTAGCATTGAGGATTTGATGGAAGAAAGAAATTTGAACCACTTAGAGAACATTTCAAAAGGCAGTCTTGAAGAGTTAGTATGTTTTCTGAAGCCATTTAAAGATGCCAGTGATACGCTAGAAAGTGAAAAATCTCCAACTCTACACTACAGCTAATATTGCTTTATCACTTGAAACTTTTTGAACATTTGAACATTTCTGAAAATGACACAATAAATATAAAAACCTTGAAAGAACGTGCAAAAGAATTTCTTCATGCTAAATATAAAGTGTTGCCTATTCATAAAATTTCTCTATTTCTATGGCCTAAATTTCGTCAGCTTAGAATGCTAACTGACATTGAGCGTGCAGAAGTGCTAACAAGTATTTGTGAGCAAATTCATGTTGACCTTATGGACAATGAGAAAGTAACTGATGAGCCTGAAAGAGCTTGTTCATCTCCGAAAAGAGTAAAGACTTCAGAATTTGATGAATGGGAAGACATACGATGTCATAATGAGGAATCCCAAAGTTTGGTTTCTTGTAAAGAACTTGAGCAGTACATGAGCTACAAAATTGATGAGGAAAGTGATGTTCTTCAGTTTTGGAAAACTCACGAATCAATGTTCCCATTGCTTGCTAAACTGGCTAGGAAATACTTAAATATTCCTGCATCCAGCGAAAGGAACTTTAGTACTGCGGGAATTACACTTGCACAGAGGAGAACTAATTTAAAAGAAGAAAATGTCGATGATCTTTTGTTTCTGCATTGCAATTTGGAATTTTAAAACCTCCATCAATTCAGTGAGTACAAAATTAAATAATTTTACTATCTATTTAATTTTCATAGGTATATTTTTGAAAGAAGTACTTAAGTAATTATCAACAAAAATATTACTGGTTGTGCATATCTTAAACTTAAATACACAGGTTGGTTTAGGTTCCAAAACAAAATAAATCACGAGCCGCGGGTACAGGTGGGCCCCAAAGCATGAAAAAAATTATGGGCCAGGTACGGGCAGGCCCTAAAACATGAAAAAAAATTATGGGCTGGGTACGGGTGGGTTATATAAAAAGATTACGGGTACGGGCCGCAAAATATCGGCCCGTGGAGGTCTCTATCTTGCATTATCAAGTAGCATTACCAAGCAAACAGGTGGTCAATGTACTGATGAGGCTTCTGTATGTAGTCCATCACTAATGAAAGCAACAATGCTCTGTCTTATCCCAGTTCAAAGAATATCCAAATCCATATTTGTTTTTGTACAGTTTTTATTAGTTTGTATTGTAGACACTCCAGTTATTGTCAGTCCAGGTATATGATTCTTCAGGAGCAAGATGCACTGTAAGTTTGTGTTTCCTCCCCAGGGTAGCACAAATTTACTGTATTAATCATAGTCACACTTATGCTATCTATATACAGTATAAATATATGTAGATTATTGATAGATAGATTCTATGGTATTTAAATTAATTAAGCATATTTTATAATGGATAGGTACTCTGATATTATATGTGTTCTGTCAACCTGTATGATTGTTAGATAGAGTGGACCTTGTGAGCTTTAAAGAATAGGTTAAAACAAGATTTGAAATCATTTGGGCTTCAGTTAAGTTCATGCTGCACATTTTATTAATGCTTTCACGATTTTAGTTTTCTTCTTCTAAACCAATCCTGGCATTCCACTATAATGACGCACACGCACACAGAGGTAGTCAATCTATTTATTGTATACACTTTACTTTCCAGGTTTCACTAAGTTATGAGATTTGAGAGCCTTTGCTATTGAAATATTCACAAATTCTTAGTGACTAAAAATAAGCTATCAAGCCTATTAGAATAGTTAAGTACCAGCAAGAGAAAGAACAATGGCAGGGAATCAAGATGATGAAATAATAGAACAAAATGAGACCTTAGATTCAGCTTCATTTGACAGAGTTATGGGAGATCTTCAAGATATCATTCTAAGTAGGTTGGGATTTTTTTTTTTAATAAACCAATGTGTAACACCAATTTCTGTGCTTTTCCTTCATAAGTACAGTACCTTATACAGTAATGGTGATAGCCTGAAAGAATGAAAAAATATAATTTCCAAAATTTTTTGTGATATCATAACTAGTTATAATCAGGGCTGTGGAGTCGGTACACAAAACCTCCGACGACTCTATTTTTCAAATGTCCGACTCCCAACTCCTTTCCATCTTTAGTGATTGTAAAGTGTTCAAACACAGCTGATTTCGTTGGAAGTCTCTTTGCCATTGTGCATTGAAGTTTAGAATAAATAATTTTATCAATAATTTGAAATTAAACTTATCAAGTTATCAGTATCACAATTATAAAAATATTTCCTGAAAAAAAAGTAAGGGTTAATACTGATAATTAATTAAGTATAAATAATAAATATATTTGATTTATATTTATTATTTATACTTAAAATAGTGTTTTCTTAAGATTTTATATTGAGGTCGGAGTTGGTACATTTTTACCAACTCCGACTCCACAGCCCTGGTTATAATACTGTATAGTAATATTTCATTAATAGCTGTTAACGAATAAATGATAATGAATAATTATATACACCTATTTAAACATTCCATTTCTCAGGTGAAGAATTTGTGTGCATAAGGGATATGTTTTTTGATGACCATTGCAGTACTTTTGAGGATGTGGAAGAAAATAAATTGGAGTACACAGCTATTTATGAAAAATATGTAAGTTAAGAGCCTAGGTAAGGATTAAGTAGGAGAACAGCTCATGAATGATTTAATGTTACATTTGTTTTTCTTTACCATAATTTGTAGAAATGGTCAGTGTAACTACAGCATGACTTTATTTTGTGCTTAGTTTTGCCATGCTTGAGGCTTGTGTCCAATTTGAGATTTCTAACTTGTAAATGCCATACAGATGAGTATGTATACTACACTAGAGTAAACTAACACCTTTCTAATATCAACTAGAATGTTCTACAACATTGCTATTCAATTGGCAGCAAGCTGACAACATAGGCTACTGTTCATTTGTGAACTAGTGCTGGTATACCTTACAGAATATTATAAACCAAAGGGCCCTTTATTCTTTTTTGCAGGAAGGAGGTGCCAAAGCGGGCACCCGCAAAAATGCCCCCTGCATAAAAAAAAGAAGAGCCAAAATCAAAGCCGGGACACTTTACATTTGAAAGATTGGCGGTCATATACAGTGGGAAAGGTGGATTGAGGAAGATTGTTCCACAATTGCCTGGTTGAGTAGATGAAAGATTGAGAATACCGATTAACCCTTGCGTTTGAGCGGTGGACAGAAAAGGAATGAGAATATGTTGAAAGTCTGATACTGCAAGTTCTCCTTAAAGGAGGAGGCATGCAGTTTGGGAGTTCAGAAGAGTAATGTCCGTTATTATAGCGACAGTAAAAAGAGAGTGAGGCAACATTATGGCAAAGAGAGAGGGTTTGAAGGCAGTGAGTAAGAGGCGGAGAATAGATGAGGTGAAAAGCCTTTGATTTCACCTGGTCAAGTATATCTGTGTGGGTTGAGTCACCATACACATGAGAAACATACTCTATACAGGGGTAGACGAGACCCCCGTACATAGAGAGCAACTGAGTGGGGGTGAAGGAACTGCGGCGCCGAGACAGCACAACTAATCTTTCAGAAAGAGAATATATGAGCTTTCCAGGAAAGATCACTGGAAAGGTAAAAAAAAGAATATTAAGAGAAGGGGAAGGACTGAGTTGTGTATTGTTGAAGATACGGGGATAGTCTTGTAGAAGATTGTGACGGGTAGACAAATGAAGGAACCAAGTTTTTGAGGCACTGAAAGCACAAGATGTTCTCTGCCCAGTCAGAGATAGTACAATAATCAGAAGTCAGGTGCGCCATAGCCGTCTCATGGAAGCATGGAGGACTCGTGAGAAGGACGCTTTGTAAGGCGAGTGTAGAAGTGAAGGGTGGAATCATCGGCATATGACTGGCTAGGGCAGGAAGTGCTACTTAAAAGATCATTGATAAATAAAAAGAGTGGGTGACAGTACAGAGCACTGAGGAACACTAGTATTAAACTCCTATAGTTTAATACAGTTGTGAGGTGATTTTGCTTTCCTGATGCGCATTTTTATTCAGTTGCTTTACTTTCAGAAAAGAGTGAATAAGTTTCTGAAGTGAAACAGTAATAATTTTAGGGTATAAGTTAACTTAAAATTGCATTTACCTTCTGGGAAATAGAGCATCTCGTGGCTCGATCGGTTAGGGTGCCGCCTGGCAGTGCTGAGACTCCGTTGAGCCGTTGGGTTCGAACTCCAGTGCTGCCAAGAGCTGTCGGCTGCCTTTTCTGTAATTTACATCACGACGAATCGGCGGGCCGACCACCCCTCTTTATTTGACTCGGGCTAATGTAGCCCAGGCTTTGGCCTCTACCTCTCACTCGGGGAATATGGGACTTTGCTGTTACAAAGGACAGCAACAGACCGGCTGGTCTCAACGAAGCTGTCTGTTTAAGGAGGAAGGTTAAAAGATTTAAGAAAATTTAAAGACAGTGAAAGTTTTAAAGCAAAGCAGATAAGAGAGGTTGAAAGGAAGGTTGATGTTATCTTACCTTACCTGCTGGGAAATAGCTATTCCGTGTGTGGTACTGTACTGATGACTTTTTTTTTAGTTTCTGTTTGTAGTGTACACACATTATGAGGATGGATCTGGAATATAATGAAGTTGATTGGCTAGACCACATGATGATTTTTAGCTGATGATGATTGGATGTCAGCCGAAGAAGAAATTAATGCCGCGGGTGTATTTAAAAACTTTGGTCCACTTACGTTGATTTTATTTTCAGGTTGATTTAGTGGAAGGATTTTTAGAATCTGAGTTGAGAGAACGAAATCAGGACTTTGACATGACTGCTTTCTTAAAGGAATTAGAGGAGCAATCAAAGAGAGAGAGTCTCCAAGGAGATATTGTTGATCTTCTCGCCACTTTCTCCGACTTCTCCTCATTTAAAGCTGCGATGTTGGACGCCAAAAAGGTTGGTTGAGTTGCGCGTAACTCGAACTTGTTTATATTTATCATTTGATGATAAAAAAAAATATATAATTCATTGTCATAGTCGTAGGCCATCGTAATTTTAGATTTTAGTTCTTTATTTACAATGTACAGGAAACATTTAGAAATTTAGTTATCATACTGCATTTTAGTTGTACAGATTTTTAACTTTGAACTGCTATAACTTTAATTTTATATGGGACCGAGAAATGATGATAGCGGTTGAGAGTTAAGTTAATTATTGCTTCTGATTCATGGTGGGTTTCCCTACAGGGCAAAGAAGCATGTTCGGAGTCGTTGGATGGCCTGCTGACCATTAAAGGGGTATAACGTTATTTTTAATAATATTTCTACTCGTATGTACCGACATGTTTTTTTGTTACTATGGTAACGGTGTTCCGATTATAGGTTTGCCGATCAAATGTCTGTTTAACGTGCCGTGTGGGTTATTTGTGTATAGAATACAGCACAGTTAATCGAGCGACTTAACACTGACCCATTTAATTGATTAGCTTCCACTTGATAAGTGTCGGATAATTTAAAAAGAAATGGGTGTTGTGTTTCGTGAAATAGTAACTGGCTGAATTTTTCATTTACACTTTGACTTTTATTTAAATCCGAAGTAGTTGTCAGACAATTTATTGGATTATAAGTTCCTTTGTTCAAACCAAAGCCATAAAAAGTAGTTTTTATTCATAATCTGCAGTAGGAGTAAAGAATCAGTCGAGTAATTAGTGTAGCTAGTTTTTTTTTTTAAAAGTCGTTAGCTTTAAGAATTAACAATACTAATTAAGTATTTAAGTAATTTGTTGTCGTTAATCTATGTCAAGGTTTTAATCTATAAGGTTTCATCCATTCCAAATGTAAATATTTGACTCTCTCTGTTGTGAATGTTATGACATATCAGATGTATAGCAAAGTCACCTATAAATAACCCGTTTATGTTCGACTAAATCATTTTTAATGCAGCATCTTTCAGCAAAACTGATTACAGTAAAATAAGATTCCAAATTAGGTCACCTATTGAGATTTTGCTTCAAATTAACGGCCATTAGTATATGTTCAGTAATAGAGCTAGTAAACCACTAAATTAAAGAAAAATTGAAATAGTTTATTGATATATTATTAGGCAGAACTGTATGAAAACTCTTTCAAAGCATAAATAAGCACTGTTCATAATCACTAATTTTACACTGCGTTTTGTTTATAATTCGTATACTTAATTAGGCATCACATTTCATTACGAAATGAGATGGTTTGATATAATTTTTTGTCCCAGACTAAACAGATTTAGAGGGGACATACTGCATTGCACCTGTCCGTCCGTTCGTCCCATTTTCGTGTCCGGACGATAACTTTTGAATTACTCAACATTAGCTGATGAACCTTCACAAACATAGCAGCATCACGAGACGAAGTGTCATGAGCGAGACTCGGAGTCCCTTCTTCAAAGGTCAAGTGGGAGCCCATACCATAACTTTTGAACCACTCAACATTGATGAAACTTCATACACATACACACGTATCATCCCATGACGATGTGTCGCAAGCAAGAATGTGGTCCCTGCGTCAAAGGTCACAAATTTAGGGGGTGGGACATTGTTGTTCCGACATGGTTCTAGGTTGACGTGTTGAATTTAACAAAGTTAATTGTAATATTTCTTTTTCTTCATTCCATCTTTTCATGGATTAATGTTTTGAGGACTTTTCAGATCACTTGTTTTAAATTTTCTTTCGCATAAGTGATGAACTTGGTAAATATGTTTGTTTTTAATTTTAATCTTATGAAAGTCCACCTGTTAATAGTCCGTCCACGCTTCGGTAAAATTTCATGCACATTCGTGTAAATTAAAAGCCGTAAGGGACTGTTCGTAACTTGGTGAACGAAGAATGTAGATTTGAAAATTTTTGCCTTTCACAATGGAAGCAAATTCTGGTAAAAAAATTTCACTGATTGAGTTCTTCAAATATTAAAATTTGATAAGTATTGTGGAATTTTGCTTGTTGAAGGAGCGCGGATGGCCTATTTATTACATAGGAAGCATTTAGTCATGTACAGCCAAAGAATATATCAGTAAGATAACCGATCTGCATTTCGGTCATAGTAGAAATCTCGATAAAAATTTTTTTTGTTTTCAGATGTCTTTAGTTTGGTTATACTGTATTTTGGAGTGCATCAGGGTGTACGAATTATGGGGAAACTAGCCCTTGATTTTACGAATGAATTTTGTTAATTCTTTGGCTTACTGCCTATGATTATGCAAATTCTTGATCCAAAATGTCTCCTATCATGGTAGGGAATTCGGCCATTTAAGAAATATTTTTAGCAATGAGATGGAACGATTTTTTTTAGTCGTTATTAATGTTTTTAATGGGTGAATTGTCGTATCAATAGCAGTTTCTAGAGTGAATTTGTACACTTTATAGACCTACTGTGAAAGGTAAATGTGTGTTGTAAATTGTAATGGTATCTTCTTTCTCAAATTTACTGGTTCAAATACTATTTCTTTAAGCCAAAAAAGCCTAATTATGAGGTCAGATATCTTAAAAAAAATTAAAAATAAACTAATGTTTTCTGAGACGACAGTTAAATTACTGATACTGTATAACCTATTGTGTTAACGTTTGACAAGCTGAAGCCATTCATTATTATTAGTTTTTCATAACGTAAAAGTGAATCGAAGAAAGTGCCGATGTATTTATGTAACATAATTTACTACTAGTATTTTGTCATCCTAGTATGGAGGCTGCAATGTATTCTAGACTCTAGTTTTCCTACCTTTATATGTATATCATCATTAGTTTTGTCAATAGAGCTTATTTTAATTCAATATAACCAGCTACGTCTAATTTTGTAACTTTTGTGTATTATATGATGTTTGAATTTAATACTCATAGAATATACTCGAGGTTAAATGTTCTTGCGTGTGTTTTTGTGGTTTTTTATTTTTTTAAATTTTTTAATGTGTATAAATACTTCGTTTAGGAAATGTTAAATTATAGGATGTCTTTTTAGTTTCTTGTGCACCCGGTAACTCAGTGGTTACGGTGGCGGACTCGGAGCGGTGAGGCTCAGGTTCATTCCCGCCTGCTGGCTCCTGGGTTCAGTTGGGCCACTTATCCTATCGTTGCTCGGGCTGAAGGTGACTTTTGGGGCACACTCATCCCGACATCGTGGGGAAATGAGCTTCCTAGCCGTTTTTTAAAATTTCTTCGCACACTTCCTATTTTTTTTTATCTAATACTACTATAGAAATACTAAAATGTTATTATTAGTTAGTTAGTTATGAAAAATTTTGTATTTTTTAATACTATTACATACGTGCTGCACTCATAATTGATTCGTCATTGATATATCTTGAAAATATTGAGCATTATTTTTAGGTAGGATATTGAAAGAGAGCATTAGAAACTTGGTTTCAGTTGCTTGCTTTCATTCTTTTTCATAGGTGTTATTTAAGATAGGTAAAAGACATTAATGAATGACAGGTAGTATGAAAAAGTGGGAGGGAGGCATGGATTTACAAAGAAAAACAATTGTGTGATCAGAGTTCCTACAGTACTATAAAGTGCTGCATTTTGAAAGTCGTATACCATTGTTTTCCAGTATGGGATAATAATTATGGTAAAATTTTATATCATTTTGCTTCCGAGAAAATCCTAAAATTCTTTGTTTATTCTCTAGACATAATTCTTTGTAATAATAAAACAGACATTGCAAAACTGGTTACCTACTGGAAAGTAGTGGAATTTCAGAATGTTTTTTACAGTGGGAACCCTGATCATTTTTTGTGTTCCCAAAGTGGAGATGCCAAAATTAAATAATTAGTCGGTAGGTAACTAACTAGTTTATAATGTAAATACCATTTGCACTAAAATCAGTTTAATTTTTAAAACTTATTATTTTGAATTTAAGAAAAGAGTGAATTTATTTTAAATAATTTTCTGATCGAATGTGTATTAATTTTGTAAGTTATTCGGTTATTTTCAAGAATACAAATGAAATTTGTGAAATTTTAAATTTTAAGGTAGGATACCAGAATCCAGACGCAGTTAGGAGACAGTCCAAAATTATTAACTTAAACTAGCCCAATCTAATAAGATCTTGCTATTGCGATCTGTGTCTGGATTCTAGACTTTTACTAATATTATTAAGAATTTGATCGAAATCTACCTCTATCTAGTCTGTTAAAACCATTTAAAAATTTTCATATACCTTAACGAATTACAGTAAACAGTTGATAAGCTAGTGGTAGAAAGAAAAATGGGAAATGATGAATTTTAATGACCAATTCAAGTATCCAGTATATATATATATAATATATATATACTGTATATATAAAACTTAATAACCCAAGGCTAACTTAGTCAATTATTACCATCCATACCTGAATTAGAAGTTTCAAGAAATAGGCTTAAGTTCATATCTGGTATTGTCTGTTTTTAATTTTAAACGTAATCAATTGCAGCACTGTTTATTCGAAAAATGAAGGCTACATATAACTAATAACTTTTGTGAAACTGGTTAATTGATTTATAGGAAAGAATTCTCCTTCCATATTTAATCAATCACAAATGGGAAAGATTTTGTCGCGTGGAAAGTAATGAAATTTAATGTCCTTGAGGTTGAGATGAGTACAGTATTCAACCATTCCTGGTCTCAAACCCTAGGTTTAATTTTAGTTTCGGCATTTTTAATCGTTGAAAACTTATCTGAAACATTGTATTTTCATATTTAAAGATTTAGAGCGAACACAAAACATACTCTTACAAATGTTTGAAAGAAAATATTTTTTCAGTCAGATGGCCCTATAAAATACCGGGGTACAATGGAAATACTGTATTATATTTCAGGAGTTTTTTACGTCGGAAGTGTCAAAAACTAAAAATAAACCTAGGTTTGAGATCAACATTGGTTAGATACTTTACTGATTATGGATGTAATTCTATTCAGTTTTAATTACAAGGACGGTATTAATTTCCACGCGACCAAACATATTGCCATTTGTGCTTAATTAACTGTGGATATTTTTTATTAAACAATTGATCAGCTTCATAGGAACTAAAATTATGTAACAGCCTTCATTTTTAGAAAAAATAGTGCTCGGTTCATTGCGTTTGAAATTAAAAATGGATGCAGCACCTGAAATATGCGTAACCTTATTTCCTGAAACTTCTAATTTACAGTTTACAAAAAAAATTAGGACACCTCGTTTGCTGTTGGGATTTACTGTAATGTTAATTTCGGAACATTTGTTTAATCATTTTGAATTATATATCATTGGAAAGGAAATTTTGTGGGCTTTTTTTACTGATATATACAGAGCTGGGCAATAAATACATTGAATGTATTTAAATACTAAATACATTTTACGAATGTATTTAAATACAAAATATATCAATTGTATTTAAATACATTTGTAAATACATTTTAAATACATGCAAATTTTAACACACGCATTCACTAATTCATGTTTTGATAAATTTCTACTTTAGGGGGACACGGTGAATTTCGAAATAAATACGTTTCGATAGAGCAGACGATTTTAAAAGCTTTTTCATCAATGAATTTTCCATCGCAAATTGGATTGATTGCAACGAATTAGTTACACAGGCCCACTTAAGGCAGAGCCGTTTTGTACGGTTATTCGGTCAATTTCAAGATATTTTTTGATGTCTAAAAAAACACTTACCTTCAGATGAGTGTACAGATTCGTTGTAGCATTGCTTGCAGCAGAGACTTCGTGTTTACACAGCAAGCAGGTGCACTTTACCTTATTACCGTCTTTAGATTTAATTTTAAAGTATTTTCCATCAAACAGAGGGTGCACTAAATTGTTATCTGCAGATATATCACTGTTTGATTCACCGGATTTGCTTGTTGAAGCCATGACACACACACGATAAAGAAATCAACCGCTTTCGACTAAGAGTGGCACACAACTGATTGAACTGACACGTTGAAACATGAACCATGCTGTACTGTGCTAGTACAGAACGTGTATTAAACCAGTAAAAGTATTTATATTTTGAGTATTTAAATACATGAAAAACAATGTATTTATAAATACAGTTTTAAATACTGTACATAAATGTATTTAAATACTACCTAGCTCTGGATATATAGTCCAAAATGATTAATCAAAAGGAATTTTTTTAAGTTAACTCTGCAGTAAATCCGAAAAGTAAATGAGGTGGCCTAATATTTTTGTACAGCACCGTAGGTATAATGGCAATAGTAGTAAACTAAGCACGCATAAGGTTATATGGTGGACATTTGAGTTGCATGAAAATTCATTATTTTTCGCTTTCTTGTATTACTAGTTATCAAGTGTTTAACTAACTCGGATGTAGGAAGAATTATAATTGAAAATCGTGAGCGTCAACAGACTAGGTAATAGGTAGTTTTTGAGTATTAAAGTTGCAAATTTAGTTCAAACCGAAGTTCTTAATGCATGTGCCTTGCCTCCACACTGCACAAAGATATTTTTGCATTTCATATATAAATGTTTAAATATGGAGAACTGTCGTTTCCTATCCCTTGCAGTGTATCATAAAGACAGATGCAACTACGTGATAGGAAAGAAAAAGGGTATGAAGAAATAATAAATAAAGAATTTGGGAGGAGGATCAACGAGAATTATGTAGAAAATAAAGTTGTTCTGGAAAAAAGTGCAGAAACGAAACAGATTGTGGGATAAAATGGAAAACTGTTCGCAACGGATGCGGATCTACAGAATAGGTGGAAGAGATAGAATGAATGCAAATATTTGGTGGTTTGAGGAAGACTTGTGGCAGAGTATGCCTATAGGTGAAATGAAAGAAGTGGTTTGTAATCTAAAAAGCGGAAAAGCAGCGTGTGTGGATGGAACATATGGGGAAATGATTCATTATGGGGGATTGGAAAGGTTAGTGGTGGTGCTGCGTATGTCATCGTGCATCGAGAAATGGCAGTGTGCCTGAAGACTGGAAGGAATCAATAATTACTCCTTTGTACAAATGAAAGGTGAAGGAAGTGAATGGCAGACTTAGAGATACGAGTGTAGGTGTATGGTAGAAAGAATTCGTGGCATTACAAAAAGCTTGCTAAGGGATGAAAGAAGGATGGTTCCGAGGTGGAAGAGGCTTTGTGGATCAAATGTTTGCAATGATATATATGCAAGGGATTCACAACATTTATGGATCTTGGAAAAAACATATGATAGAGTGAATAGAGAAGCTTTTATGGGATTCGTAGTAGATTCATGACTGCAATGAATTTTTACGATGGAAATAGGGCATGCGTGAGAGTAAATAAAGAAGTGAGGGAATAGTTTTATACAAGTGTTGACATCAAGGATGTGTGATGTCTTTGTGGCTGTTGAACTTGTTTATGGATGGAATAAAGAGAGATGCGAACTGCGACTGCTAGAAAAGGGGGTCTATCTGATGTGTGACGAGAATACGTGGGGGTTGTCAAATCTGTTGCAAGGGGATTGATGTGTTATTTGTCCCGAGTGAGTGTGATAGGCACAAGGGTGGTTGAGAGTTTTTTGGTGGTGGTTCAGAAAAGACTTGAAAATGAATGAGGGTAAGAGCAAGTTATTGATTGTGGAGAGAGAGAGAAATTTAAATTGTCATGTGATGATGAGACGTGAAGCGCTAGAAATGACAGTCTTTTAAGTGTTTGCGATCTGTGTTGAACAAAAGAGGCATGAGTCCGGATAAGTTAATAGTTGTGTGAATGAAGGTATCAGGTGTGTTGAAAACAGTTATGAGAAAGCGGAGATTGGGCATAGATACTGCGAGATGTTTATATGAGTGTGGTAATACCGATCACACTTTTGTATGGATGTGAAACGTTAGCACGGTTTGAAAGTGAGAAGACACGGGTAAAAGCAGTTGAGCTGGATAATCTGAGTAGTGTGTGGCGTGCATGGGACTGACAAAGTAAGAAATATAGTGTGATTCTGGAAAGAAAAATGTGGAAAAGAAAATTGAGGAAAGTGTACTAAGGTGGTGGGGGCATGTAGAAAGAATGGAAGAAGTAGTCTTGAAAAGAGTGTATAAGAGTGTCTACAAAGATGGGAGGAGTAGGGGATGGCCCGAAAGAAAATAGAGAGGCATGGTGAATGACTGAGTAGTGAGTAAGTGTGAACTTGATTTGAGTGATGCAAGAGAGGTGGCTGCAAATGGAGTGGAATGGAAAGGGTTTGTTCGAAGTATGTAAGTAAGGACACTACCTCTTTTCATAAATGGTGAATCCTGGAAGCGCCGCCACGCATGTCGTGTCATGTGTATGAAAGTGCACTAAAGTATAAAATTTAACTTTGCTGTTGGGTCCGCTGGTCTACCGAGATGAAAGTGCGAAAGGACGCGTGTGGTTTAATCTCAACCTTCGCTCTTCACTACCTTCACATTGGGAAACGAGATTTTGTTAATGTATGTTACGCATATTAACTTCAGAGTATGATTTGAGTTGGTCAGTTGATAAGGGAATTCACCGCAGATTCTAGTCTTTCAGAAAAAGTTATCATTACAAAGTAGCTTATGAAAGTGGAGTCAACAAACAGAATCTCAACGTAGGCCTACCACTGTTTCTTGAAGATTTCATTCTGATGCAAGAAACTGCACAACCTAACTCAGTCCAATTGCTCAAATTCTAAAAAAAAAAGAGGCGGAAGCGGGGAGTAAATTTGAAACTCTAATCACAGTCTCCAATAGCCATGCGTAGGAAGTGCAGAGGCGTGCAAGGGCACCCTCCCATTGCTTGACTATGAACACAACTGTTAGCGGCCCAAATGGGTTTTACACGTTGTAACATATTTCAATTGATCATTCAATAAGATTATCTCCAGGAGAATTAAGTCCCGCTTGTTATAATTAAAAAAGGCCTATAGGTGAAATGGGGAAGTGTAATCGAAACTTTGTAATTGGTAGTGGTCAACTTTTCATACCTCACTCGTTGTCCGTAATCTTCACACAATTAACTGGCACTCCGTAGAACTAAATCTGTTTTTATCTGCAGTATGTTTGAATCTACCTTTCTCAATTCCCACCCAAATTTGAAAAGGGCAGATGTTGTGCTTGCTGCTTTATGCTCCATTGGGCTGGAAAGGTTGTATTTAGTGTAGACAGGTGGTCTCTATGCAGGTGCTGCAGCGCTCGAAGAAAAGAGAAAGAGGAAAAGGGTTTAAAATAAGGTGCGTTCAAAAAGGAATCTGCTCAGAAATTATTGAGCAATACCTCCGGATAACCAAATTCATAGGAGTAGAAAAGAGCTAATAAAGTTAATGACCAAGATGTCCTCTTGATGAAGGACTCGTCAATTACGTACGAGTAATATTTGGAACAATGAAACTCCAATGGAATAAAAGAAATACATTTCAATTCACGATAACATTATCAAACGGAGAAGAGCGGAAAATACCCATGGTCAGACGCAAGCCACGATTTTTCACTTCTTCGCGTGAAATCCTTAGTTTTTGGAGATCGGAGGCACATGACAGATTAAATGGCCGTGAAGATAAAACTCAGGAAACGAGCCGCTCAACATTTATGAAAAGTAGAGAAATTGAAATCAAGAGCTAACCTTAACTCCCGATTTCAATTTCCCCACATTTTCTGAAAGCTGAGAATTTCATGCGAAGTACCTCTTCAGTTACTCGCCCATTTATTTTGTGTGGAAGGGAGGGCTGACTGAGAATGTCTCCGAAGATGGTTTGCTCCACCCATTCGAATGTTGGATACAGTGAAAAATTGTGGCTTGCGTCTGAGCATGGGTATTTATTTTCCGCTCTTCTCCGTTGATAACCGTGAATTGCAATGAATTTCCTTTATTCCATTGGAGTTTCATTGTTCCAAATATTACTTCGACATAAACCATATTTCTAATTGCATGGTTTGGAACTCATTGACGAGTCCTTAACAGGACATCTTGGTCATTAACTTTAGTAGCTCTTTTCGACTCGTATGGATTTGGCTACCCGGAGGTACTGCCCTTTAGTTTCTGAGCAAATTCCTCTTTGAACGCACCTTATTTTAAACCCTTTTCCTCGAGCGCGACAGCACCTGTATAGGGGCCACCTGTCTACACTAAATACAACCCTTTCAGCCCAATGGTGCACAAAGCAGCAAACAGCAGCTGCCCTTTTCAGTTCGAGTAGGAACTGGAAAAGGTGGATTCAAACATTGATAAAAACATAATCAGTTCTGCAAAGTGCCAGCTAATTCGTGTGAAGATTACGGGTAACGAGTGAAGTATGAAGTTGAAAAGTTGACCACGACCAATTACGAAGTTTCGATTACATTTCTCCATTTCAACTATAGGCCTTTTCTAATTATAACAAGCGGGACTTAATTCTCCTGGAGATAATTTTATTGGGATGATCACTTGAAATATTTTACAACGTATAAAACCCACTTGGGCCGCTGACAGTTATTTTCATCGAGCCAAACAATGAGAGGGTACCCTTGAACGCTTACGCACTTCCTACGCATGGCTATTGGAGATTGTGATTGGAGTTTCGAATTTACTCCCCGCTTCCGCCTCTTTTTTTTAGAATCTGAGCAATTGGACTGAGTTAGGTTGTGCAGTTTCTTGCATCAGAATGAAATCTTCAAGAAACAGTAGTAGGCCTACGTTGAGATTCTGTTTGTTGACTCCACTTTCATAAGCTACTTTGTAATGATAACCGTTTCTGAAAGACTAGAATCTGTGGTGAATTCCCTTATCAATTGACCAAGTCAAATCATACTCTGAAGTTAATATGCATAACATACATTAACAAAATCTCGTTTCCCAATGGGAAGGTAGTGAAGAGCGAAGGTTGAGATTAAACCACACACATCCTTTCGCACTCTCATCTTGGTAGAGCAGCGCACTCAACAAGGTTAAATTTTATACTTTAGTGGACCTTCATACGCCATGCGTGGCGGCGCTTCCAGGATTCACCAATTATGAGAAGAGGTAGTGTCCTTACTTACATACTTCGAACAAACCCCTTCTATTCCAATCTATTTGCAGCCACCTCTCGTGCATCACTCAAATCAAGTTCACACTCAGTCATTCACCATGCGCCTCTATTTCCTTTCAGGCCATCCCCTACTACTCCCATCTTTGTAGACACTCTTATACACTTTTCAAAACTCTTTCTTCTTCCATTCTTTCCACATGCCCTCACCACCTTAGTACACTTTCCTCAATTTTCTTTCCAGAATCACACTATTTCTTACTCTCTCAGTCCCATGCACACTACTCAGATTATCCAGCTCAACTGCTTTTATCCTTGTCTTCTTACTTTCAAACCGTGCTAACGTTTCACATCCATGCAAAAGTGTGATCGGTATTACCACACACTCTCATAAACATCTCGCAGTATCTATGCCCAGTCTCCGCTTTCTCATAACTTTTCAACGCACCTGATACCTTCATTCACTCTACTATTAACTTATCCGGACTCATGCCTCTTTTGTTCAATACAGATCGCAAGCACTTAAAAGACTCATCTCTAGCGATTCACGTCTCATCATCACGTGACAATTTGAATTTCCGTCTCTTTCCACAATCAATAACTTGATCTTACACTCATTCACTTTCAACAGTCTTTTCTGAAACACCGCCAAAAACTCTCAACCACCCTATGCCTATCACACTCACTCTGGACAAATAGCACATTGTCATCCCCATACAACAGATTTGACAACCCCGACGTATTCTCATCACACATCAGATAGATCTCCTTTTCTAGCAGTCGCACTGCGCCTCTCTCATTACTCCATCCATAAACAAGTTCAACAGCCACAAAGACATCACACATCCTTGATGTCAACACTTATATTAAACCATTCCCTCACTTCATTATTTACTCTCACGAATGCCCTATTTCCATCGTAAAAATTCATTGGTCATGAATCTACTACGAATCCCATAAAGCTTCTCTGTTCACTCTATCATACGTTTTTTCCAAGATCCATAAATGTTGTGTGACCCTTGTATATGGTTTCACAATCATTTCTCTCAGTGCAAACATTTGATCCACAAAGCCTCTTCCACCTCGGAACCATCCTTCTTTCATTCCTCAGCAAGCGTTCTGTAATGCCACGAATTCTTTCTACCACCACCCAACCATACACCTACACTCGTATCTCTGCAAGTCTAACATTCACTTCCTTCACCGTTCATTTGTACAAAGGAGTAACTATGGATTCCCTCCAGTCTTCAGGCACACTGCCATTTCTCCATGCACGATGACATGGGCAGCACCACCACTCTAACCTTTCCAATCCCCCATAATGAATCATTTCCCCATATGTTCATCCACACTTACTGCTTTTCCGCTTTTTAGATTGCAAACCACCTCTTTCATTTCACCTATAGGCATACTCTGCGGTCTCTGCCACAAGTCTTCCTCATCCTCATACCACCAAATATTTGCACTCACCATCTCTTCCACCCACTAAATCAGTGGTTCTCAGCCGGAGTGCTGCGGATATCTTCCTGGAGTTTTCAAGAAATCTAAATACTTATTATTATTTAGCAATATTTATTGGTGCTTTAGAATTCAGGTGGTTAAATTTCATTGGTTTTCTTTATATCAGGTCATCCCATAAGTAATGTTTTTTACGATAGATTAAGTTTAAACTAGTCCTACTCGGTTTAAGCATAAATTTTCCGAAGGTTATATCTAAGAGGAGATCTACCATGTTTCGCTACATACTTTATAGACTTTGACCAGTGAAGACGTGTGTTTTGCTTTATGTGAACCCCTCATAAACATGGCGGTATCAGAAGAGCATATCAGGCATATAATGCTTTACGAGTTCAAAAAAGGGAATAGTGCTACTGAAGCAACGCGAAACATTCAGGACGTTTATGGCAACGATATTCTGCATGTGAGGAAATGTCAAAGATGGTTTCAAAAGTTTAGGAATGGTGACTGCTGTTTGACAGATGCAGCACGCTCTGGACGCCCTGCTGAGTTTGATGATGACCTGCTGTTCGCCGCACTTGAAGAAGACTGTTCAACAACTGTCGAAGAATTGGCCCAGAAACTCAATTCATCCCCGTCTACCGTCCATCGACATTTGCAACAACTCGGGAAAGTGCCTAAGTTAGGAAAATGGGTGCCACATGAATTGTCGGTCGACAATCTGAGGGTGCGGGTAAACATTAGCACAGCTCTTCATTCCCGTGAACTCCAAGATCCGTTTTTGGACCGTTTAGTGACTGGTAATGAAAAGTGGATACTGTACCAGAATGTTAAGCGCCGTCGACAGTGGGTTTGTGCCGGAGAACCAGCGACACCACAGCCAAAACCAAATCTTCACCCTCGGAAGGTGTTGCTTAGTGTTTGGTGGGATAAAGATAGTGTAATACACTTTGAAACCTTACCACACAACCAAACAATCACCGCTCAAGTCTACTGTCAACAACTGGATCGATTGAACACTGCACTAGAAGAAGAGAGCCCTTCTTTGGTTAATCGGAAAGGAATCGTGTTCCACCACGACAACGCACGTCCTCATACCGCTCGGATCACTTCTGCAAAAATTGAGGAGCTTGGGTGGAAAAAACTTCCACATCCTCCAGACCTTGCGCCTTCAGATTATCATCTCTTCAGGAGTCTGCAAAACTATCTTGACGAGAAACAGTATACTTCTTTTAGATGACTGCACACGTCTTTGTACGTTTTTTGCCTCAAAACCGGCTGAATTTTATAAAACATGGCATTGAAAAGCTTGTAGGACGTTGGCGGTGTCATTGATTCCGATGAAAATATACTACAGGGTGGGCTGTAAGTTTTCATACATAGGAAAATTTAAACGTTTGTTTTTATGTTTCAGATACCCTAAGAATATGCGTTTGACGAAAGAGCAACGAATTGAAATCATACTGATGGCTGGGTCGGGAAGCAGTCGCATGGTTGCAATGAACTTTAACAGACAACATGGAACGAACATCACACACGACACTGTGGCAAAACTTATTAACAAGTTTCAGAAAACTGGAAATGTTGCAGATCAACCGCGAAGTGGTCCAAGACGTACAGCCACCGATGAAGACACAACAGCTACGATACTTACAGCGCTTACACGGAGTCCCAGAAAAAGTACACGACGGTTGTCCGCAGAAAGTGGTGTCAGCAGATCGAGTATCAGGCGCATTTTGAAAGCAAACAAATGGCATCCATACAAATTGCATATGGCACAGCATTTGAGTGAAGACGACCCGGATAGACGGATGGAATTCTGTGAATGGGCATTAACCAAAGTGAACGAGGATGCAAACTTTTCAACTAAGATCTTGTTTACTGATGAAGCAAATTTTTACGTCAATGGAGAGGTTAATTGGCAAAACATACGTTATTGGAGTAATGCTAACCCTAATTGGCTGAGTCCGACGAAGATGCAAGGTGCCGGTAAAGTGATGGTGTGGGCCGGGATATGGGGTGACAGAATTATTGGACCAATTTTTGTCAGTGGAAATCTTAATGCCGAAAGGTATCTTAACATGTTGCAAGAAGAGATTTTCCCATCCCTGCTAAACGAGGAAGGTAACTTCCCAGTTTACTTCCAGCAAGATGGAGCTCCACCTCATTATGGTCTTCACGTGCGTCGGTATTTGGATCAGCAGCAGTTTCCGGATGCTTGGATTGGTCGGCGTGGTCCTGTGGAGTGGCCTCCCAGATCCCCAGATCTCACCCCCTTGATTTCTATCTTTGGGGGCACTTGAAGGCCATGGTGTATCAGGAAAAGATACGAGACATAAATCATCTAAAGGAACGTATCACCAACGCCATTACAAGCATAACGTCAACTGTGCTAATGCGTGTTCATCAACAGTGGGGAACACGTATTGAAATGTGTTTTCAAAACAATGGCAACCATGTAGAGCATATTATATAAATAAAAATGGTTGTCCATAAAAAATGTTTTTTTCCTATGTATGGAAACTTACGGCCCACCCTGTAGATTAAAAAGTTTCAGTTGAGTTTTTTTTTGTCCTTCAAATTCCGATCTAAAAAACGACATTACTTATGGGATAACATGATATTTTCTTTTCAAAGTAGTTAACAACTATTGAAATATAGCACTTCACATACCAGTGTTTAAAATTAGGGAGGTTTTTAATATTTAAGAATTATTTGCAATATTTTACGCACAAAAAGTTTTACAAATGCCGCGAAATATGACTAGTTTAGGGTGCCTTCAGTGAAAGGTTGAGAATCACTGCATTAAACCCCTCAACATATTCCTTCCACCTATTCTACAGATCCGCATCCGTTGAGAGCATTCTTCCATTTTATCCCATACTCTCAAACTTACTTTGCGAGTTTCATTTCTGCACTTCGGCAGTTCTTTTCAGAACAACTTTATTCTCTACATAATTCTCATTCCCCCTCCTTCCGAACTCATTATTTACCGTTTCTTCTGTCGCACTCGTCTCTTCACACTTCTTTTGCTCTCTTCATACACCCTGTTTCTTCTCCATCACAATTATCCTACACCACATCCATTTCCTCCTTTTATCCTCAACCACTGGTGCAATTTCGGTGTCCCACTATGCTATTGCTCTTTTTTCAACACCTGTCTTTGCGTGCACACACACACACACACACTAGCATTCCCAATCAGCCATTCCAGATCTCTCTCTCATCCATTTGATCTGCATCATTTACAGTGAATTCCTCATACACTCTTACTACAGTCATCCCTACCTCTTTCATCATTAGACTTTTTCTTTCACGACTTCTCTTTTCATTCTTCACACAACCTCACTTTATACAGAACCATCATGTGGTTAGAGAAATCCTCCATTCATACGTCGCACTACACGTGTCTCACACATCTCTTTCAGCATGTTTCTTTTCACGAGCGCATACTTTATCAAACTTCCCTCACCATTTACAAAGGATTGACAAAAGTAGAGAGAGACCGCGATGATTGTTCTCAAGCTCATCAATGGAATGCCAGGATGTCTCAACTTCACATAATGCAAAGGGCAAAGAAACACTATTCTAAATATATCGAATCAATAAATCTGTTAACCCTAGAATGCATAACCCGGACCTCTGAGGACCGCCGGTGTTACATTTATCCGAGTTATGCATTCTAGGATTAATTAATTAATTTTCATTACCAAATGTTTACTTTTGTCAACCCTCTCTATATCATTTGTTCTATACCAGGTAAATTTGCGTACTTCCTTATATTAAAAAAATGTATTTGTTACACACAGCTTTCTCTTTGCGTAACTCTTTCAGCCGACGTTCAATGTTACTCGCTCCCAATACACCATGCTTCCCAATCACATCCTACACATCCATACCAACTTCCCCAATCATCTCTCTCGTCATAAACATTCTGTAATATTAAGACACACTTCCGATCACACTAAAGCTCCCCAGAAGCTTTCTTTCTCATCCTCACACTTATCATCAAACCGGTGCAAATTCAACCACAACCTGAACTTTCATTCTCTCAAACTTTAATTTCACACACACGCACAATCCATAAACTAACACGTGCTCTCTCTCTTCGCTTCATACCATACATTCTTTTCGTTTCCTCCTCTCGCTCACTCCCTCCCTCCCTCCCATTTTCACACACCCCAGAACATCAAACCTTCCACTCTTAAACACCTACATCATTTCTGCTCTTCTGTTCATCCTTTATACCTCTTACATTTCACACACCTACCGGCAGTTACCTGAACGCCTGGGCAGGCGCAGCGCTCACGCCTGAAGTCATCGTTGCCTTTCGTAGTTCCCAGCCAATCCTCCTCTTCCTATATCGCAGGAGATGCGTAGCTAGTTGCACCTTTCGGTGGGCGGTGGGGTCGCCACATCCCTACGCCATTTTACTTTAACTTTCTTTGAAACTAACGTAACTCGGGAGTTACCACACATTGCATACTTTTTAACATGAAATACGAGTGCTTGAATTTTAAGTTTCTTTCAATACATTCCAAAGTTTGTCTTAAATTAGAATTAGCCAAATCTTCAACCACCTTCAACATACAATAACGATCATAAATCAGAGTCCAGTCTCTCCACTTTTCTCTGTTCAGAAACCTACATAGCTAAAGGCAGAGGGAACAAACCAAGCGAACCTGAGGTATCCAAATTCTATTCTCATACGGTTTCTTGTTCATTACGTCTGGTCAGGTGTAGATGTGGGCAAATGGGCTCTCGACCCTATGCACTTAGTGGTAACCCGCCTTCTGCACCCAACATGGCGAACGAAACAGAAGTCTTCGATTCCGACAACATGTGACTCAAGAGAGTTTGGGGTGACGTGGACTCGCCGTTGAAGAGAAACCGTCCAAGGACTCAGATTCTAACTAGATTCGAACCTTCCGAATGATTTTGTTTTGGTGAAGAAAGTTGATGGGATCCTGTACATTCATCCATCCTTTAAAGATTTTAAACAGTAAAATCCTAACACATTTTAGTTTATTACGCTGAAAAGGCATTCCGAAAGAGAAATTAAAAAAACCGACTGGATTGAGACTAGAAATATATTTTTCACTACACTCTATTCACAAAACATTCTGGGGGGAAAAACCACTACAGAAGGCCAAGAAATGTACAATTTTTATTGCTGAAGACGGGTAAAGAACCCTGATTACTAAGGAATCCAAGTTTAGAATGGGTGACGTATTAGTTTAAACATTTTCGTCTAAGTTGTCGAAAGAACAATGTTGGTTACTAGGATAATTTCCATCTTCAACTCGCGGGGAATGCACCGGCAGTCTGAACACTGCTTCAAACTGACATATACCCTAAGTTCACTTGATCGTTAAATCAGCAAGTTCGCAAGAGCAGCAAAGCATTAACATGGTTAACTTGGGTATACATCCCTCGAAAAGGACCCCCATATCTCCAGCTATTTGGAATAAAGAATTTTATATAAAATAATTTTACACCTATGCCCAAGAACGAGTTAAAACGGGACGAGTACTCCTATGGATACATTCCAATTAGGATGTAAAATAAAACTCGAATATATGAACTTTTATTGACAAAGTCTGTAGTAGTTAACACTATTTTTTGATGAAAAAACCTCTTGTACTTAAATTTACATCTCTGGTTTAAATAGAGTTGTAAATTCTAAATATTAGTGGAATGAATTACGTAAATCGGTTTGTTAATTTCACTTCAAAAACTTCATAAATTTTTTTAAATGCCGTAAATTTATGGGTAGTGTTACAATTGTTACCTTCTCTAGTTCACAAACTGAGGTAAGTCACTTAAGTGTAGATTTGCTTATTACATTTAAAATTTATTATTATTTTTATTATTACTAAAATCCAGGTCTTGATTACAAGAAGCTAAAAATATTAGCGCAAAAATAACGATCGTAAACAAAAATAATTTAATATTTCCCGCTCATGTCCTTCTCATCAAAAGTAAAAAAATATAAGAACCACAATGAACTCCAAAATATTCCAACTTTATAAAAGTTAATATACGACTCTTAACTCTTCTCTTCCTCCGAACCACACAAAAAAAAATTAACATTAAACTACGTCACATTGATTCTAGTGATTCAAGTCTTTACCAATATCAAACTTTAGAAAATATCGATTTGAGCGCTAACTGTTAATTGCAATCGCTGCGACACATCATATTAATGACTAGGATATTACGTTATAATTTAAAACGATACACGGTTTTATATGGGGGGGGGACATTTATGTACATTTGAACACATTACAAAATCATATATATACATACATATACATATGTGTAATATATATGCAAAATTACTCGAATATTCCAACCCACCACCTCTTGAGTACAAGGTGAGGGCGCTCGACGCCAGACACTGCACTGCGACGAGATAAATGCTAATACAGTATAGCCTGACGTGTATTTTGTTGTTCAAGGAAACTCATAATGCTTCCGCACTCGAGCTAATGACCAGCACTTCGTTCAAATTATCTGGTGCAACAATGGGTCCCAAAGATGGAATATCATGCATGAACGCGAACAATTTTGCATCTATGGGACCCTAAGGTTGCGTCGGATAATTTGAATGAAATGTTGGTCATTAGCTCGAGTGCGAGTTAATAACCATAACATACAGTATAACGCCTCTTGGTGTGAGAGCGTTATGCGTTTCCTTGGATGATGAAATACAGTCAGGTCGTATTAACTTTTACCTCCTCGTAGTATAATGACTATCGCCTTACCTTCCACTCAAGAGGTAGTGGGTTCGAATCCTGGTGGGGTAATTTTGCATTATGCAAAATCGTGCGCGTTCACGATATATATATATATATTATATATATATATATATATATATATATATATATATATATATATATATATATATATATATATATATATATATATATAAACAGTGTAAGAAAGAGGAAGAAGTCTTTGGAAAATTATAATTGGGTAAAAACTAGCACACCTTTCCACATGTACATATATGTACTTCCTAATTAAATTCACATACTAGATGTACAAATATTTACATACATTCACACGAATTAAATGTACACCGTATAATTTAGTGGTAGTTTCATGAATTCTGGAAAAGTACTTTTTACTCATTTTAGTTCACGACAACAAAGAAAACAAGAAATAAAAAGTGAAGAACGAACAAACTGAAAAAAAGAGACTGAAAACCTATGTAAAAAATATATTTCAAATTAAAATATCAATAAACAGTTGAAATTTTTTTCAAGATTCTGTCTGTTATAAATTATACAAAAGTGTTGCGTCTGTTACACACACACTCGATGGTTATTTATTTTTAATTTTTGTATTTTTTAGTAGTTAATGTTGATAATTAACAGAGATTAACCCGATTAATTAATTAATTAATTAATCAAAATGGGTAATAGGAGAAACAAATTCATTGAAAAAGTAATTCCAACTCCAAATTCAGAATTTAAGACATGATACTGTTACCATGGCAACGCAATGTTAAAAGTAGGCAGGCAAGAATAGAAATAACACGACTCCAAAATCCATGGGACATACTTCAAATTAAAGACAAGTTAATGTTCTTTAATAATTTTTCAGTTTTATTTACATTTTTTAAATTACACTGAAGACTTTTAATTTAAAATTTTAACAGAAATAAAGCAACACAAATTTAATACAGCGTAATACATTTTCACTGTTTGGAAATAATAATAATAAGAAGGTTAAGTAGAAAATCAGTAACTATGAATCGTTAACAACAAGTTATTAAAAAAATTACTCCACGTGCATTGTTCATATAATTACACATTTTGACGGACTAATCAACTACAATAAGTAGTGAGGTAAACTTCAACTGATAATGCTAATACATCAGTCAAATATACCAATATACAGGGTGTCCCGTAAGTCTGGACCCATAGGGAAAAACAATAAAATTACAAAATAGTCCAAAAATTTATTACATAATCTGTTCAAAGTGTCCGCCGTTGTGTCGCACACATAGTTGAAGACGCAATCTCCACTGCGACAGCACTTTCTGAATCACAGTCGCAGAAATTTCTTGACACGCCTCCACAATGCGTGCTTTAAGGTGGAAAATGTTCTGAAGTTTGACCTCGTACACTTTGGCTTTCAAGTGGCCCCACAAATAAAACTCCAGTGGAGTAAGATCATAATAAAAAAATAATAAAAATAATAATAAAAATAATAAAAAATATATTATAAATAAATTTTTGGACTATTTTGTAATTTTATTATTTTTCCCTATGGGTCCAGACTTACGGGACACCCTGTATATATATATATATATATATGATGAAAATACCCATGAAAGAAAAAGGAAACAGAATGGTGCTCAAGCACCAAATAAATAACAAGTTCGAGACTATATATAGGTCCTTCGTGGTTATTTTCATCATATTATTCACGTGTCACTTTCGTGAAATAATTTTCCTGTGTGTATATATATAATATTATATATATATATATATATACACACACACACTAGTGGTGGACCGGATATCCGCATCCGCACTTCTGACTGCGGATGTTATGCGGATATTACCTCTAATAAATTATGCAATTTACAATTAAATTAGCTCATAAAGTAGCTTATAAGGTCCAGTCATGCACATTTCACGTAAAGTATTAATTATTAATGAACAAACAAATATATAAACCTGAAAATATAAATACGTGGTAACAGAAAATTGAATGAAACTTGTTTTATTGAATTTTCTGTGGCTGAAACTCTTGAGAAAGTTATTATTTTTATCATGATGAAAACATTAATATTAATTTTAATTCTTATGCATTGCCTGCCATAATAGTAATATCACGAAATTTGAAAAATTATGTCATATATTCATAATTCTATATTATATTGATAGATTAACTAAATATCCGCATCCGCGGATATTGAAATTAAAGATCCGCATATGTTGAAAAACTGACATCCGGTCCACCATTAATATATACACAATGCGTTTTGTATTTTCACAAAAACTGTCATTTCTGATTCGAGTTGAATATTGTCACTTTATGAACACACTTCGACTGAAAACATCAGATATGTTCCAGATACAAGTTAAATAAAATAGCAAACAGTTTCATTTAAACATTGGAACATACAACTGCATTGTCCTTTTATTCAACCGGGTAAAAAATACCGGTACTACTACTATTTATTATTATTTTGGGCACTTACTTAGGCAATAATCCTTAAATAATCAACAGTCGTTGCGTAGCATCCGTGATTCGTTTCTCTTCACTATTTCATACAACAGGTCACTGAGGTTGGCTTATAGAAGAAGGCCGAAACGTTAGGTAAAAATGCAAAAAAATATAATGGCACCTAATAATGCTGAACGGATTGACATGGAAATAAACTTAAATAGTCTACATATCAAAATAGTGCGTCGTCTTTGGAACAACGGTTACGGCTCATACTTCGATGGAGTGCCTCTTAATATCGGTTGAAATGAGTTAAACGTAACTGTCAAACTCAATATGTTAAATGATTTAAATCAAGTGGTAACTCCATCTGAGCTATGACCCATTCCACGAGTCATCACAGAACGCGATATACAAATTTATCATCTAGTTTTTTTTAGTTCATTAAAGCTTTATAAAAATATAATTTTTCATTTTTATCTTCTAATTTGTTATAAATTAATTTTTTTTTTTACATTAAAATTTTTTATATGTTTATAATTTCTACTAGCAAAGGAATTTAGATGTCTTTGCAAATTACTTAAGACTTTTTTAAAGTGAATGTGGCTGAAATACTTTCATTTGCGCATCTTCAAAATTTCCTAAATTCTAGCTCTCGTCGTCATCAGTGCGGTTTATGCGGTAAAGAAAGCCGGTTCGTCACCACTCTAGGTGGAACAGAGGGCAAAGGGCGTCTGAAATGAGAGAAAATTATGATTCAGTTTTGATGTAAAATATACAAAATAAGTAGTTTAGTATAACACGAACGACACTAACCTAAGTCCAAAAATATTTCAAGCATATTTTTAAGTCATTAGTAAATTATTTTAATTGGTTATAGGTTTTATAAATTTAATCAATGTAAATTACTTTTGTATACCAATTTAGTAAACCAAGTTACGTAGAAAACTGTGTAATATAACTAACTTAGAAAAATAAATCACATTATTATTATTATTATCATCAAAATTATCAAATTATTCGCCTTACAAGCAAAAAATAAGTTTTGACCATTTAAAAACCAATATCCAATTACGATAAACTGTATGGCTAAATAAAGAGTTCTAAATAGCTCCGAAATGCATGCGGATATATCACTTAGCTTTTATTTGCAGAATCCTTTAGTAAGAGGAAGAAAAGCTCGTGAGTAAAATTATCCAACACAAAACACTTTGTACAGTTCATTTTAACTTCCATACCCGACATACTTTACAAAAACAAATTCACACGCAAGCGGTACCTGATGAAATTTGAGAAACTTCTTTTTAATGCAACTTCACTTTCATTACACACGCACGCCAAAAAAAAAAAAAGAAAGGTATTTGATTGTAATAATTGTTATAAGAAAATTTTTCAACAATGGTATTGTCAAAACTAAACTATCCTCACCAATGGTCCTTTCGCACACTCATTTTGCGAGGGAAACCTTTTTTAAAACTAAAATTATGCAAATCATTATAATTACTAATTTAATGCAAAAAAAAAAAAAAAAAAAAAAAGGTTAACATTAAACACGGGGAGTGCCTTTTCTTGAATTATAGTTTATGAATAAATAATAGAATTTTTTTTCTCGATACGACTTTTGCTAAATTTGTAATCTTGTGAAGCCACTTAAAAATATCATCACCAACGTCACAAAATTTTATAGCACTCCTCTATCACCACGTAGATCGATCCCCTTCTTAAACTAATTGGCTTTACATATAAAATTTAACTGCGAGATTAAGACACTCACCCGACCCCTCAAACTACACTTCAAAATTGCGGTAAACATCTCTAAATTCGGCAAGAATTTCCTATTTTCTGATGCATTTTTTCTCTGGAACATTTAGAGAAAATTTAAGTAAAGGTATATTTGAAATACATAACGACGAAATTATCTTTATTGGTAACAGATACTGAATATTTAAAGTTTGTTGTAGAGAATAGCCTGGAAAATCTGTCCCATGCTATTAGCAGTGCAAAACAACACAAAACAACTTGATTACTTTATTCCTGTTATATGAACAACAACGAAGTCACAATGAAAATAATTTACGAAATAAACATATTTTATAATACAAAAATTGGGAAAGATTTCTCCAAGCTTTAATCAATTGATATACATCTCATGAATTGAATTTTCAAACATTTGTAAATTTTAAATAATAAATTAATAAATTTAATTAAGTAAAACTTAATTTAAAATATACTTTTACATATATATATATATATATAAACGAAAATAACTTACCTATTTTAATTGCTTCCTGACACAACTTGACTCAAAATAAATGAACACAATCTTACTAATATAAAAATCAAACTGACTCAATTTAACTCAAAAGACTCAGTAAATAACATTTACAATATATATATATATTATATATATATATATATATATATATATATATATATATATATATATATATAAATCTCTAGGGTACTAAAGCTAACAAACGAGATGAAATCAAGTGAAACTCGTTACCAAAAAATACTCAGGAAAAACTTTGTCTTTTTATCATAGCAATTTTTCATTACTAATTCAAGTTAAATAAAATTACTACTAAACGTTGATAGTAAACTATTACTGATTATATACATTCATATAATTACTGATCCCATTAATATAATTTTATGGTTATTACTACTTAATACTCGTTTATAAATAAGATAACTTTTATTTTCAAGGCATTTCAAAATACGTGAACTAAGATGCGTCATTGAAGGAAGGTTGTCCTTATGCCACTCTACGAAGTGGGTATTTTTTTATCCTTATTTTATTGCTAGTATTGTTAATTTAGAATTCATATTTATTTACTTTTAATGATTTACTTTGTTCATAAATTGAGTGTTTATAATAAAATTAATGAGGTAATTCGTCGTTTAAGATTTTTAATGCGATTTTGAATCACTTTTTAATCCTTATAACTAAATAAAAATTAATGAATGAAGAGTAAATAATTCATTTGTATACAGTAACTAAATTAAATTTTTTTTTTTTTGAATGAAGTTATAAAAAAGTAAAATAAAAGCTTTCGATAAATGTTTTTTGAAATTTGGATACGATAGACAATGGATGAAAAGACACACAAGCTAATATAATCTCACTACACAACAGTGTGCAATTACGGTAAGAGGAGGAAAGAAGCTAATCTGAATTGAATATGAAGAACACTTTACACGCTACCTAATTATTTTCACTATAGTGTGTGCTACTAAATAGACCTCTGGTTCTTCTTGGCATCAGTCCAGTTTTTAAAGTCCAATATAATTTTAAGCTTATTTCGAGCAAAGTCTTTCACTCAGTGCATAAATTTTTTGTCTTCAATCAACTTTCCATCCGTTACTTTCATCACAGTCCAAGATTTATTTTAGCAGTGGTCAGTCGGGTCAAATTTGTGACGACAGTTATCGATTCTTCACCAATTTAATTAGAATTCTTAGTTTAAAGTTCAATTTCGAATTTAAAATGGTTACTGGTTTTCACGTCTTGCTTCAATCAAATTGCAATAATAATAATAATAATAATAATTATACAAATTTTTTAAATAAAAGAAAAGCCGAATAACATGTCGCATCATCAAAATAATTACGGAAAAGTTAATAATATTTAAAGAAGTCGAAGGACTTGTGGACATCACTCATTAAAAATCAATATTTACTTCTTTCAAATCTGTTGCGCTCAATGACTGTCATGAAACCAAATTGAAGAAGGAACTAAATGAAATAGTTTTGATTATTAAAACTAACAGTTTTATAGTTTTAAAGTCCCACACAAATGGGACTTCAATTATTGAAAGAACGAATGTAATTCGCTAATTATGTAATAACGTCTAAAGAAAATAATAATAAAAAAGATTGGATTTCCTGAAAAAAAAATGAAAATCCCATTTAGAGTGTGTGTATATATATATATATATATATATATATATATATATATTATATATATATATATATATATATATATATATATATATATATATATATAAAATGATCTCGGTGATATAAAATATTTATTTTTGAGGAATCCAAACGCTTTGTTTGCCATTTCCTTCTTCAATGACCGTAAACAAATGACAACTAAGATTGAGAGAGAGATTATATTGAAATAAAAAACATTATTACTTAAAAATGTATGAAATAAAGTATAATGTTAATTGGCCTTCTCAGAAATACTTTAATTATACTAAAAAAAATTCCATATTTAAACGAGCATTTTGAACTCGATGTTTAACCAACATGCGCTGAAAGCAGTCAGGCGAATGGAATGAACAATCCTTCAACAAAAGAGCATTTTCATCGAACCACAATACTTTCAGCCACGAGTTAAACATTTTTTCTCATCCGTGAAGTAAATAAAATTTCCCAGTACCCGCAAATAGCCAATTTCAGACAAAACAATCCTTTCATTTGCACACGCGCACACACACACACACACACAGCCCGAACTATGTTCAAAATGCTTATTTTAATATTAATAGTTTTTCTCAACGATTAAAGTATTTGTGAAAAAGTCAATTGCGAGTGTCTTGTATTTCATACATTTTTAACACAGTTACTAATGAAGGAAACTGCAAACGAAAAGTTTAGACCCCTTAAGAATAAATATTTGATATCACCAAGACCCATTATACAGGGTGTCCCGTAAGTCCGGTATCGCGTGAAAATTCTAAAATTACATTACATTTACAAAAGTTATACATTAGAACTAAAAACAAATGTTCAAATTGGTGTCTTGTTTCGGGATCTTTTTTTTTGTCGCGGGTAGAACTCCGCCTTTTCCTGAGGAGTGTAACTCGCTTCTATATTAGCCATTGCGCGTTATTCTTCCCACAACCAAAAAAAAGGTCCCCCCAAAAAAGGTCCCCAAAAACAAGACACCAATTCGAAAATTTGCTTTAGTTCTTACGTATAACTTTTGTAAATTTAATTTAAACTAAATTTTCCTACGAGACCGGAATTATGGGACACCCTGTATATTTTTATTTCTTTACGAATGTGTACGTTCTTCGTACGAATAATTCATGATATGAAAGGAGGAGAATATGTTAAGGACAGTGGTGATCGAAGTCTATGGAATAACTCTCCAACATCTACAAACATCAATATTAATCATTTTGGAACTTTTAATAATAATTATTAACGTTTCACAACAATAATAGAAAAATAAACAACGGAAAGCGCGTGAATTATGTTATAACATTTATTATTATTATTTATTATACTAATATTGAAAGGAATATCAGTTTCTATTAATGAGTAATATAAATTTCAAACAGCCACAAAACTTACAGTATTTACGATTATTGAATGACTTACAGTATATAAAAATGCTGGTTCTCTCTCTCTCTCTCTCTCTCTCTCTCTCTCTCTCTCTCTCTCTCTCTATGACCTGTCATCCCGACAATCGAACAAGAACGGTTAGGTTTACGCTGCCTTTGGAATAGAATTCGTACAAGCTCTTTATCACTTCACCATAATTTCCATTTATTCTTAAATAAATACTTCATTTGTATATTTAAAATAATAATATAATAATAATAATAATTTCGCCTTTATTTTTGTTTTAAACTAATATATAATAAAAAGGATTTATTATGGACAAGGAAATCATCATGAGACCTCGAGGTCTACCCGTGGGTAACCAAGATTAACAGCTGTCAGTTTACAGACAACACATATTTGATCTTTAAAGTCATTCCAAACCTTGATTCTCTACGATAAATAACACAGATTAAAGATTAGTTTATTTTAACCTTTATTCAATTATTACATAACTAATCACCTTTATATATATATTAATAATATATCTATATATATAATATATATATATATATTATAATATATATATATATATATATATATTATATATATATATATATACACAACTCTGAATTAGCGACTTAGTCAAATTAATCAGTTTATATATTCATGTAAGCTCTAGCATTTAACCTTCATAAAAACTTATACATAATATTTATCTATATAATCTTTTCACATTAATTAACAAAAAAGTTAACAAGCATCTATGTTTAACCTGTAACACTCTTTACAGTTATTATTAATACAATTATTGAAATATAAAGTAACTGTTAAAACTATAAATTAACATCTGAATATATGACTCGACTCACGATTCAAAATTTATTGAAAATCACCGACAATTTCAACATGTTTATCGACAAAGATGATGCAATCAAATTTTATACACAAATTATGATCCGAGACAAGAAAATGCTGCGCGCGCGTCTCCTACAAATAATTTACTTTAATTACAAATTAACACGTTAAACGATTAATTACTTACGACCCACGGGAAAAACAAACAATTTCTCGGAGTACTTCAAAGCTTATTACGACCCTCCATCGGGTAATATGGGTATAATGTAATTTTTATTTATATTCCTTGAAGGGAAATTATAATAAACTCGACAGTACTCCGGGGAATTTTCTATTTTTTTTCCTCCGAGGTGTAATGCGAAGGAACAAATATATATAAAAAAAAAAGTATCTTAAAAATGTGTACGAAACCATTAGTAAAAATTAAAATCTTCATACGAGATTTTTTATGTCAGTTCATACTAAATATTATGCAGCATATGAAGAAAATATTTCTAGATTTCATTCTCTCTCCGAGTTATTTGTTCTCAAAACGGAAAATTAAGACAAAATACAAAAATGAAAAAGTAAAACGAAAAGGCGAGAGGGTGAAGTTCTTCAAATTTGTTTTCCATACGAAATTATTTATTGAAATACTGTTGCTTCACTGAGAAAAGACTAAAAAGGGAACGTTAAAAAGAACGGCCGAGTAGAGATGCGGAAATCTTAAAATACTTTCCCCGAATTATATATTATTCACAAACGGACACAAAACATTTTTTTCACTAATCCTGATTTAGAGAATCGTATAACCCTTACGTTCAAAAGGCGGAACGGAAATAAAATCCTTGTGAAGGAAAAATAGCCTTATGCACCGTGGACTATCGAAGCACGTAAATCACTTACTTACTTACTTACTTACTTTCCACAGAGTCTAAGAAGCAATGAGAGTGTTAAAGTTATACCAACTCTAATAAATGAACGGAGGATAAACACTGTCCTTGCGGCTAAGAGAGATATCGCATTTCAATACGAGATGCCTTAATAAAAGGCTTACCCGAGTTAGACTAAATTCTTAGATTTTAGCGGAATTTTCATTTTAGGGTCTCGATATTTTAATAAGACCTTAGCGGAACTTTAGTAAGCTTTCTCCATCGAAAGCCTTATGAACGTAAGGTTAACTAAGAGAAATATTATTATTAATGTTTTACTTAAACTTATGTACACGCCATTACTGATGTTGAAAGCGAGTGAAAATAATAACAAAGGCAGGCAGACCGCTTTCCTATTTCTTGAATCCGAATGACGAGTATACTTCGTTGGTGGCGGCACTGAGAGCGGCCTTTGCAGCAGCTTCGCTAGCAGCCTGCGACACCTGCTGGACAAGTTGGTTTCCAAATCCAACCGCTCCGCCTCCCGATCGGCTGGATAGGGGGGAGGGGGAGGGAATCAACGCCGGCTATAACGTAAATAAATAAGTGGGGAAGGTTGCTAGCTGTAAACTGAACTAGGTAGGGAACAACTTAGAATGAAGAAGAAGATAAGTGGGCAAATTGAACGGTCACGTGAACGTGAAATGAATAGGAAAATATCTCGAACATAATCGATTTAAGAGGTTCCACTCGAAGGACCAACCGAGACGCGAGGTTCAAATTTTGCGCACCAAGACTGATGTCTTGATCACCTTCTTTATTCTAAGTGCGTGTGCGTGTGTATTCAAAGAGTACGGAACTAAGAGGACGATGTTAGTTGCTCAATTAATAGGAGTGACTTTCGGTGTTATTTTAAGACTCATACGCTCGCAATCATTTTACTACTAAGCGGTTCCAGAATTTTTCACTTTCAAACCTCATCCAAGACAGTTCTTACATTTTCAATGGCATTCCCAACAACAAAGCAGACTAGAAGAGATGAAATAAACATTTATTACTCGTTAAAAATAGTGAGGTCACACATACTGTGGGAAAAATTATTAAATTTTGCGATTGCTTTACGCTTAATCCTTCGGGTGATAAAGGTAAAAGCAAATTCAAAGTAAACAGAAATGATTAAAATAAGCTGCTTTGATTATGATGGAAGAAATCGTTGTAATAACTGAATTCTTGGTCTAGGATTCGACTAGTAACCGATTCAACTCGCAAGACGATCGGTGTTACAAGAATGAGTAATCAGAAATTAGTTAAGCTCAGTGCTCGTCCTGGAAATCATAAAACAAAAGCTACGAAAATTCAATTTAATTCATCATGAATGCCTCCTTTAATAAAATAAATAAATATATTTATTTATTTATTTTATTTATTTATTTCCACTCAAAATTCTTAAATCATTCATGCCCATTGCACACTAATATATAGTCATAAATATCGTAATGAATGTAAAATAATGAAACTGGTATGGCTTATTCAATTTATATTTATCCTTTAATTAAAGAAAGTGGAAGGTAAAAGGCAGTCATTATCATATGTAGCATATAATATATTACATACGAGGCGTCGCAAGTACGAGGGGGCGAACTCGCCAAATCGGTTTTGAAAAAAATCGCGTTTATTTTTTACTGACTTTTAAGAAAAACTAAAAAACTAGAAATACATAAACTTTCTTTTGTATGTCAAAGAAAGTATTTTACATTTATACGAGACTCTTATGTTATTGCGTCATACATTGGCTGAGTATGAGGAGAGAAATTTATTCGTAAGAGTGAAATGACTAAAGTATTCTAATTAACATTTAGAAAATGGAAAAAAATAAGTATTCGTCGTTCGCGTTAAGTAAGTTGGTGAATTATTATGAATACGACCAAATTCTAATGAGTGAGTACGGGAATGCGAAAAAGTGTCGTTAGATTTAAGATACGAAAATATTTGTAAATAAGTAATATAACTAATATTGAAGATTTATAAAAATGATGATAATAAGTATGATAAATAATTATCGTTATAATTAATAATCTTCTCGTACTCACCTAAAAGCACTACTATGGCAAAGCTACTGAATGAGCGTGGTGGGGAGAGAAGAAACGAGAACTTAGTCGAAGTCGAAAAAGTCTTCATCACACTCGCTACTGTTCCCTGACTCTCTTCAACAGCAACAAGGTCATCGAAATACTCCTTTTGAGGAACGAGGACGTAGAGGAGCAGCAGCAACTTTAAATCGTTTACTTTCGCCGAAGACAGCTTTACTGGCTTCGTGTTGAGTCGAGGCAGGACGTCAGCAGAGAGGTTGAAGCGGGTGGGTGGGTTGGTAGGTAGCAGAGGGGCCTTTTTGCAACTTCGCCATGGTGGGGTCCCCAGTGTTGTACGCCTGTTGGATAGCATACCCTTCCTTGTGGCCGTCGGAGAAGATGAAGAAGAAGAAGATCCGTCCGTCTTTGAACACCGTGCCCTCTATCTTGTGATTGGTGATGTGTTTTTTAAGGATTGTAAAGTCATAGAACGTGTCTTGAGACATTTTAAAGACTTGGAAGGGTTATTTAGGACTTGCATTTTTTATGAAATACGCGTAAGAGCTTCGTTGAAAACGTCACAGTGGCGAATCTTCTTTTCTATGTGACCAAAGTCTCAGTCACAAAGAAGGTACGAGTGACCAGGTATCATAAAAATATGCCGTATCTCCCGAAGACGGTCTTCGTGTATGTGACGAAGGCAAGCCAGCACCAGCTTGAGGTTTTTGTTTTGGCCAGGGCAATTACCACTAAAGATGATTAGTATCTTGACACTACTGCTCAAGCCCTCAACATAGTGTTTCAGACAACTGGCCACTTGAAAGGACTCTCTTTTCGCCGTAACCTCATCCCAGACGCACAATTTCGACAGCCTTGTCTTGACGTCATGGATGCCAAAATTAAACGCAATGACAGCAACACGGCCATCTTCGTTGTTGCAGTATGAAGCCAGCAAATCCTGCGCTACCTTTGGCTCGCCTTACGCGCACGGCCTGTTCGCTCTTTTGGGTCCCGATTCTCTCAGCATCACGCACCTCATCCAGTGCCTCAATCTCCATTTCTATACGGTCGCACGTGCCACTCTTGGGTGGCTTAAAACTAAGGATGAAGTCGGCGCTAAACACATCACGGTAGAAGTGTTGAGAGACAGGTTCCTCATCACTGTGATGGAAGGCCCAACCACTCCTTGTACATGGCGTAAAAAGTGGTTGCTGAAACAACCACAATTACATCCCTCGCCAACCTTACGGGGAGGCACGGGTTTTTGGCTATGTCTACTGATATACTCCTCGCCTTTGTTCCGTTTCGCCTTTACTACGGTGGCTTCCCACTTCTCCTCATGCCGTGAACGGTGTTGAACTATTCATTCGTGGAACAATCGCAAAATCGCCAATGTGGCGAGTTCGTCCCTCGTACTCGCGACGCCTCATATTCGTAAACAGTGCAACTGCTTAATTATTCATACTTCTGTGTTTAATAACCTTCGTGCTCGTAAAACTGCAAAATTTCCATTTTGATTAAACAAAGTAATTTTAATTCACTAAACATGCGGCAATGACAACACCGCGAAGTGTCGTTAATAAATTTTTGCTATTAACATTTATTATCAATGGTGCCCAACATATGGCCCGCCAAGACGTTGCTTCTGGACTGCTTAAAATACATTATCAACTGAATGCGGCCGAATTACTTTTACGTCGTAAAAGGAAAGAGTAACTTTAGAAATGCAGGCTAAGTTTTTAAAATAACTTTTACCCTTTAAGATCGAACTATATGAGACTTAAAGGTTAACCCCAACCTCATTTCATCATTATTATTACGTACGAATGATCACGATGTCCAGACTAACTACGTACCTCGTACAATCTTAATTTCTCCGTACATGCACGAAAATATACATTCGAATTTACCCAGATCGTTCTGCAGTAGATGTAAATGATGCGCACGCAGACTCGCAGATGAAAGTGTTGAAGGACAATTTTATGGAATGCGGTTTAATATAGTTTTAATAGTCACCAGGAGAACAATTCCCAGGCCTACTGAAATACGCGGCGAGATTATTAATATCTGCACGTATTCAGACACACCCCTATGAAACAACTTTCTCAAAAAAGAGGTGAGCAAAATCGAAGTCGCAGTCCCGTACGACGGTTGCGCATCTCAACGCGGTAATAAAGCTCACTATATTCATGCTGATACCTATTATCGACGAGCTTTCGTCGAACAAGAAGGCCCAGACCTCCCACTACATCGCCGAGTAGCGACTTTTAATCTCCGACACGCCAATGTGGTTCGCGCGTGCTATGTGGCCCTCACTGAAATTAAGCTGGGCACTGCTGTTCTATATCATGTTTTAAAAAGGCCACGATCAGCATCGATATTATTTAAGCGTTCACCACAGTTATAAGTTAAGGTACATCCCTGTCCCATGTCCCAAAGAAGCGAGCGGTAGGGACCCGACCCTGGGCTACTTTAACCCGTGTCAATTTAAAAGGGGTGGCCGGCCCGCGGCTTCGTCGTCGTGGCGTAAGATACGGAAAAGACAACCGTCCAGCTCCAGGGAGCACTGGGGCTCGAACCCACGACTCGGCGGAATCTCAACACTGCCGAGCAGCGCTCTAACCAATCGAACCACGAGAGGTTCCAACACAGTTATGGCATAAACCAGTGATGTAGGACTCGACACCTTTTATTTTTCTGGTCTCGGTCATGGTGGTCTCGAATACATCACTGGCATAAACTAAAGAACTGTCGGAAGACCTTCGAAAAAAAGATTGTCTATTCCCATTTGGCTAGGGATAGTTGCAAAGTTTGAAAAAATCAACATCCCCCTTTAGACTGTTACTTCGATAATAAAGTAGAAAAAGGATCGGTCTTCGCAACTTTGCCTGGAAGATGGGGGGGGGGGGGGGGGGATACGTGACGCCAAAAATAATTCCAGATCCAAAGCAACAAGCGTTCAATGGGATCTACCACGTTTGAATCGCCATGATTCGTTGCACTCAAAATGACACTGGTCTGCGTGGAATGACTTCGAAAGAAGCCAATCTTGAAGCAGCATAAAGCGAGGTAGCAGCACTGTCAAAACCCATCTTAATAATCCTCAAAATTACTGGGGCCCGATATTATGGTCAACCAATCAGACAAAGATAGAACTTCTTGGGAGAGCGGATCAGCATTATATTTGGCGAAAAGTAAATAAAATCTTGACCGTAAAGAACGCGGTTCCAACCATGAAGCACAGTAGTGAATTACTTCCGCTTCGGGGTTGGTTTCTAGAAATTTCGTACCAATCGACGACAATATGGATTCCGCAAATTATAAACTCTCTCGCAGAAAAAACTGTGGCCCTCTGTAGGGAAGCTTCGTCTTGGTCGACTGTGGGTCTTCCAACTTGATAATGACCCAAAGTTTACATCAAAATTTACTAGGAAATGGCTGCGAAACAAAAAAAATAAATTTTCTGAAGTGGCGTGGGCGGGGTTCCGATCTCAATCCAACAGAACAGCTAGGATGAGACTTAAAGAACCGTGTCCACGAGTGAAATCTTAAAAACTAGAAGGAACAAGACTAATACTTTCCAGAAAAATGGTCAAACATCCCAGTTATGAGATGTCAAACGTTGGCATTCACAAAAGCACGAGGAGCTTCTACATTTAACAAGTTATTAAACGCGGAGCTATGAATAATTATGCACCGACACTATCCACCAATATATGTAATACATTATATGCCACATATGATTATTACTTCCCTTTGCCTTCGATTCTCTCTAATTTTTCATTCATTACCACACTTTAACTTCATGTATTAGTGTGTACGAATAATTTTATTCGTACATACATTATATAGATATATAACCTTAGTTAACCTTGGTTTTGCTTCCCACAGAATTGTTCATTCTGACGAAGGTCAAGCTTGTCACTCCACCTTAAACCTACAGTTTAACGTGGAATCCGAACCACGCCCCACCACGGGTGGTCAGAAATTACAAAGTCTTCACTCAGACTCGATCTCAACCTCCCGATCAGCAGCCCAGCGTCTTAACCACTAGGCTACCCAGGGTACCCATTTATCTACCAACCAATTTTTATTGTGTAGATGGATGAACAACTGGGTTTTGCTGCGCGCCGCCTGCCGTCACCGGGTCTCGATCCCGGGGCCGATGGATTCGTAGTCAGCGATGCTAACCACACCACCGAGGTAGTGATTCAAATTTTTAAAATTTTTATTTTTGAGAGGGGCACTCCCTAATCTTGTTCCATTTCATAAAAAAGTATTCGTGTAAAGTTTGTCTTATTTCGATTATATTTAGGGGTCGCTACCAGATGGGAAATTTTTCTACTACATGAAGGACTTAATTGTTGAGTTATTGAGTATTTTGTTCCTACTTTTTTTGTAGTTTTGGAAGTTATAGTAAAATTATCTTTAATAATTTCAACTGGATACCAACTAGATTTAAGAAGCATGTGGTGGACAAAGTTGAAACCATGTTCAGAGAATGGGAAAAACTAAAGAAAACCAAAGAGAACAAATACGAGCGTTCTGAGAAATTAAGACAGAAAGAGGAAAATTGGAAGGCAGACTTTGAAGGTTTATTTGACATTGCTCATGCTGATTCTTTGAACATGATCAAAATTATAAAATAATACAAAGGTGAAAGGACACCAAACAGCGAGAGACTGGCTGGTGCCAACGAGGCTGTCTGTCCAAGACGACGGGTTGGAAGACGGAAGAAAATTTAAAGACAAGTGACAGTTTCAAGGCAAAGCAGAGAAAATAGGTTGAGAGGTAGGAAATAAATTTAAAGCTAAAGTGAAATTTTTAAAATACAGAGGAGGAAATCCAAGTGAAAATTCTGCAATATTTCTATGCGCTAAAATATGCTTCCAATTGAATAACAAGATAAGCATCTAGTTTCTTTTTAAAGGATTCGATCGAATTACTTTGAACTACGCTGGCTGGCAATCCATTCCACAAATTAACTATACGATTGAAGAAAAAATGTTTAGCTTCATTAGAATGAAAAGGTTTACCCACTAATTTGGAACCATTACCGCGACTTCTGTCCGCATTCCAGAAGGTGAAATGTTTTTTCGCGTCGACATTATGAAAGCCTTTAATCATTTTAAATACCTGGATTAAATCTCGTCGAATTCGCCATTTTACGAGTGAGAATAAATTTAACATTTCTAAGTCTAGGAATCATCTTAGTAGCCCGTCGCTACATTCTCTCCATTCTGTCTACGTCCTGTCGTAAATATGGGTCCATACGAAGGAATTATATACTGTTAGCATTTTTTTCTCCGACTTAAACTCAAATGATCTACCAATAAATCCTAAGATTCTATTTGCTTTTCTGACCGCTTCGATACATCGCTTACTCGGTCAAAATACTTCTTTTTTAACGTCGTTTCTAGCGATATGCAACGTTTTACATTTATCTATATTAAAGTTCATTTGCCAAATTTCCGCCCACTCGACTAATTTATTAAAAGGTCTTCTTGAATCTGCAAACGTTCTGCCACTGATTTTGTTCGTCCCTCTAGTTTGGTATCATCCGCAAATTTTGAAATTATACTCTTAATTCCCGAGTCGATGTCATTGATATAAATAATAAAAAAAAACTGGTCCCAGAAGTGATCCCCGAGGCACGCCGCTAGTTACACTTTCCCAGTTAGATGCTTTGCCATTAATGACCATTCTTTGTTTACGTCCATTAAGCCAATTTTCCATCCATTTGAAATCATTACCATCAATTCCATGAGAATGAAGTTTAGCTAATAATCTTTAATGTAGCACTTTATCAAACGCTTTTTGATAATCAAAAAATATATAATATCTACCGTTTTACTCTCGTCATATATATTTACAATATCATTAAAGAAATCGAGCAAATTAGTAAGACAAGAACGATTACGTCGAAAGCCGTGTTGAGAATTTGTGATTAATTTATTAATTTCTAAGTGTAACTATCTTGTCCCAAACGATCTTCTCCACAAGCTTACCAATTACTGAAGTCAGGCTGATGAGACGATAATTTCCCGGGAGTGATTTGTCCCCTTTTTTAAATATTGGCGTAATGTTCGCAAATTTCCAATCAACCGGAACTTCTGCAGACTGTAACGACTTACTAAATATATATGTAATCGTAGAGACTGTTGCGCAGTTCACTTCTTTAAGTACCTTAGGGTAGAGCTTACCTGGACCGGGAGTTTTATTAGGATTAATTTTATTAGGATTAATGAACACGGAAGAGAATATATTTAAAACTTCCGTCATTTGTAAGTCATCGTAAACTTTTTCGTTGTTTTCGCCTATGAGTGGATCAATAGTCCGCGAAGCTACTTTTTTTTATTCCTAACATAATTATAGAATTCCTTCGGATTCGATTTAATTTTGTTCACTATATATATATATATATTGCTCATAGCTGCGCCTACTTTTTCTAACAAGTCCTTCGGATTCGATTTAATTTGGTTCATTATATACAGCTCATAGTTGCGCTTACTTTTTCTAACATGTTTTTTGTTTCGTCTTCTCAATAGCTCGTAAGCATTTTCATTGGACAAATTGCGTTTCTTTATGTTTAAAATAAGCGTTGCTTTTTAACATTAAGCTAGTTTAATTTCAGCATTCCACTATTTAGGTCTAACAGACTTTGCCAGTCTCTTTTTACGTAATGGGATATTACTCGATTCTAAACGTTTAAAATAATTATAAAGGAAGTCCATGTGTCATTGTGCGGTAGAGCCTCATCCCAATTATGGACCGAAAGTTGCAGTTTCATCTCACGAAATTTAGCTCTTTTAAAATCCAAAACGTATTCCAGACTCTCCAAATTATGAACATTAATTTTAATATCAAATGTTATTGATGTAGATCGAGATTTTTACCGCTCAACGTGAGAAAGGAAGGCGAGGTAAGATAAGAGATGTAGACCGAGCACTAGCCAAGAGGGGGGAGAGTTAAAAAAAGATAGCCGACATTTGAGAAAAGAATTGCGCAAGAAAAGGAAAATAATAGAGAGCGTGAAGAAAAGGTTAGCTTTGTGTTCTCCTCAGAGAGCTCATCTGAAACTGAAACAGAAAGCAAAACAACTGATAAAGAAGAGGCAACACTTGGTGCCATTGGTGGTGAGCCTGAGCCATCCACTTCAGCCGCAAAGCCATTGAAAAGAAAAAAGTTATTAGGTGATAAGTTGTCCGTCCACTTGCCTTGATGTAGCCAGGTTAAGTGATCGGAAGGTAGCACTTGCGCTGACACCCACAATTCAAAGTCTTGGCCATAATCCAGTAGAATACAGCGTCAGTTATTCATCTACTCGCCGAGAAAGACTGAAGCGTTCGCGAAAGATTGTTGAGAATTTGAGGAAGAAGAAGTTCAAGCCGCGAGTTCCCCTAACTATACACTGGAATGAAAACTATTGGAGGATACAACGGGGAAGACAACTGTTAACCATCTTCCTATATTAGTTTCTGGCGAAGGAGTTGATCAGCTGCTTGGTGTTCCCAAACTTTCATCAGGAACTGGTAATTCAGCAGCCTCGACTGTTTATGAAGCATTTGTAGCTTGGGGAATCTGCAATCATGTTTCTTGGTTTAAGAAATGGAGCCTGCATTCTTTTTGAACAAAAGATGGGGAAAGATATGTTGTGGCTGGCATGTCGTCATCACATGCTGGAGATAATGCTTGAAGCGGTTGTGTCTACCCATCTAGTGTCTTCAAAAGATCCTGAAATAATCATTTTCAAGCGGTTCCAAAGTAAGTGGTCATCAATAAATTCCACCGACTACCAGAGAACATTATCTGATACATTTACTACGCATGCAGTTTCTGACATCAGGATGAAATGATAACATTTGCATCAAGTCAACTAGAACAGTTCCAAATTCGGGAAAATTATCGTGAATTCCTGGCACTTACAATCATACTTCTGGGAGGAACACCAATCAAAGGAATCTCTTTTAAGTCTCCAGTAGGTCTTCATCGTGCCAGATGGAGGGCAAAGCTATTTATTGCCTGAAGATCTGGATGTTCAGGAGAGAATTCAAGTTGATCGCAAGAGAGGAGAAAGGATTGAGAGACGTATGCACTTTTGTTGTTTGGTCGTATGTGAAGGCTTGGTTCACAGCAGCAGCAGCAGCAGCAGCAGCACCTGCTCCTCGACATCATCATCTTCAAATGCTGAAAACTCTTGGTAAGTACAAAGGCCAAAACAAAACTATTTCAGTTGTCGCTCTAAAGAAATTCTCGGGGCAACTCTGGTACTCGTCTGAGGAACTGGTTGCACTCTTTGATGACGACGTATGTGCTGACACAAAATACAGGATGGTCCAGGCCTTCCAAACCCAAGGAGATGAGCACTCAGTGAAACGTGTCAATCTGGACTCTGTATATAGCTCATCTCGCTCATCTACTCGCTGATCGAAAAAAGGTGTCACTAATGAAGTTATCCGCTATCTGTGATGAGTGATGAACTAAAACATGTAAAATATATACATTGGTTTTGTTAGATTTCTACTTTATTTTTGTAAATATATGATTAAATCATGTATTGCATCAGGGAAGTTGCTTTATTTCAAAACACTGAATGTTTTCATAGATTTCAGACTTCATGGATGCACTTTTTTGTTACTTTCAAAAATATATTCCAATTTGTCTCGTTTGTTTTAGTTTCCTTTTCTAACATCTCCAATGAATAATGAATCTCCAATGTCAGAACATAAAATTTTCTCACGTTAAGACAAGTAATGGAGAAAAAAATTATTCAAATTGGTTAACTCCACCATTAGCCGTGTCTCAAAGTAGCAAGATGGTCAAAGGGTGTAAATTTCAATGGCTAGTAGCGACCTCTAAAATTCGTTTAAATGCTATGAAACTTTCACCTATAACTTTTCTCAAAACAATGAACAAAATCCAGGGGTGTCTCACATAAAAAAAAATTGCAATACTGATATGAATCACCCTAATATATATATATATATATATATATTATATTGAAACAAGGTTATACGCATCCCATTATAGGTAAATCATTAATAACTAATCCAACATAAAATTCAACACAACAACAACGTCTCATTTACCTTACAAATTATATTCAGCATAAAAAAAACAAAAATTAGAGCAGAGACTGAAGAAAAAAGCCCCACTTGAAGAAACGCACGAAAAATAAGTATAAAAAAACCAGTTGGAAAATGTTAGTAGATAAAGCAAAATCAATACAGTTTAGGGGCATAGGAAATAAAAATATTAATTTAACTAAATTACAAAAGTATTATATATATATATATATACACACGCAGGGTCCCATAAGTCCCGTTTCATAGGAAAATTTATTTTAAATTAAATTTGCAAAAGAAACACATTAGAACTAAAGTAAATGTTCAAATTGATGTTCTGTTTTGGGAACTTTTTTTGTTGCGGGTAGGACTCCTCCTTTTCCCGAGGAGTGTAACTCACTTCCACAAGAGCCATTACGCGTTATTGTACCCGCAACAAAACAAAACGTCAATTTGAACATTTGTTTTAGTTTTAATGTATTACTTTTGTAAATTTAATTTGAAATAAATTTTCCTATGAAACCGGACTTACGGGACACCCTGTATACATATACGTATATTTCACTGCCAACAGAAGGAATCCTATCACTTCTACCGAGTGCCGCGCATTTGACAGCCGCAAATGAGGAGAGATTTCAAAATCAGTGGAGGACCCATTTGGCAAGAAACTACTATTTGTCTTTGGAATTATCAATTCCATATTAGCTACTCAGCAAGTTTGGCACCGTGTTCAGACTCAATTTTAACGTGAACACCACAAATTTCTAAAAGTTTCGCGTCTCAACTTCAAATAAAATGGCGTTTCCATTCCCAGTACAAAAAATGGGTTGCGTCAAACTCAGAATGGCTTATGAATGACCAATTCCTGAACAAAACCGTCTCCTAACATTCGTACCGCAAATTCCGCTTGTTTGGAACCTTTAAATTGAGCGCGACTATTTCACTTTTTTTTTTTTTAAACACGCCACCTAGAAACTTCTATTAAGACCCTAAAATAAAATTTTGCCGGAAAATGTAAGAAAATGCCGTTTAATTTCCAATCAAAATATAAAAGTTCAAAACTATACCATCCAATGGCTAAGGTAGAAGGGAACCACAACCCGCTGTCAACGCCGTAATATATATATTCTCCGAGAGGCGTGGGTTTAGTGGGTTTCCGCTCAGACGCGAGCTTCCCTTTTCATTTTAAAGAACTAATACTCGAGGGAATGCTACTCTGGCAACGAAGTCTCAATGTATTCTGGGTATACAAATTTGCGGCAGGATCGACTTCAAGTTCGAAGTTTGAAAGGAAAAACATATTAATGATCCGTCAGATTGGTCCCAAAACGGGCTAGACCCGAATACAAAATATTTGAATAACAGTATTACGAAAAGTACTCATTAAAATTAGGTAAATTTAGGGGTGTTCCGAGTATCAGGGGGAATATTGCCGTACTCTCGCACAATTTACATCAAGTGTGATAAAGGATGTTTAAAGCTTGGAAAAACAAATGCCAATATATTAAGCGGCCCTCCTTATTAAAAAATAATTATTCTAATTTAACTAAAAAGAAAAGTGATAGGACGTCTTCTGTAGGCAGCATTATATATATATTATATAATATATATATATATATATATATATATATATATATATATATATATATATATATATAATATATATAAGGGTGTCCCGTAAGTCTGGACCCATAGGGATTTATAATATATTTTTTTATTGTTATTATTATTATTATTTTTTTATTATTTTTTTATGATTTTTATTTGTGGGGCCACTTGAAAGCCAAAGTGTACGAGGTCAAACTTCAGAACATTTTCCACCTTAAAGCACGCATTGTGGAGGCGTGTCAAGAAATTTATGCGACTGTGATTCAGAAAGTGCTGTCGCAGTGGAGATTGCGTCTTCAACTATGTGTGCGACACAACGGCGGACACTTTGAACAGATTATGTAATACATTTTTGGACTATTTTGTAATTTTATTATTTTTCCTATGGGTCCAGACTTACGGGACACCCTGTATTATATATATATATACGCGCCTTGGCCAAGAGTATTACGCATCCTAGGCACATTTCTGTCTTTCAACTATAAATTTTATAATATATTGAGAATGCAGAGAAATAATTAATTTCCGTCAACAACATTTTAAGCGTTACAGGTACATTAAATACCAAAAAACTGAACGGTAATGCTTTCTTAGGAAAAGTATAGAAATAATAAGCGGTTTATTTATGTTGATACCATTTCACGACGATAATGGTGAGTGCTGAAGACGCTTATCTAATTTATGGATAAAATATTAATTTGTTCGTATAAAAAGGGAGAAAACGAGGGAACTATTGTGGAAAACTTAAATGTTATCAATCTGTGAGGATAGGTCGTGACCAGTGTCGTAACGCAGCTTCCCGTCGATCGGCGAAGTTAAGCGTCACTTGGTATGGGTAGTAGTTGGATAGGAGACCGTCCTCCGCATCCGGATTATGTAGCGACCCGTGGTTCGGATCCCGCATTAAGCTGTACGTCCAATCCGGCAATGACCTTAGATGTTGTGAAGGCGGTTAAACAACCCCATCATCATGATAACCATCATCGATAGTGTCTAAACTCCCTTAGAACAGTACTGAGAAACAAAATCGTACATCGGCAACTGTCTTAGTGGTAAAGAAAGAGCTGCAACAGCTCATGGGAACTGGCATCTGAGGCTTTTAGTATTGAAATCCGGGGTGTATATATATATATATATATTTCAACTGCAAAGAACACGCAGTATAAATAACGTAAAGAACGACGCTTGTATAGGAGAACATTCCGCGCAAGATGAGAAGAGAAAACGAACAAATGAAAAAATGAGGTAACCACCGGGAATCGAACCCGGGATCTTCCGATTGCCAGTCAGATATGATAACCACTACACCATGGTCCTCAGTCGATCAGAAGTCGTAATTCCTCTACATACGCGCAGAAACCAATGCCCCGAGGGAGCACCTCCCGCATGCCGTATCTATATATACATTTCAACTGCAAAGAACACGGAGTATAAATAACGTAAAGAACGACGCTTGTATAGGAGAACATTCCGCGCAAGATGAGAAGAGAAAACGAACAAATGAAAAAATGATCGACTGAGGACCATGGTGTAGTGGTTATCATATCTGACCGGCAATCGGAAGATCCCGGGTTCGATTCCCGGGTGGTTACCTCATTTTTTCATTTGTTCGTTTTCTCTTCTCATCTTGCGCGGAATGTTCTCCTATACAAGCGTCGTTCTTTACGATATATATATATATATATATATATATATATATATATATATATATATATATATATGTGTATATATATATATATATATTTTACCTTTCAAATGACCTACAAACAACTGGAACGAAACCTCAGAGGGAGCTAAAGAAGGGTGATATTAAGGGATACAAAGCCAGGAGGCAGTCTTGGCACTCAGAGACCAACAAGCAGCAGCAGTTGGGAAAAGGTGCATTGGTCCGACGAACGCAACTTTGAGGCGAGCCAAGAGACCATTATGATGCGAGATATTGCCATTTCAATGTGATAAATAACGTGAGAGATAGTCTGGTGCAGTTTTGAAATTATATAATCTTAAATGTTTCCAAAGGTGTTTGGAACAATTGGAGCCGTTCATGTGAGAAGAGTCAAGGAAGCTTATCAGACAGACTGCATAGTTTAAACAGTAAAATACGAGGTGGAAGCAGCATGCATGTTATCGCAGTGGAGGGGAAAGTGTTTTGGTGGCGCGGCAGAATGAACTTTCAAACTTTTGCACAAGCAATGTCGATAAAGTTTTGAAGTCTTCTGTGGGAAAAATATATCCTAATTTCAATCATAATGAAGTGATACTCTGACAAGATAATGCTTCAAGTCACACTTCTCGTATTAACAAGAAGTAATTTGAACAACTACTACAAAACATGTTAAGATGGCGACGTTTCATTATAAATATTTATACTTACTACAGCGACCTAGCGTCATCACTTAACATTAAAAGTTTGAATTTCCATTTTCCAATTTTTGAAAGAGTTGTTAATGAGTAAAAGTCATCGTCATTCGGAAATAATTCGTGCATAATTTTGTCTTTCAAAATCAAGTGTGGGAGTGGATTTACTGACAGTTGGGGCAGTGGGTGTATTAACAATTATAATTATTTCAGTTTACCCTAAACTCGTGATTTTTCCATTTTAATATTCTGTTCAAAACTGACAGGCAGGTGACATTAAGCTCTGCCCACTATCGATATGAGGACCAATGAAAAGCGGGTGTTTTGTAGATTTTGCTTTGACTGTAGCGAGGTATCGCTTCTAAAGAGTCCGCTACGTCTCCCGATCTTAACCCAATTGAACATCTATGGCCAATTTTGGGCGTGTGTCGTCAACAAATGATCTACACTCGAGACTAAAAGAAGAATGGAATAGCATTAGCAGCGACACTCTTAAGAAATTGTCAACAGTATGCCAAGAAGGGGTTCTAGCAGTGATTCAGGTTTATGGAAGATGGTACATGGTTCTAAATTAGATTTTCATGAGCACAGCTGTGATATTTAATGACCTTATTCTCATTACCTCTTGTGTTTACTTTATGTGGACAATAAAACAGTGCCCAATACTTATGGCCAAGGCTATATATATATACACACACACACACACACACAGGCATATACTGTGTATATATATATATATATATATATATATCACACACACACACACACACACGGTGTTTCAAGAGGAAAGGTCAATACTTCGGGAGGTGATTAGTATCGGTCATTGTGAGAAAAAAAGTTAATATGAACATGTGTCTAATTCTGAATAGTTACGGAGATAGAGCTGTTTGAATCTACAAATACAAAAGCATTGTTAATGGTAATCAAGAAAGAGAAACCAATTACTGTTTCTAACATTTAATGTTTAAACATTGGCATTTTGAATGGCATCAGATACAGAAATGACAAATTTGTTACAGTTTACAATACGTTTTCGAAAATCCTACCGTCAACCTCAATGCACTTTGTATTCGTGCGCGAAGATCGCGTGTTGTTCGTCTGAGTTGATCTTGACGTTCCTTTATGCGGGCAGCAGCATCCAAAATGCGCGCGAACAATTCGTCTCGTGTATCCACCTTTCTTTTGTAAACTTGACTTTTCATCCACCCCCACAAACAATAATCTAACGGGGAGAGGTCTGGAGACCTTGGTGGCCATTGAATGGGACCACCGCGGCCGATCCATCGACCAGGGAAAGTTTGATTTAGGTATTGAATGTGGAGGAGCTCCGTCATGCTGAAAGTACATACCAGCGCGTGTAGCCAAAGGAACATCCTCCAATAGTCCTGGCAATTCATTTTGCAGAAATTCTAGGTAACTTTGTCCTGTAAGACGATTCTCTAAAGTAACAGGGCCAATCAGCTGATCATTGATGATACCGCACCACACATTGGCAGAGAAACGATGTTGAAAACTTGTTTCCACAGTGGCATTTGGATTTTCGTCTGACCACCGATGAGAGTTACGAGTGGTGTTAATACCGTCACGGGTGAAAGTAGCTTCATCGGTGAACAGTATTAATCGAAGCAATCGGCGATTAGCATTTACCCAATGACAAAATTCCAGTCGCATGGCAGCGTCTCCTGGTTGAAGGTGTTGTACACGCTGTACATGATATGGATGCAAGCCTTCCTCACGTAATGTTCGCCATACTCTTGTGTGTGGTACACCGAGGCGTGTAGAAATTCTTCGTGAGCTAGTAGTAGGACTACGCTCTACTAACTGAAGAATGTTTTCCACTTCATCCACATCTTCTTGACCTTCACGTTCAGATGAAACATGAGCGCTGGGAAGTGTACCAATCTCACGCACTGTGTTGAAAACCCTGGTAAACACTCTTCGATCCGGAATTCTGCGGTTCGGAAACCGTCGACGGTATTCTGCAACAGCAGCTGTTGCACTTCCATCGCAAAAACCGTAGACATACACCATATCTGCATATTCGGCACGTGTGAAGGTGTGTGGCATTCTTAACACTGCTTCAAACAACAAACAATGTCACTCACAACAGTCAGCTGTCGATTAGCTTATGTTACATGCTTACATGGTTCAAGGTTATAGGAGAGGGAAGGGGGGAGGAAGAGCTGCGCGCGCATCAGATTCAAACAGCTCTATCTCCGTAACCATTCAGAATTAGACATGTTCATACGAACATTTTTTCTCACAATGACTGATACTATCACCTCCCGAAGTATTGATCTTTCCTCCTGAAACACCCTGTGTGTATATATATATATCATCAGGGATGGGAAACTGAATCGAACTGGAATCGATAAACTGATAAAACCTATATTATTTTATGAACTGAAATCGAAAAAAATTCTGACAAAATCGAAATTCGAACCGAAATTGAAAAACAATCAAAAACTGAAATCTGAATTCGAATAGATTAAAAATAACAGTTTTGCGTTTCAGTTTTGAGGAGCATTTCGATCGCAAAAAAATATAAATAACGTTAATTTTTTATATTATTTTTTTTTTCCCCCCATTTATCCTTTAATTCGATGTAGAAAATAACGCGGCTGAAAGTACTAGAGACAATGGTTTAAAAAATGAAAGAAAAAGAATTAGGAGGAAATTTTTTATCCCATATCAAAATACTTTTCAATAATGACTCTGCTTCTTTCGTTGACCTAAGTCAAGGAGGAGCTGTACAAATTGTCTTCAATTGTGCATGCTGTTCCAATGACACAAGTTAGTGTGGAACGGCTTTTTTTTTCTTTTCAGATTGATTTAAAGTTCTCAAAGAAACAATTTGTTGCCCGAAAACATTGACAATATTTTAATTGTTCGTTCTAATTTTAACACGCGAGTTTACGAGGTATTTGTATTTTGTATATAATAAACAGAAGTGCATTTAATTGATTTATTCCCCTTTCTAATAATATTATTTATATATTTTATACAAACATTTCGAGTTGAAAGTTTTTGTTAAATAAAACTTCGTGAACGAAATGAAGCGGGGGGGCAGACGAGTGTTTCGTGGTGCTGATTCAGTTGGCTATAGATGCTTACATGTTTAATCACACAAAAGTAAAGATAGTTACTAAAGCAAATTCTCTTTGAAAAACAGAAATTGAATACAAATATAAAATTAAATCTGAATTTGTCAATTGGACCCTCCAAATACTAATATAAATACTACTACAAAAAAAAAAAAAAAAAAAAAAAATCTAAATTTAAATTGAATCGAACCGAAAAATATAAAACTCAAATCGAAAAAAAATTAAAAACTCAAATCGAAACTGAAATCGAAAACTGGACTTAAAACCTTATCAGTTTCAAATCCCTGATATTATATATATTATATTTATATATATATATATATATATATATATATATATATATATATATATATATATATATATACATACACACACACACACACGAGGCGTTGCGAGTGAGGGGTGAACTTGCGATTGTTCCACGAATGAATAATTCAACCCCCCCCCCCCCCCCCGACAATTTAGTACATATATCCAAATACCCCTCTCGTACGCTCAAAATGTAATATTTTCAATACGTGTATTTGTGCTATGTGCCCCACGTACACAATAGTCACAAAGTTGAAAACGCGTATATCTCAAAAGTGGTTTGGTAAGTTTGCCCCAAGTACTCGCGACGCCTCATATACATATCATAATCCTGAAAATTTTCAACGACTTCAAAACAAAAACAAACCCTTCCAAACACTCACGATGGAATAAGCGGGGGTGGAAGTCCCCACTTTGTCTTGACGGAGGTGCCGGTGGGTCGGGAGGGAACTGCCGGTGCCGGCCTGCCACTCATAGGTACCGGTGGTGGGCCCCTGTTTGTAGCAGCGAGAGCCGGACCCCGCCTTAAACTACTGCCGGGAGAAGGGGGCCCAGTTTTACTCACACTGAAAATGAAATACTTTATCATCCTCAAATCAATGAAGTGCGAGGAGTGCAATTAGTAAGGCGACTCGTAACCCATCCTTGACCTGGCAGGAAGAAGGAAACGAAGTGTTTTGTTGTCGCCTTTCATTCATTTAGTTTCACAATAGATTCCTATTTTATTTTAACTATATAAATAAGGAAGATGAAGTAAATAAACTTTTCCCTTTACCTCGAGCTTTCATTAGGGACGAGCCAATCGTCTTTGACTGGGGGAGGCATTGGGGTTGAAACAGTTGCCATGGAAACGTCTCCGATGATCTTGAGAGCCTCTTTGCATGCGCTGTACATCCTCAACATCTCCTCTCTCTTCTGCGCTTCTTCTTCGCTCTCCTCCATCATTGACGCCTTCAGGAACGCAGGATAATTAATAGTATCTTTCGCCTCTGAACTCAATATAAAGAAGCGATCCTAAATTTCGGTTCTCTGAAGTACCATACCTGATCTCCTGAAGCGTAAAGGTGTGCTAATAGTTCTCCATTAATAAACTCTTTGGTATTGTTAATCATGAGATGCATGACGGCTTTGGGAACCAAATCTTTGGTCGTCTTGGTGACTATTTTCATGTAGGAACCAACAAGATTTCGAATAGTCTCCACTTGCCGTTCTAATTCAGGATCCAATGAAGTAGAACTCTCAGACCCAGACTAAAAAGCAAACAAATTTAATGGTGGTTAATGGTTAACTTGACTATTGAACTTTACGAACGGACAAAATTTTGTGGCTCTGAAGAAAATTTCCAGTGTCTAATGACTTCAGATGAGCAAATGCGTGAAAGAATTGAATATGGAATAAATAATTTCATATACTTAAATGGTTTCACTAAATTTCAAACAAATTCCAGTATTTTCCATTCTTTTAACTTACATCATCTCCATTGGTCTGGTTGGTAGCTTTCTCAGGGTAAACTCCAGCTCTGAGGAAAGATGCTTTCCACGAATCTACATCGTCTTGCGACTCTACACCCAGCTGAATCTCCTTATAATCCTACAATTAAAAAATAATGATGCTTGAGGTGCTCTATGATTCACTCTCACGTATACTCACGCTCACTATACTCACTTTATAGACGTTTCTGTGGTCTACGTTGTAAAGCGCGAACACGTGCCTTCTCGACATGAATCCCGACTCGATGTCTTTCAGTTTAAGTCCATCCAACATCAGCATGTATTTCTTGTCTTTCTCTTCTTCGTCCTATCAAACAAGCCAAGTTTAAACACGTGGAACACTACTGCTTACAATGTATCACTTCAATCAATTAGCTAGTAGTGGGTCTTAATACCTGGGCGTAGCTGGTCGTTATCATCACAGACCAAACCCAGAACCAAATTATTTTCATTACGACACCCACTTACAAGATTAAAAGAATCTATATATAATCTTACTGCTAATATCCCCAAACTGGTACACAACCTCCTCTTGTCCTGTATCTCACCATCTTACCTTGTACCAAGACAGAGCTTCTGAGGTGAGGACGAACCAGTAATCTCTAGATCCTCCCTTCATGATACCCAAATTGGTGAGGGACATGTACCCTTTTCGGATGACTTGGTTCCCTAACTTTCTTCCAGTTTTGACTGATGCCTCTGACGATTGCTGCGCACTATCGAGATTGGTGGAAACAAAATTACAATCGATACACAAGGAGGGACCAAATACCAATACTGACATGATAGATATGAGAATGACACGTTGTGAAAGACTCGTGTTAGGAAAAGAACGCAGTTTATTATTATATATAAATATAACGTAGATTAATTTGCAGATAATTGGTAGTAGGATTTTTTGCCTATCAAACGGCGAACTGTGTAACTGGAAAGGGCAAAGGGTAGCGATAAACAACTTAATACAATCGACTGTAGCTGGGTCAGAGTACCAGTTGGAGCTTGTGCCTCCCATGTTTCGTGCGAGGTGATGATAATATTCAAAAAATCTAAAATTAAACAAATGTCTGAGAGATGATGATGATGACTGCGTACCGAGACGTTAGTGATCTTCTCTCTTTAATGAGCGAAAGATAACTGGGTTGCATTCATTATCGCAGTGAACATGCAAACCGAGGAAAGCAGTCGTACACGGTTCTACGGCGCGGTTCCATGACACGTTACGTTTCCTAATGAAATCGCTCGCTACTTCCGCATTTAAGCTGATTATAGCTCCGGTATAGCGGGTGTTAGTAGTTACACCACTAACCATGAACCTAATATTAGTAATTCAAGGGTGACTAATTAGGTGGTTTTATGCCGATTATCCGTTATTTTAAAACCCATTTAATCAGTAATCAGTAAATTCCTATATGGGTGCATTCTTTTATATATATATATATATATATATATATATATATATATATATATATATATATATCCCCGCAAGGGGGTTCTAAGCTCGTGCTCTTGAGTGCTCTTTGTGCTCGTTTGTACGTGCTTGTTCCTGGAGGTTTCACGTGCGCCCTCCCGGCCCTAGCACCCAAGGATGATGGGGCTCGACCCTGCAGTCCTTGGTCTTTTTCCACTTCGACTATCCCTCCACCCTTTCTTTTTCATCTGTCTTTCCTCTCACTTTTTCTTTGTTTTTCCGCTGAGATATGCCCTTTAAATAGAGGCGAATCGGTTCTTCCTGAACTAAAAAAAAAAAAAAAAAAATATATATATATATATATATATATACTGGGTGATCCAGATAAATGGGACCCATAAAAAAAAGCCAAATATTCTTAATATTTAATTCCTTTCATAAAAACTATATATCATTCGAAAGAGTAGAGTTACAAGTTTATTATGAAATATTTATTTTTTAAAAATTACTCCTTTCAAACGTGCTCCATTAGTTGCCAAGCATTCCAGTGTTCTCGCTTGTAAGTTCTGCATCACTTTTGCAAGAGTGTGCGGTGGTATGGCCAGTATCTCATTTGTGATGGCGGCCTTCAATTCTTGCAAGGTCGTTGGGTTATTTCTGTAGACCCTACTCTTTAAATATCCCCATAGATAATAATCTAAGGGAGAAAAATCCGGAGACCTTGCGGGCCATTCAACGTCTCCAAATCTTGAGATTAACTCGCCTGGAAACGTTTGACGCAAAACTGCCATGCAGTTCCTCGTGGTATGGCAGGTAGCTCCGTCTTGTTGGAACCAGTGGTTTTCTAGACAAAGATCTCTTAATTTAGGAATAAGGAAATCGGTCAACATTTTTTCGTAGCGATCACCATTTACAGTGACCGTGTTTCCGGCGGAATCCTCGAAAAAGTACGGCCCTATGATCTGAGATGCAGTAAGACCACACCAAACAGTTACACGCTGACTATGCAACGGGACTTCGGTAATATTCAATGGATTTTCTGTTGCCCAGAAACGACAATTTTGTTTGTTTACAGTTCCATTCAAGTGAAAATGGGCTTCGTCTGACATAATCAAAGTTGCTAGAAAATTGGTGGTGGTCATTTACCTTCTGTTGGATCCATTGACAGAATTGTCGTCTTCGTGCGAAATCTCCATCGTTTAGTTGTTGCACTGTTTGAATTTTATATGGAAAGAACATTAAATTTTGCTTGAATATACGGTGTGTTGTTCCATATCCAACTCCTAACAGCTGAGAAGCACGTCTGATGCTTATGTTAGGATTATCCTGTACAATTTCATGAGTTCTGTTAATGATCTCGTCTATCCTTGCTGTGCGCACTCTTCCAGTTGGTTTTCTTTTTCCAATGCTGCCAGTTAGGGAAAAATTTCTGACACACCGACGGATTACTTTCTTAGAAGGTGATTTTGACATCTGAAAATTTGTCTTGAAAGATCTTTGAGCTGAAACTACACTTCTTCCATGCTCATAATATTGCTCAGTTATGAAACGCAGCTGTTCCACAGTCCATGAAGTCATCTTGACTTTTATTTTGTTTTGTATCTTATCTTGTCTTGTATTGTCAAAACCTATACAATCCTGTACAAACTTGTAACTATCCTCTTTCGAATGATGCGTATGATTTTATAAAAGGACTTATACTTTAAGAGTTACAGGGGTTTCTTTTGGGTCCCATTTTCTCTGGGTCACCCTTTATATATATATAATATTTTTTTTTTTAAGTTCGGGAAGAACCGATTCGCCTCTATTTAAAAGGGCATATCTCGGCGGAAAAACAAAGAAAAAGTGAGAGGAAAGACAGGAAAAAGAAAGGGTGGAGGGGACAGTCGAAGTGGAAAAAGACCAAGGATGACAAGGACTGCAGGGTCGAGCCCCATCATCCTTGGATGCTAGGGCCGGGAGGGCGCACGTGAAACCTCCAGGAACAAGCACGTACAAACGAGCACAAAGAGCACTCAAGAGCACGAGCTTAGAACCCCCTTGCGGGGAATATATATATATATATATATATACAGGGTGGGCCGTAAGTTTCCATACATAGGAAAAATTAAACGTTTGTTTTTATGTTTCAGATACCCTAAGAATATGCGTTTGACGAAAGAGCAACGAATTGAAATCATACTGATGGCTGGGTCGGGAAGCAGTCGCATGGTTGCAATGAACTTTAACAGACAACATGGAACGAACATCACACACGACACTGTGGCAAAACTTATTAACAAGTTTCAGAAAACTGGAAATGTTGCAGATCAACCGCGAAGTGGTCCAAGACGTACAGCCACCGATGAAGACACAACAGCTACGATACTTACAGCGCTTACACGGAGTCCCAGAAAAAGTACACGACGGTTGTCTGCAGAAAGTGGTGTCAGCAGATCGAGTATCAGGCGCATTTTGAAAGCAAACAAATGGCATCCATACAAATTGCATATGGCACAGCATTTGAGTGAAGACGACCCGGATAGACGGATGGAATTCTGTGAATGGGCATTAACCAAAGTGAACGAGGATGCAAACTTTTCAACTAAGATCTTGTTTACTGATGAAGCAAATTTTTACGTCAATGGAGAGGTTAATCGGCAAAACATACGTTATTGGAGTAATGCTAACCCTAACTGGCTGAGTCCGACGAAGATGCAAGGTGCCGGTAAAGTGATGGTGTGGGCCGGGATATGGGGTGACAGAATTATTGGACCAATTTTTGTCAGTGGAAATCTTAATGCCGAAAGGTATCTTAACATGTTGCAAGAAGAGATTTTCCCATCCCTGCTAAACGAGGAAGGTAACTTCCCAGTTTACTTCCAGCAAGATGGAGCTCCACCTCATTATGGTCTTCACGTGCGTCGGTATTTGGATCAGCAGTTTCCGGATGCTTGGATTGGTCGGCGTGGTCCTGTGGAGTGGCCTCCCAGATCCCCAGATCTCACCCCCCTTGATTTCTATCTTTGGGGGCACTTGAAGGCCATGGTGTATCAGGAAAAGATACGAGACATAAATCATCTAAAGGAACGTATCACCAACGCCATTACAAGCATAACGTCAACTGTGCTAATACGTGTTCATCAACAGTGGGGAACACGTATTGAAATGTGTTTTCAAAACAATGGCAACCATGTAGAGCATATTATATAAATAAAAATGGTTGTCCATAAAAAAATGTTTATTTTTCCTATGTATGGAAACTTACGGCCCACCCTAATAATAATAAAAGGACGTGTGTGTGTGTGTGTGTGTGTGTGTGTGTGTTCCAGCCATAACTCCAAAATGGATGCAGTTACAAACATGAAACTTCACACACATATTGATTAGGTCCCGAGGTTGTACACCTGGGTGTTAATAAATTAAATAATTAAAATTACTGGGCCCGAAGGCCCCAGCACCGCGATAAAACTGTAGAAAAGAACGCAGCCGTGAAAATCTTGAGCTTTACATTGTGTCATGATTTCTGAATCTTAAGATTTTCATGACTATAGTTTTAATGTCCCGATAATTGAACCTCTAATTACTGTCGGTTCAATTATTTGGTCAATAAAACTATAGAAAAGAACGCAGTCATGAAAATCTTGAGCTTCACACTGTCGCCCGTAATACTACTATATATATATATATATATATATATATATATATATATATATATATATATATATATATATATATATATATAAACATCGAACTAAACTCCTATTTGAAAATAATCAAAAAGATATCTGAAAATGGGAGAAATTTATTAAATTCATAGAAAACAAGAATACGAAAACTACGACTCGAAGTTAACAGACGCCGTTAGTATGAATGTTCTGATTAATTAAGAACAAAAAGATATTAAAGTATGGTAGCAAAGCAGCGAGTATCGTCAATAAGTGGGGGAAGGGGGGGAAGGAGAAAGAGTATTTCTACAACTTCGAAAAACTTGACCACCACAGCACACATTTTGAAGTTAATTCGCGAAACAAAAGTTACAAATAATCAGAAAACAAACAAAGATATTGTGTTTTCCAATTGGTGTTTGTAAACTAATACAAATCAGAACGACAAAGCAGTTAACATTTAGAGAGAACCCATTTAATCCAACTGATAGTAGTATAACTAACGTTTAACATATCCGTCAGTAATATCTTGTAAAATTAAGATTAAACAAATTCGTGTAAATTAAGCAAGTAACTCAGCACCAAAATTTGACTAACAAGGAAAACCGGACATAAAACTAATGAATAATTTTAACTTCAGTAAACGTCTACAACTCTACTTCAAAGCGAATTACTCCTGAATTTAATCTCAGCAAATCTAATACCAAAATACATTTCAGTAAAACAAGGAGACATATCAAGCATGTCAGATATTACATTCCTATTGAGCTGAGGCTCAGTTAGCAATTTAGCTATTTGGTTTAGCGGTTAATCGCGCACACATTATAGATTAGAGGTATGCACAAAGTATTAATACACTGAGAACATAATCTAAATATAGAATTCTAACGCAGTGATACTCCAAAATGAAAAGGAGGGACCATTTCCTTCTGCATTTAACCCTTTAACGCCGGAATTGTTTGTAGGGTTAAGTTATGAATGCGTGTCTCTGAAACGTTATCAATATGTAGCGGTCGTCCTTTAAGGGTAAAGTTCAGTATGGCTTCCTCCTGTAAACCAACAAACGCGTAAAAGGTACTCGACCTCACTTTGCGCAGTGTCGAAATTACCTTTAGAGAGAGAGTCAGTGAATTTTGAAACAGGTTTTATTAGTTCTGGAAGAAAAGTAGAGGTTTGTAAGAAACCCACCGCTTTTGAGGAATCTCCAAGAATAAAAGTCCAACCATATCATTACGTCAAGTCACGGTCCTCTGGAGGTAATTTTTAGGAGATAGAATACCTTTTACACATTTTTTTCACTTACAGAAAGAAACCACAAGAAACTTAAATGTAGAAAGAATCTTTCCGAGTTCCTCTTTATCATTCTGAAATGATGAATGATGAATTCCTCGTTTGGATTACGTTCTCACTGTACTAATAATTTGCCTACGTCCTGTACATGAACACAACTAAATTGTATTTTAATTGTAGTGTGATTTATTTTCAAATGGAGCTGCAACTTCTACTTCAAAATGATTATAAAGGATGAAGCCTGAGAGAATAATACCCAAATCTCATGCCTACAATAGTGATTTTTTAAAGAATAATTAGTGTCGTGTGAGCGGCAACAGCATGCCTAAATAAATAACTTGTTCTATATTAAATTCTTTACAGTAAAAGTAATCTAGAGAACGATAATTATTATTACAACAACTAGATCAGCGTTGACAAAATCCAAAAATAAAAAAGAGAGCCGAAATACGCACTCAAATTAGAAGGCGAGATATTAAGGTTGGGTTAAATTTAATCCACAACAACAATCAAAGATTGGTCACTTACTCCACCGTGTGTGTCCCTCTTGCGTTCCGTAAAAACAAAGAATTCTCCAAGTTAGCACTGTAATCACAGAGTTTGAAAACAGCCTTCCTAACTCCTACACTTTGCTTAGTGCTTTCTAGCACTTTTATAGTCCTAATATTTAAAATAGTTTCCAAGCGAATTTATGGTACTTTCAGCAAAAGTTTGGAAGTTATGATTACTTCAATTAAACCTCTTGATAGTTTCCTACAAATTCCAAACCAAACAGCGGATCTCTGTCTTATTTATGCGATGATTATACTTTGGCAAGCTAAAATTATATGCATTAAAAAAAAAAGAGATATACAGCATTAGCTACTGATTTGCATGACTTCCCTCCTGAAAGACCCTTATTTAATTTAACATGTATAAAAACAGGTTTATATTTTTACAAACGTACAGACCATATATATACACACACACACACACACACACACACACACATATATATATATATATATATAAGGAAAAATTGTCAAACAAAAAAGCAAGCAAACAAAAATTTCCTTCGTAACCCATTTTTTAAATTAACTATATTTTGGAATGTGAAATGGTCAATGGTGCCATTGTTTCACTACAAAAAACGAGTCTCCTTTCCCAGATATTGTCGCCCAGCAACTGCTGACGCTAAAACTCTTTAGAAGCAAAAGAAGGAAAGAAACAAGTTGCAATATGAAAGAACATATACAGGACTCAAAGGGCTTAATCATCATAACGTATCACTGTACTGTGTGGCTAACGATGTACTAGATGCTTCGCAACCCATTAGTTTAAAACGAGGTCATCTCATTTTGTTTCTTTGGTGATTCTTCTCAATAATTAGTTGTAGCGTATGACTGCCGTTGCTGAAGGCAGTTTAATTCAGACTGAATTTGGTGTTAAGGAAAGAAGGATGGCGGTTTCAGACCCCGAACGAGGGAGGAAACCAGAAAGCATAGTCCACTACTGCATTTGAAATAATTTGCTTTGGCAATCTTTAGTGTGAAAATCAATCCAAAAAATGAAAGAATGGCATTGAAAATATTTAAAATTCTAAACAAAAGCTTCAACTTCAGGGCTGAATAAAGACCAATTCACACACAACATTCAACGCAATTTTAAGTTTTTCTGCGTGATGACCATGAAAAAAAGAAAACTAGAAATATCCATAATACTCCTCCATGGATATAAACAAAGGTAAAAAACAAAATAGGAAGTAAACTTTCAGAAGTAAACTTACTTGGCAAAACCGATAAAATCTTCATGGTTGGTGTTCATGTAGGCCAATTCACAATCGTTCATAAGAAGAATGCTTTCCTTGCAATTCTGTTCCCTTTCTCTGATGTGCGTCGTGATTATTCTCTCTGTTTCCTCCTGAAGACGAGGATACCGAGACATCTGACGATCAGAGATATTTCTTTAATTACCGTTCGACTCTGTGAAGCGTTTTTATTGTACATGTCATATGCAAATAAAAAAGTCATGCCTTTTCTTTATAGTTTTTATGTTAAGAAAGTGTGGGCAAAGACCATTCTAAAACTAAAATTTTTAAGCACTTTTAAAAGTGATTTTTCCCTTACTTTCGCGGCGCAGAAGCGCACCACGTTGGACAATTCTTGCACCACTAAATCGACACATTTCAGACTTGGTTCTTTTAGCCTGGCAATCTGTCCCTTAACGATGGCGTCGAAGGCCATGTCGGGCGTGAACAAACCAACACGAATACCGCGGATGTTACGAATAGCGAACGCGATCTCCCTCCGCAAATCCTTCTCATCGAATTCAATTCGAACGATTTCGTAAGGAAAACGTTCGTGGAAGAGACGGTTAATTTTGGCGCCTCCGGACAGCTCGTTCGTGTTCACCAGCGCAGAACCCGACCCCTCAATTGCTCTCACAAAGTCGTTCTGCAGCTGTTGGATCATCCTGTAAAGAGAACCACCTTCAACTCAGCTTTTTGAGCTTCCATTATATATACGTTTTTTCCATGGCTTGGTTCTAAGCAAGCAGTGATTCAAAATGAACAATAATAATAGAGCTCAAACTATCATCTTTATTCATAATCACAAACATTATGGGATTCTCTGTTCCCATCATCAGTGGTTTAAAATGAATTATGGAAATACACAATTGTTAAAAATAGATAGTATGACGAATAATTTATTACAATTGGTATGAATTGCAGTACTTTACCTCTTATTTATATCAATATACATACGAGTATTACAGCAATATTTACATTGTACTTGATATGGCTTTTTAATTTAAGAAAAATGGGCACTAATTAATAACATTAACAAGAACTGCTCGTTTCATACTGATGAGAAAGTGATAATTTTAAAACAGAACTATTGTCATTCAGACCTAGTTTATCTTTGTGATATCTTCTTCTAATATGCATAAATGGTTTAGATGGTTGTTGGGTTTGAGAACTTTAAAAAATGTAATAATGGGGGTTGTCTAACCTTTCTCTCAACATCTACGGCCATATGACGGAGGGGACCGACAGCTTTACGTGGGATCCGAATCATGGGTCGCTGCATAATCTGCACGCGGAGGACGGTCTCCCATCCAATTACTTTCCAGACCTAATGTCGCTCAACTTCCCTGATCGACGGGAAGCGGTGTCACGACACTAGGCACGAAGTATCCCGTGAATAATTTTTAACTGATAGGTTGTTAAAAGGGTGGTCTTTGGGCGAGTGGTATTTGGATGGTTTCTTTAGATGTTACTAGGTTTTGGAAAAAACTCCGATGCACTCATTCATCTTACGTCTGTACTGGCGAATCGTACTACAAATAAATCGCGCGTTGCAGCGCATAAAATTGTAGGAATAAATCAGATACAAGCATAAATTGGATGGAATATTCTTTGTGGTTAACGAACACTATTTTTGGAAGGTTTCAAAATGCTGTTGGAAAACCGAGGCTAATATTTTTGGATACTCGTGACTTTAGTTTGTGGTTTTACTGGTTGACAAAAGGTTGGATTAAGTATTAAAGGTCTTTCCCTACAGAAGGTGGTTTCAATTATGGTTGGTAGATAATATTGAAGCGTTGAGAGATTGAGAATGTATATTTGGTATGGACGTTACTCAGTCTCTCTCTCTCCGGGTACTGTATTCCAGAATGAAAATTCATAATCACAGGGTTCCCACTCTGTTCCTTTAAATACAAAAATATAGGATAGCCTATTTCCAAATAAAAATATACGACAGTCGTATAATTTCTGAACGTTGCAAAATAAATTACAGGACACTAATTACTTTTACTATATTCTAACGTTTTTAAATTATTTTGGCTCAGTCTCATTCCCTTTAACCTTGATTTTGCTTCCGCCCGAATTGTTCATTCTGACGAAGGTCAAGCTTGTCACTCCACCTTAGACCTACAATTTAACATGGAATCCGAACCACGACCCACCAGCAGACCAACGTCTTAACCACTAGGCTACCTATTTCTCTACTAACCAATTTCTTTGTGTGGAAGAATGAACAGACCCGTCACCGGGTCTCGATCCCGGTGCCGATGGATTCGTAGTCAGCGACGCTAACCACTAGACCACCGAGGCGGATAGTGAATATATAATCACTAATAGTAATTATATAAAGGTAACAGCCAGGAAGCTAGTTTCCCCACGACGCGACGTGCGGGCGAGTGTGACCTAAGGGTTACTTTCAGCCCGAGCATTAACGGGGTAAGCGGCCAACTCAACCAAACCCAGAAGACAGCAAGGTGGGAGCGAACCAGAGCCTCACCACTCAGCCACCGAGCTACCAGGAGCCCAATAATGATTAGAACAATAATAATAACAATAATAAAATATAGAAAACTCGATACTAAACTAAACTGCTATTTCATAAGCTCTCATATGGTAGAGTTTAGGTTCAATGAAGGCCTAATTAACGAAGTATTCGGTGGATAAATTTTTAAGATGGATTTTAATTTCAAGGCAGACTAAATGAGGCAGAAGTTAATGAGCTGTAATTAACATTTTCACTTACAAGTTACAGGTTCATTTTACCATATGTAAAAAATTAGTTTTTAGCTGGATCAACCTTATACTCGTATTTAAGGTGTTCGAAAGGTCAAGAAGCAAAGGAACAATATCATGTATATTACTTGAATCTTATTTACCCTAATTAAGATACTTCTTCACAACCTTCGCCTGCAAAGTACTAGAACCGATCATTCGTTAATTAAACTAGGGCATATTTAGACATTTATCGGATAGGCTTAATTTTATCTTAAAAAAATCTAAAAACTTCAAATTGCTTATATTTTAAAAACTATTAAACATTGTATTATAAAATAGGCCCATATTAATTGACAAAGTTGGATATAAATAAAATAGGTCTACGTTTCAAGACAATTATAGGACAGGTAGGAACTCTCTAATTAGAACAAATTTTATTTACTCAATGCATTTTAGTTTTTATGACCCTCCATTTGCGAATATATGGCAGTGTATGAAGGAAATGTTGCCTAATTTTATATCTGTAGGTATTGTGTATGTTGTATGGAACCTGTTATTTTCTGGTGGTCGCAATATCGTTGTCAGATATGAAACTTAATGAAGAAAATTCTCTACAAATGAAAGGGGGACTGACGTTCTCCAAATGTTAGTGAATGGAGAACTTAGTTGGTTTTGTGGCTACATTGGTGTAAAAACACAAAAACAAATGAAAAGGCTACTTGTCCACCTTCACTTATAAATTTACATTCACGAACAACTTTAGCAGTGGTTCGTAAAGTCACCAATGTTGAGAGCACTTAAATCGAGGATCAATGAGCATCAATGCATCAGTAGTCGAACTTCCCATCTTCTCGACAAACCAACTAAATCCTCCTACATCCACAAACATTGTGAGCACCACCACAATACTGTGATATAATGAATTTTCTTTATTAAATACCCTACTTGGCAACTAACACGGATTGAGAAGTATGGAATCGCTTTATGTAGGATGAGGCCTACTTCAAATGACTAAGAATGATCACGTAATTCACATGTAACAAAGTATAAACTTAAAATTCTTTAGAAAGTAAAATGAGTACAATTGACGCTGTTTTAACTTGTTTTACGTTCTGTTATCCATTGATGATGATACTTGACGCTTTCGAAACGTCTGGCAATAAATGATGAAAATGTTGATAGCTTTCGTTGTTCGTCATTTTTACGCTTAAATGTACATTCTCTTGAAACAAATTCGGTTAAATACTGTTACATAACACGTGATACTTTTTTTATGAACTGAATGATGAAGAGAGACCGAATTACGACGTTCTTTTCATTGAATATAATTTTTAAAGTCTCTTTTTACACTAAATTAAGACCCGATAAATGAACATCAGTTATTATAACGAGCAGACGAGTTTGTTTAATCTACTTTAGTCATAATACAGTGTCCAGAAATAAATCCTTAAACGCATGAAGTTCTTTAGTTTTATCTCAGCTTGTTGACAGATAAAATATAACAATAATGACAATTTCCATAAAAGAAAATGAACAAAAGTACTTTATAGGAAAGCTGACACTACGCTAGTAAACTGGTACCGTTACAGAAATCACACGAAACTGGTGTACTAATTAAAAAACAAATTTCCTATCGATATCGATCAAAGTGTAAACCTTTTCAGAGGGCATAGCTACACGGATCGATGATCCGTCTAAGTAAATGCAAATAAATCATCATCCCATTTAGCAGTCATTAAAATACCAGAGATGGTGCGACAAAAAATAAAAAATGTAGTTATTAAATAGGCACAAACTGGAACAATATTAGTAAAGAATTAATTAAACCACGACGAAACAGTTTCTAATAAGTTAAAAACTTAACTTTTGCTACCTGGATTCAATGAAAACCTCTTAAGCCGCATTTACATTGATGCTAACTTGTTATCTACATATTAGCTAGCATTATTATCGAACAAGCAGTTAGTGTGCACCGTTTACATTGGAACATCTAACATGTTCAGTCAACTAATACCATCTGCCGAATATAAAAGAGAGAACGTCACAAAGGCACAAACATTCGTCTGCTAACTAACTAACTAACTAACTAACTAGTGGACAGCAGGGTTGCCAACCTATCACAAAACGATGCACACTAACCATGTTAAATAATATGCTAAGCCAACACCAACATGTAGATAACAAGTGAGCGTCAATGTAAATGCGGCTTAATACAAACCGCAGTTAATAATCGAAAACAAGTACCACACGTTGGGGTATAATCACAATCATTAGTAGCTGAGAAACGCAAATAAAAAGTCCTTGAATTTTGGCAGCTATAAAATAAAGCCTGGACAACAAATTCTCAACTTTAATAAACCAGCGAAATTTAGGGTTAATTTACATTTAACTCACTGACAAACGTCTTCAATTTAAGCTTTTGTTAATATACATTTTACATGACCAAATGTAAAAAAAAAAAAAAAAAAAGCTTCAGAAAAAGTCAAACAACTTCCAATTTCACCTCCTGTTAACGTAAAAACAAATGAAAGGTGTGTGTGTGTATATATATATATACACGCCGTACATATACAAGGGGTAATCGGAGAGTAACTTTTAAGGAACCTACAAATCTGAAAACGTTTATTTCCTGCACGAGTTAACATAACTGCATTTGTAGTTCTGGCACGGCACTACTATTCCACATAATTTTGGTACGGTTGAGATACTTGTCTCCGGTACAAACCAGCTTTACAAAGCCAGGCGCTAAGAACTTCGTGCTTAGTGTATTTAACAACTGTCGAACTTCTCTGTCCTCGTCATCCGTGAGGAAGTGGCGGCCGCAGAAGCATTTCTTCAGGGGTTTTATGTTCATAGTTGGTGGGTGCGAGATCTGAACAACTGTACGAAGGGTGGTCGAGGACCTCCTACATTAACTTCTGCGACCGCTCTACCATCTAGCGGGCGGTATGGGGATAGACATTGTCGTGCAGAAGAATGACACCCTTAATTAAGAGTCCTCGGGACTCCGGTCAGATAGCTTTACGCAGTCTCTGTAGCGTTGTACACTGTAGTAACATAAACGTTTGCCAATGCCCTAATAGTAAAAAAATCCAATGGCAATAGACCCTCAGCGTCTCAAAGGACAATTGCAATCACCTTGCCCGAAGAAATTGTCGATTTGAACTTTTAACTCGCACAAGTGCTTCCGTGCCATTGCCGCCTGGTTCATCTCGGGTGCGAGGAGCGTTGTAAATTGGACATTCTGCGGTTCATGCTGCTCTTCGCGTGATCCTCGCTCAATTTGTTTGTTATTCGTAAGACAGTTCGAGGTGAGCGACTGATGAAAGTATGATGATTAGCCCTTCCTGTTGGATGCGCCACTCCACGCATATACTCCATGTCATTCCGTATCTGTACGCCCACGAATGAACCGTTTCTACCATACCAACAACTGCTGCCAGGACACAAGTCGCCGTATACATCAACAATTTGGCGATGAATGTCGGCCGTTGAGACGAGTTTTGCCCACAGAAAACGGATTGCACTGCTAACCTCGTCGCCTAATCATGTTTCCAGTCGTGCCGCCGTTTTCTCCCTCTAACTGCGGAACACCAATGCACTCCACACGTCACATCGTCATCAGGGATACCAACTTTGCCCATTATGCGAGTATCGATCACTGCGTCATCAACTGGTCAAAGCGAGCCTTATAAAGTTACTCGCCGATCACCTCCTATATACATTCATAAAAATCTAACTCCAATTAACGGGAGGTGAAGCAGTAATTACAGGTGCAACTGTTACCCCGCATTCCGTCTTACTTGCACAGGAGGAAAACATAACTGATTTTGTTGCGCTCTTTATTTCTCCTGGAAAGAAAATCTCCCTTCATTATTGTCCCAGGCTCAACTTGTTAAAAGTTCTTTTCCCATCTTAAAAAGTAGTCACTTTTACATGAAAAAGCATTTTATATATATATATATATATATATATATATATATATATATATGCTACGTCGTGGCCGATGTCGTAGTTAAGCGACATTGGGTCTGGGTAGTAGTTGGATGGGAGACCGTCCTCTGCGCCAAGATTATGTAGCGACCCGTAGTTCGGATCCCACGTAAAGCTGTAGGTCCCCTCCGTCATATGACCTCAGATGTTGCGGAGGAGGTTAAAAATTATATATATATATACAGGGTGTCCCAGGAGGAAATGTCAAGAATGCACCATTTCACTCTTTGGGTATTTCTAAGTAGAAAGTATTATATCGATATGGGTCTGATTCCCAACCGTTACCGAGATACAGGCCTCTACATTTGGGTAATTAAAACATAATAAAAAGGCGATCTTAGATACTATTTAATGACACTTTTGGTTTACAAAAAGTACAAACATACAATACACTATTGCACTTATTGCAGAATGGTTTCAAAGTGACCCCCCTCCTTCTTCAATGCACGCGGCGAGCATCCGATCCATCGAGTCTTGCCAAGGAAAACGCGGAAGTTCATTTCTGAGGTTTATGAACGCATCCTGTATACGTGCAACCAACTGCTCCCTAGTTTCGGGCTTACCCCGCTGATAAACGTTACTCTTCAAGAACCCCCAGACAAAAAAATAATGTAAATAAATAATGTGAGGATCTGCACAGTTGCCAATGTATCATTAAATGTCATTGAATATTATCTAAGATCGGCTTTTTATTATGTTTTAGTTACCCAAATGTAGAGGCCTGTAAGGCCTGTATCTCGGTAACGGTTGGGAATCAGGCACATGTCGATATAGTACTTTCTACTTAGAAATACCCAAAGAGTCAAATGGTGCATTCTTGACATTTCCTCCTGGGACACCCAGGTATATATATATAACTTTTCGATAATGTTAAACAAAAATAAAGATTTAAATTGAAAAATATAAAATTTAAAAATTTAGTTCCCAAAATTAACTTTTAATAACTGACCCAACAAATTCTAAGTTTCAAATCTGAGCCACACCCGAACAGCTCGAATGCTTTTGAAAGCTACAATAAATTACAAAAGTAAACAAAGTAACTAAACAACAATAACTTATTATCAAAGTCATTTGAATTTGATGAAAAAGGCAATTACTCGGGCTCAATTATCTACTAAAGTGATAAATATTAAACGGGAAAGAACATTTATATTAACAACAGATTAAAAGCTTCTCCAACTGAATAAAGTTTTTGACACCAAAATTCAAGGAAAGAAATGAAATGTTAAATAATAATTCATATTAAATTGCTAAAGTAACCTTTTGTATTTGAGTTATGATGGGATCGTAGTTAATCAAAACCAACTCAATCCACAGCTCAAAAATCAACATTAAAAATACCTTCAAAACGAAGTGTTTATTTACAAAAAGAACATTAAAATATTAAAATGAACAGGGAATTATTTTTGACAACGTCGCGAATCTTATTCAATCGCGAACCAAAATGCGAGTAAACAAAACTAAATCTTTTAAGATTTTCACCAAATTTTCAAGATCGTTTGCTATTTAGGTGCACTGTTTGAAAAACATTATAAATGTTTCGAAAATAATTTTTTTCCAACATGGTAGTAACCACAGGGTCTTAAATTGAACGACCCTAGATAATTCGTCTATCATCAGATTCGGCCAAATTTTGATAGTAGTAAATATGAGACAGGAGAATTAAATAGTAATTTCAAAGCGCTATTAATGAATACCATAAATAAATCAGAAATATAAGTATTCGCATAAAATAACTTTTTTTTTCCCTTTTTTCCCCCACCTAAATAATATGTAAAAATGAGCAATTTTCCGCGTGTAATTTAGCTCTCATACTTTTATCCGATACAAATACAGACACAAAGTATGAAAGAGTGAACGATACATCAAATCCTACATTACGAAAGGTTGAAGAGTTTTAAGTTTAGGACTCAAAACTATAATGAACAATAAGAGCCAAATATTCTTCTTTAAGAAGGTATTAACAATTATTCTCAGTTCGAAGTTACGCTGAAATAAAAGTGCTTTAAAGATGAATGAGCGAATGCGTTTTACCCTTCTGGATCGATATTTTTTTCAAACCCTAACCGTGACCATTTCCATACACAGACCAATTTTACTTTTAACTTGTATAAAGAAATGATTGTTTTATAAGTAAAATCATTAAACTTCCTTATTGCCCCCAAAATATTACAACCATTTCGAGCCACACTTTACGAGTAAATATGAAAATTAAAAATAGAGTAGATCATACGGGGTATGGAGATTTAAATGCTTTTCAAAGAGTGATCACGAGAGATTAAATTATTAAACTGTAGATAGTAAGTCAAAAAAAAAAATAAATAAAAAAAATATCGCTAAATATATAAGATTGTAACATATATTCGGCTCGATTTTTTAGTTTATTCAGAACAAAAATTAAAGGACAATGACAAATTAATCATCAATATAATTCCCTTCTTTTTCTATAACCTCCTCTCACCTGTAGGAAAGTTTTTTATGCCACGTTCGAAGAAATCCCTTGGTTTCGAGTTAAAAAAAGCGATCACTTCGTTTTCGATAGCTTCCCTGGATTGCAACTTTTGTCCATCTAGGTGGTGTTGCAGACTTCTGAATAAATGGTAGTCTGAAGGTGCGATGTCCGGAGAATAAGGTGGATGAGGCATTTTTTCCCAACCAAATGCCTCCAATTGGGCAGCGGTGATTCGAGCAGTGTGAGGGCGCGCGTTATCTTGGTCGAATAGAACACCTCTACGATTAATTAATGCAGGACGTTTTTCTTGTAATGCCATCTTCAGTCGTTGGAGTTGTTGGCAGTAGACTTCAGCTGTGATTGTTTGGTTATCTGGCAGAAGCTCAAAATGAATAATTCCTCGCATATCCTACCAAACGCATAGCAAAATTTTCTTTGGATGGGATCCATTCCTTGGCTGAGGTTCAGGTTTTGTTTCACGGCTAAGCCACTGATGTCGACGCTTAATATTGTTATAGAGGACCCATTTTTCATCCCCAGTGACGATCCGATTCAAAAATGGTGCCTGCAGTTACCGAGAATGCAGTGATGTGCAAATATCGATTCGATGTTGAAGATTCGCTCGTGACAAATCATGCGGAACCCATTTTCCAACCTTCACTACTTTTCCTAACAGCGTCAAATGACGATGAATGGTCATATGGCTAACGCCGAGTTGCAGGCCAAGTTCTCTTTCAGTTACCGTTGGGTTTTCCTCCACTGTTGCTTTCAGCAACTCATCAAACTCATTTGGTCGTCCTGTTCGTTGATAATCTTTCAGACTAAAGTCTCCATTTCTGAACTTCTCAAACCATCTCCTACACATCCATTCGCTCACAACATCATTTCCATAAACTCTCTGAATGTTTCTTGCAGATTCACTAGCGTTATATCCTTTATGGAACTCATACAGCATCACATGTCGAATATGCTCTTTCGTGGGCTTCATGTTTTTTCAATTACTGTAATATCGTAGGGGTGGCATTGTAACTGTACGAAAAACACCAGAGAAAATATTCATTAGCCTAATCCTACACTAGCCTAAGTCATTCTGTATCGTGATAAAACCTGTGCGAACATGTCTCCGCGTGTATTTTGCAACATTTCTAAAACTATTTCACATTATCTTGAGGTTATTCTATTATCTATCGTCCGTTTTCTAATCGAGCAGAATTTACGTTACAACCTGATAATTTTAAATGAAATATATATGCCATTTTCTTACGCTTGTAACGCCCTTATAATAACTTTCATTTGTAGAAATTACGGAAGTTGCGAGTTAACAAAAACCCTAAGACCCACTTTAGGGTAACCAAAGAAAATAGAAGCTAGAAAGGAGAGAGGAAAAAATGAAAGGTAACATCCAAGAAGTTCATTTCTCCAAGGGTCACCTGACCCACAGCAGAAACGGAATAAACGGTGAACTCGACTCCACCCGATGCCAGCGAAAGAGAAAAAAATGACAAATGAAAACGAACTGTCGGAACAACAGCAATGTCCCCGTCTACATTCGTAACCCTGACCTTTGGTGCAAAAACCCCGTTTCTCGCTCATGAGACATCGTCTCGTGACGATATACGCGTGCATGAAGTTTCATTAATTTATGTTGAGCGATCAGAAGTTATGACCCAGACACGAAGCACCTCCATTTGACCTTGACCTTCGATACAGGAACTCTAATCTCGCTCATGACCCTTCGTCATGCGTGTGGCGTTTCATCAATTTATGTTGAGCGACTCAAAAGTTTTAGCCAGGACACGAAAGCGTGACGAAAGCGTGACGAAAGCGTGACGAAAGCGTGACGAACGGACAGGTGCAGTCGAGGGTGGCCCCTCCAAGTTTATTTGTTCGGGGACATGGCGAAGAAAACTCGACTCTCGCATTACGCTTACACTTACATATAAACACGCAAAAGCTTTCACAAAGAAATAGTAGTGGTAGTGAAGTATAGAATAAACAAGGCTCTTAGGACCTTTTCTTCCGCCAACCAATGCCAACAGAAAATCATGATGAGAAAATTATAAGAAATAAAAAGTATTATTATAAGAAGAGCTTCAGAGTTCATTCACACGCATTAGAAAATAGAAAAATAAATGACGACAGGAAACGCTACACAACTTTACGTAATCTACATCCTACGCATTTTTGTAGGATATTTATTTATTTATCAGAGAGAGGTCATAATTCATTCGCGGCAACATTTTTTGGTTGAATCCTGAAGACTGTTAAACCGACTGCTTACTTTTGAAAAATGGAAAACGATCGTAATTTTGTACCTAACGACGACGCTCACAAATAACCGTAGGACAAGTTACCAGTTCTTTCCTCAGCTTTTAGTTAAAATTAGGTTGTTTAGCATTTCTATTTAATATAATACATAAGTGGGTCAGTACTTCTTATAAAAAGCTGAAAATAAAACATTACTTTCATAATAAAAACTTCTGATACTGAACATTTCACATTGTTATTATATATATATATATATATATATATATATATATATATATATATATATATATATATATATATATATATATATATAGTCCCTAACTATTTAGCAGAAATAATAATATTTTAAGGAAAAAAGAACAGCATTTTCAGGCATTTTTCAGGTTGCTCGCCAATGCTGTAAAATTTTCATGCAGAAGTAAGCCTAACCTTTAAGTTAGATTAACGCTATTATTTCCTATTTCCGAATATGTTTTTTTACCCCTGAGAACACCCCCTCGCCTTCAGCTCCCATCTAAAAAATCGCCTTTAGTGAACGCTGTTTGAATGTCGTGACGCGAGATAGGTTATGAAATTGAATGATTGTGTATAATCTATGTAGAACGTAAAATTTGGTTTACATGATCATGCTTCGGTTCTCGGCAATTATCCCAGATTTAGAGAAAACATCGTCGTTGCCAATAAAAAATTACAAACAGAACGGGATCTATGATACATAAGCAGAATGACAGATAGCATTGAACTGGCGCATTTCTATCATTCTACTTAGGTCTGATCGATCCCTATTCGCTCGTGTACAATTTCCTTTCCTGCACATGGAAAAATATTTATCGGCAACGACGAAACTATCATCCAGTTACGGTCAAAACATTCCCCATGCGGAGGGAGGCCTAATACTTATACAGTAGACCCTCGCCGTTTGCAGATTTTTTGTTCGCGGTCAATTTATTGTGACAATTCGCGGGCCACAGCGAACAAAGTAGTTCCCGCGGAAGAATACAGGCGCCATTTTATCTCCCGCGTAGCGTCAGCCTGAGCTTGCTAGCATCCCGTTAGGTTGTTCCGTGCATCTCGTGATTTTATTTACAACTTTTTGATCATGGCATCCAAGAGAAAATCACCTCCATTCAACGTCATCTCATTACCATCAACTCGTCTTTATTGACATCATCGTCATCTTTGCATTAAATTTATCATCATCATCACAGTATTACAGATACGTACAGTTTATTAAAGGGGTGGTTTTATTTTTATTGAAGCTATTTTTGTTCTTAATAACCCATTCTTCTTCGGTAAAGTATATACCACAAAAACAATGCACAAACTCGTATATACTGTGGTTAAGACGCTGGGCTGTTGATGGTTCCACGTTAAACTGTAGATCTAAGGTGGTCATTTGTATAAAGAAATATATGGCAGAGAGGATAAATTATTTTTTAGACTAAGTACTTAACCCTATTTTCCCCATAAGCTTTTAAGTTCGCGCATCGCGGATTTGCCGTTCGCGGCGAAATCCAAAAACGTAACCTCCGCGAACGGTGAAGGTCTACTCTATACAAATTGACATTACCTCCGATTTCGAAATGCAAGGTGGTACGTGCTTTTACATCTAAAATCATTTAAGATAACGATATGGAATGACCCAATAAACTCGCCAATCATACATTTCGAGATGCAAATTAATAGCTTGCTAATCAAGTAATGCGGAGTAAGAGAGGGCTTCATCATTGCCCTAAAAAGTATGAATGGAAAATAGCAGAGTTCTTGCTATTTTCGTTTGTAAAACGAAAAAAAAATGGAGTTATACCGACAAAATTCTTGTTACACTTACGAATCCAATAATGCTAGAACGGATTATGAACGATCCTCGCTCCACTCGGATCCCTAGGTAGTAATAAACGAATACGTCTAATCAACACTATAGTTACTAATATTAGGAAGTGGCAAAGATTCTACCAAAAGACTGTGATTTCAGTCAGACGATCTAAAATCAATATCAGAATGTTTCATACTGATCTCATTAAAAGATTAATGTTCCCTGTCCTATGCAGTAATGAAGAATGAGTGCGTTTGACTCGGTCGTGTTTGTTCGAAGGAAAGTGATTAATTCCCATAGCTATTTACATATTTGTTTCTAATCTATTCATGCGAAGGTGCGCGTCATTATGGAATCACTCAAAGATTTGTAACCATGATCTTTTAGACAAAGCGATTACTTTTAAAAATATTTTTTATAATGCAGAATAGGTCTCTTCACAGCTCGCTCACAAATTAGGTTGATGTATTCTCATTGAATACGTACAAATGCAAGGATTATAATATTTATATTAGCGCAAAGGTATACTTTGACATCAGGATTTATGAACTCGCTATGGCATAGTGGAATAGTAATTTTCAATCGTCCAGCAAAAACCAACGTCTATCGGTAGAATCTTAGCCGCTTCATAATATTAGTAACTACAATAATAATAAACTCGCTCCTACGATATGGACACATTTCTGAACAATAATCTTGAAGTGGTTATTCACCTCGTAGACGATTACTGTTCGGCAGAATTTCTTTTGAAGCTGGTTGGTCTCTTTCATAGGAGGGCAAGTCGGCGCATGTGCGATTTGGGATAGTATGTATTTAAATTATGACTTTTATTTAGTTGCATTTTGGTTTGGGACTGAATAAAGTCTACAACGCGGCCAAAGATCTTTCCCTGTTCGTTTCAATATTTCATGAAAATGTGGTATTTTATATATATTTATATATATATATATATATTTATATATATATATATATATATTATATATATATATATAATATATATATATCCCCGCAAGGGGGTTCTAAGCTCGTGCTCTTGAGTGCTCTTTGTGCTCGTTTGTACGTGCTTGTTCCTGGAGGTTTCACCTGCGCCCTCCCGGCCTAGCACCCAAGGATGGTGGGGCTCGACCCTGCAGTCCTTGTCATCCTTGGTCTTTTTCCACTTCGACTGTCCCCTCCACCCTTTCTTTTTCCTCTGTCTTTCCTCTCACTTTTTCTTTGTTTTTCCGCTGAGATATGCCCTTTAAATAGAGGCGAATCGGGATTGCAGACAATCAACCAGAGAAGAACTCCGGGAGGGGGACGTTTGATAGGCGACAGATAATGGTGGAACACCCTTTTTTCCTGTTACTGTCCTCTTTAGCCGATTTTTTTAAATGTTTCACATGTACCCTGTGAGCAGTCCAGCATGCTCTCAAGCACATATTTCGTCCCCTATTCTTCATTACACATACATGCCACGCATTTCACACACTATACAATCTTCTCAAAATTGATACAAAAAATGGTATGAACCTTGATTTCGGCTCTCTTCCCCTTACACATTAGGGGGGGGGGGGCATGCTTCGGGCGCTTGCCCTTGGCTCCTCCTCCATATATATATATATATATATATATATATATATATAATATATATATAACTAAAGCTCGTCGAAAAAGCTAAAACATTAAAAACCTACAAAAAAGTGTGTGTGTGGGGGGGGGGGGGGGATTGTTTTGGATCTCTTCAGCAAACTTAATTTTTAAAAAATGTCTCGACCACCATCAATAACATTCAAACAAATTGCGCGCACGTTTAATTCAGAGAAAATCTTAGGTGGTCAAAAGGGAGCTCAAATTTGTCTTCAAATTAAAATTATCACGACTTCCACAAACGTACCTCAGAATGAACATTATTGAAATGCAAAAATGATTCAATCATCCATCATATGAAAAAAAATAAGAAAAATCCCAGTTCATACGAGGTAGAAAAGCCATTAGAATCAAAGGC
>JAJOZX010000145.1:847500-917500 GCA_023014485.1 Bathynomus jamesi | reverse complement strand
AGTCTGGTATTATAACGATTTGATGGGGGAGGGATGGCTCTTTGAATGGGTGATTATGTCGATTTTTGTTGGTAACTTTGAACATATTGACAGCAACACTGAATTTGTACGAGTCATTTAGTTTTAAAATACTTACCTCTTTAACCCTTTGAGGACTACGGGAAATATTTGTCCCAACGGAAATAATAATATAAACTGTACAATGATGCAACGTTTCTAGAAATACATCTACATGTTTATATAGGTATCGTTTAGTTGTCGGAAAATTAACCCAAAAATGGGTCATTTAAGTGACTATAGTTACTAACATATCTAATTGTAAATAACAATAAAACAAACTTTTAAGTTCAAAGAAAGGTACTCTGGTCGTCAAAGGGTTAAACAATGGGGAAGCGTGACTTTGGCTATTGTCATTATTCGAGAGAAAGAGAGAGCGCGGATACTTTTATGAATTACTTCCAAAAGATGTTTTACATATTCCTTTGAGCTACCCCATGCTGTAATACAATATAATAAACGTGGATGGATGAAGGAATGATACGTATTGGGTAAGGAGTGCGTTTTGAGGAAGGGTCTTTTTCAGTTTATATAATATGAAGAGAAATCTTGATATTTTGGATTTGATATGTTGTATATTACTTTTGAAATTTAATTTGTCATCTAAATTAATGTTAAGTACTTTAACCTCATTCACCCTTGCAATAGTAGTATTCCCAATTTTTATTTGACAATTTGTATTAATATGTTTTGTGGTAATAATCATACAAGATGACTTTGTCAGGTGAACAATAAAAGTTTATTAGCATACATCCACTTGTACACATTTTGTAACTGCCTGTTCGTCTCATTAATCAGAAAATCTGCTTTATGATGGGAAGCAAGTTTGGTATCATCCGCGTATTGTATCCAATTTAATGTGGATGAGATGAAAATAGTTGACACGAATTAATAATAGCACTAGGCCAAGAATAGACCCTTGTGGGACTCCTTTAAATCTGTTGTACTGACGGCGATTTGACATATAATTTAAACCAATCGAGGATATTTTCCCTTTATTCCATATATGTAAAGTTTATTCAATAAGATTTCATGCGAAAGTGTATCAAATGCTTTTGAGAAGTCGAGGAAGATCAAGGCAGTATATTTTTAGCCGTTTAAGTTCTGATACACATTTTCTAATAGCATGTTTATGGCATCTTCCGTTGCGTGTCCACCTCTAAACCCAAATTGTGTTTGTTAAAATATCGTATTTGCTTAGGAAGTTAGTAATTTCACTTGAAGTGGCGATAATCGGATGACTTGTTTGGGTTTCTGACGTAAATAGAGGGCATACTCTGGCTTCCTTTAGACTGTCAGGGAATATACCTCGTGTTATTGATTCATTTACGAGTTTACTGAGTGGTATTGCAATTTCATCGGATACTAATTTGTATATTTTTACCGGATTGTATTGATGTCAGAATCTTTCTTCAGATTTTTTATTACTAGAAAATATCGTATGGTAGGATTAGATCAAAGAAAAATAAATTTGGATTTGGTTGTGGCACGAGTGTCTGTAAACTGGCTATGTTTTTGGGGTGACTAAGAATTTACGCCTTGTGTGAGGGAGGACAAGGGATTTGTTTTAACCTTCTTTGTGTTAATTAACGTTTTCAGAGAATTAGAGAGCCTTTTTGGATTGGATTTTTGTTCATCAATTTTTGAACCTAACCTCTTATTGATTTACTTAACCCCTTATTCTCTTCTTTTAACCCCCCTACTCTCTTCTTTCTCTCGGGCTAACCTTAGAGTGGATCTTAGGGTCTTTGTTAGCCTTAGCTTCTGTAGATCTATAGATCTCCTTTGCTTTTTTAATAACTGCATTAAGTCTGTTACAGTAACTTTTGCACGTCCGTTCGAAAATAATATCAGTTTTCCATAGTTTAAAGAGTACACGCTCGCGTTTAATACTCACAATGAGTGCTAGTGTGATCCATTGGTGGTTGTATTTAGTTTTAGATATTACTTTTGATTTAAGAGGAAAGTTTACGCTGAATATATGCATTAGTGCGTCTGAGAATGCTTAAAATTTTGTTCCAATGTCACGGTTACTTTCGGTTTTTCTTCTCCAACGTTCTCGCTTCAACGTCGGTCAAATGCTCGCTCGAAAATACTTTCGAGTTTAATTGAATTACAGTAACTCTTCGCTCCATTTACCGTCGTACGGCCATTGGAACGGTAATCGGTTCTTACCTTTTGAGATCTATTGACGACCCCGACATAACCCCTCCGAAGGGGAAGTAATTTGTTCTCCAAAATATCTCTGGCGTCGGTACCATCATCCATCAAATCTAACTTCGTGATAACTCCAATCGTTCTAATACCTTCAAATAAAATTTACGTTAGAATCGACGTAGCGATCGTGGCACTTTACGACGACAAAACTTTGTAAAAAAGAAAACTAGTAACGCTAAATCAAATATACAATAATTAATAGAATCTTAATAAAAGTAAGAGCTATAGTTAATCAATAAAACAGTTTTAAAAAAAATAATACTTTCAACTTTTCCATACAATTCTACCCCGCGGGTTCCAACCTTAATAGTAGTGATGGGACGATTAATCGGAATCGGAAGAATCGGAAGAATCGAGCATTTTTCAGGAATCGGAATCGAGAGAATTGTACCATGATTTCCGATTCTTAAAACGATTCTTTAACTTTTAATAAGAAAATTAATTAATTTATTATCTTTTCAAAAGAGAGGTGGCGGTAGCGAAAGTGATACGAAAGGAAAGCGGAAGGTGTGTGGGGGTTTTCGTTTAACGGTTCTCTTGAAGCCACCCTGGTGCTAAACTGGGAAAGGGCCGTTGGATGAAAAAAAAAAATCTTTTTAGGTAATAACTAATAAGTGATTACGATTACGAGCGAAAGATGACAACTTAAGTAACACTGAACACAGAGTATCAGAACTGACAAGTCGCCACACGCCCAGAGCCCATTACAGTGGTGGTATGTTAATAAAGACAGCTTTCCTAATATGACTCTTCTAGCTAGAAAATATTTATGTGCACCCCCCCCCTCTTCAGTTGAAAGTGAAAGGGTATTCAGTGTTGGTGGTAATATATATTCACCAAAAAGAAATAGAATGCGAGCAGAAACAGGAGAGATGCTAATGTTTTTGCATTATAATTTAAGGGTCCTGGTTTTGAATACAAATAAATTCTTACTTATTCACTTATTTATTTGCAGTTTGTAGGCTAAGGAGTAAGGATTGCTTTTTGAGTAAAAGGATTTTTTTAAACTTTTAATTGAACCAGTTTTGCAATGTAAACTTTAAAATTTAAATGAAAGAGGATAACAAATTTTATTTTTATTGTATTGTAGCTATACATTAAAACATGTATATCCATGATGTGTAATCAAGAAGATTAAAATGAATTGTTACAACTTACAGTTGATTTTTATTTTTAAACCAATCTATTATAATTTATATTACCATACTCATAATATAAATAGTAGTTAATCTTACCAGAGTAAAATATGACAATTTCCAGAAAAACAAGTTTAGAATTATATTTAAAAATATTGAGAATCGGAATCGAATCGGAATCGAGACTTTTTAGTGGTATCGGAATCGGAATCGGAATCGTTAAAAATTTTGGTATCGTCCCATCACTACTTAATAGTGAACGGATCGCGGGCTTAATACTTAGGCCGGATGCGAACAGGATCGTCTCGCGACTGACGACTTTGGTCGCGAGTACTCGAGTCGCGCATGATTTTACATTGACAATGCGGCGACCGCAATTCGCGTCGCGGTTGCTATAGTGTGCGGGGGCTCCCACTCCGTCAATGTAAAATTACACGCGACTCGTCACGACCCGAGTCGTCAGTCGTGAGACGATCCTGCGCGCGGCTGACCTTAATGGACTTATAATTTCAGCAACCAAAATTTTATTCCCTTCAACAAACCCAAGTTTTACATTAAGTTCCACTATAGTAGTGTAAGGCATCCAAATTTGTTCACTAAAATGAGTTTCATTTTATGCTCAGTCTTCTTAAAAAAAAATTTAAAAATAAATAAAAAGGGGGATCTAAACACAATTCTCAGAATCTGAAAATTGGGACTCAGAGCCCCCAATGGTGAGAGCTGAAACACACTCAATTTTAAGCTTTTAACCTCAACTTTAATAATGAAAAGCGATCCGAATGAGTAGCAGCGACAAAACTTACCTTATAGAAAAGAGGATTAACGAAAGAAACAATATAGGAAAGGCGTCCTCGAGTAAATAATGGAGAAATTTTAGTAAATTAATAATGCTCAATTATACAATTTTTAAGTCTCTCTTTCAGTTTTGGCAAAACGAGTAATAAGTAACGGAATAAATGCTGCTTCATTATTTACGAGGATCATCGTTCAATAAGTGAACACTGTCGATGTACATCTCGTGACTCCAGTATTTTCACGAGAAATAAGGCAATTAATCCTTTCAACTTATTCTGTAAATTGTGAAGGAATCCAACATCTAAAAGATGTCTTTGAAAAAAATTAAATTATTTGGTAACTAGTTTCAAAAACTTCAAAGAAATATTAAAAGGTCTTTCCTAAAATCTTTCAAATTTCTTTCATCTGCATTATTATTATTATTATTATTATTATATATATATATATACATATGATACAAACCCACAAGGAAAAATAAAAATGATTCCAAGGCTTTAGTATATTCAGAAGTAAACCTCGTCAGGGAATGACGTCATTCCCTGACGAGGTGTAGTTCCGAATACACTAAAGGCCTTGGAATCATTTTTATTTTTCCTTGTGGATTTGTATAATTCATTCATTTCACGCGTTTAATTGTGAAATTCATCCCATATATATATATATATATATATATATATATATATATATATATATATATATATATATATATATGAAAAATTATTTCACGAAAGTGACACGTGAAAAATATTTATGATGAATAAAACCACGAAGGGAAAGAAACACAAAGGGGTGCTCAAGCGCTTTCGTCTAATGACATCCTCAGGAACACTGGAGTGAAAGGACAGATCAAGGCAATATATAGGTTACAAACATAAACATACATACATATATATGTATATATATATGAATATGTATGTATGTATTTTATGTTTGTAACCTATATATTGCCTTGATCTGTCCTTTCACTCCAGTGTTCCTGAGGATGTCATTAGACGAAAGCGCTTGAGCACCCCTTTGTGTTTCTTTTCCCTTCGTGGTTTTATTCATCATATATATATATATATATATATATATATATATATATATATATATATATATATATATATATATAATTATATATATACACAAAATTTCAGATACTTTACTGCCTCAATTGATCCTTTCAGAATCGGAAACGAAGTTGAAAACAACTTTAAAATTCTTCATAACATGAGAGACCTTTTAAAATTCTTTAAAATGGGGTCAGTTTGGGGCCTTACCGTCCAGGTCAGCGTCTTTGGAAAGTTTTAAAGCGTCGCTATTAGCCAAATCTGTGTTGGCTGGAGTGACTGCGAGAACGAGGCAGCTCTCCTTCGTCACGTAAGTCATGATCATGTTCTTGATCTGAGACTCGATGTCTGTGGGTTGGTCACCGACAGCCACCTTCGTCAGACCAGGCAGATCGATCATGGTTAAATTGAGCACTGAAAGTCGAGAAGAAGAAGAACCGAAGCGAAGCGTTTAGAAAAAGAAACTACTTCAGAAACACTCGTAAGAACGCCAAAAAGGTCGGTTAACGAGCTTGGAGCAATTACAATTTCCCAACAAAAAACACACAGCAGCATCATTATTATTAAGGGGATTACCATAATCACGTGCGAAGAAGGAAATCAAAGTGGAATAACACACAACCACCGAAAGAGATGATCTTAGATTTATTTCCGATTCGGCACCAATCACGGCAGAGCAGATTTTATTAGTATTAGTTATCACCCAGCAGCTAGCAGTAGAAATCAAAAGCTTTCAAGCACCATTGTACCACCACTGCACGCTTCTACACCTCGGGTATTGTTAATCCTGCTTACCATCTGGGTCTACCATACGGGCTACTTGCAAGGCATCCGAATTGGCAAGGTCTGTATTGGCTGGAGTAATCGCTAATAATAATGAGGAAGCTTTGGTGGTGTATGTCAACACCATATCTCTTATTTGGTGTTCAATATTTTTGGCTGGTCCCCGACCGGAATTTTGGTTAAACCCGGTAAATCTATTAAGTCAAATTCAAAACTGGAAAAGAACACTAACATTTAGAATATACAGTCTTATAAATATGATAAAGTATAACACTTAACATATGAATACAACTTAAGCTACAAATTACTATTATTATTTATATATGATGCAAACCCACAAGGAAAAAGAAAAAATTATTCCATGGGCTTTCTTTATATTCAGCAATACACGAAAGGCCTTGGAATAATTTTTTCTTTTTCCTCGTGGTTTGCATCATTCATTCATTTCATGTTTAAGTGTGAAATCATCATATATTATATATATATATATATATATATATAAACAACAGTTTGGCTTCCTAAATAAACAAGACAAATTATGCGATAACCGTAATATTGGAGGAACTTCATAGCAATCTCAATGACAAGAAAATTTCACTAATCATCCTACTTGCTCTTGCTAAGGCCTTGACACAATACCTCATGACATACTCAAACTCGAACACTCCGGCTTCAGGGGACTAGCTTTAAGATGGTTCAACTCATACTTGGCTAACAGGACGCAATTTATAGCGCAAGACTCGTTTACCTCGCAAACAAGACGCATCTCCAATGGGGTACCCTAAGGGAGTATTCTGGCACCTATCCCGTTCCTCCTTTACATAAACGACTTTCACAGGTACTAAATAACTCTTCTTGCTACCAGTATGCCGATGATACTTCAATCATTCATAACCTCACAGAGACTCGCTACCACTCCAAACGACTACTACCAACAATGAACTCCAAAGTGCGTATGAATGGCTTAATGCCAATAAACTATCCTTAAATATTAAAAAACCAGTTTATGTAGTCACCACAAAAAAGAAATAGTTGCCCCCTTTAAACCTCCACATACATCCAATCCCTGTTCAGCGAGCGCACTCGACCAAACTTCCGAGAATTACCATCGATTCAAACCTATCATTCAAAGAGTACGCTGAAGATCTACGCAACAAATTAACCGAGGTTTCATTCATAATTACGAAAGCAAGTGCGGCACTCCCGAAACAGGTGGTTCTTCGATCCATATGCTTCCCCATGGTGTACCTACACTTACAATACTGCATTAGTGCTTACGGAAGCACACGTTAATATTCGTTACACTCATTGGTGGTAATACAAAAAAAAAAAATAATTAGGAAAACCTATAAATCGAACAAACATAATGAAAGTACAGATCAAATGTTCCAAGAGTTAAAAATTGTCAAACTAGGAGAAATCTACAAACGAAACATTGCCCTATATACTCGTACGTATCAAATCGTCCACAATAGCTACTGTATCAGAAATCATCCAAAACAAAAAATATTAACCTCCCAAATACACCACCACCACTTGAACACGAGACAATTAGACACATCCGAAAATTGAACTATACTCTAGATCGGGGGTTCTCAACCGGTGGGTAATTACCCCCAAAGGGGTAATTTGGGATATCCAGGGGGGTAATGTATCTTATACATATTTTATTTAAGTGCTGTTTAAAGACAATTATATACTATTATAAACTACTTTAACTTTTCGTTAATTTACGCGTCATTAGGGGTAACGGGGTGAGCGCCACTGCTTCAGGTGGGTAATGGAAGCAAGTGGGTTGAGAACCCCGGTTCTACAGTAGATTACGCGACTAGATCCTTATCCTCAACTGGTCCAAATCTTTGGAATTCACTCGATCAAGAGATAAAACAATCTTAGACATTAAAAATCTTCCATAGGAAACTGAAAGACAAATTCATTAACTCGTTTAAGCCTTAACTCCGTATCGCGTCTCTTATTTCAACATACAAAGTTAAATGAGACATACTTTTGTTTCTATACTTTTTTCCATATTTCTATATAGCTATAAGCAAAAATAATAATAACCGGTAAAACAAAACCAAATATGCGTGCAAGGTCAAGTATTTAATATTTCGACATTTTAATTATATATTAATTAATTAATAATAATTATATGATGTATATAGTCTTACTATATTATATTATTAATGTTAATAATTGATATTGATAATATTAATAACAATTACATGATTTACAGACTTATTATATTTACACTGATTTATTAATAATTATTAATGTTAATTATTATTAACATTAATATTTAAATTATATTAATTATATAATTATATTTCAGCGTCTAATATCCAAATAAATATGATGGTATAATCTTTAGTGAATACCTGTATGTAATTGTGTGTAGTTATGTGAATGCGTAATCCGAGCCGAATATCCTAACTATGTATTTCTACGAGTAAACATGTTCGAAGCTTTTAACATATAATCTCCATGTTCCGTATCTTTGAGGCTACTCTGCGTTATCTATCAAGATTTACTATATAACTCAGTTCTGTCAATAAAGCATAAAATTTGCTTGTTAATGCCAGTTCTTTGCTATGTAAATATATGAAGACATTACACCATCCTATTTCACCGAATGTTTAATGAGGAAGTGAGTATACATCGGTTAGCTTCCGCCCGGATTGTTCATTCTGACGAAGGTCAAGCTTTTCACCCCACACTAGACCTACAGTTTAACGTGGAATCCGAACCACGCCCCACCAGCAGCCCAGCGTCTTAATCACTAAGCCACACAGGGTACCCATTTATCAACCAACCACTTTTTTTATAGTGTGGAAGGATGAACAACTGGGTTTTGTTGCGCGCCGACTGCCGTCACCGGGTCTCGAACCCGGGACCGATGGGTTCGTAGTCAGCGACGCTAATCACACCACCACCACACTAATATATATATATATATATATATATATATATATATATATATATATATATATATATATATATATATATATATATATTGCTTGGGGTCGCGAACCAATCTGATAATTTCATTTTTAATTCTCTTCCAACTGCCGTCCGACAACACATTTATCAATCATGAATGTAGTTGCATATAACATCAGAAACTTAGCCACTTCTTCCTTAGAGGGTCTCATCTAATGGCTATTTATAAATTAAAGATTAAATCTTCATGTGTGACAGGTACTTTTAAAAGCATTACGCAGAATTTAGGGAACACCGTCATTCTATACTGTGGGGACAAACGATACTTCTCAAATATCGAAGATAAATACTTAATTTGCCAATTCATTTCAATGTAAATTAAGGAGACTTTTTTACGAACGATTCATAAACACGATGTATTTTGAGGACGCGACAAAATACGTTTCAGTAAAGATAAGATTTTATGTTAAGTGTAAAGGAGGTCTCCACGCAAACCCTATCGAAATATAACCGATGAATTATGGTTTAGTTACTACAAGAAAATCGATGACCAAGAAGGTCATTCAACGCCTTTTAAACTGTTTTTCAGCCATTCCTTGACGGATATGGACGTGCGAGCGCTTTGGATTTTCTCCTGTTGGAATTCCCAACTGCAACTTGCGCGAAATTTTTCAAGAACCAAACTAACCAACATTATTTTTATATTTCGCGGAATCTATTATTTCCTCCACAACGGCGGACGACAGGACCATCACCACGCTGGACTGCGTGTGGGCACCATATTCTTGTCAGGGCCTCCCCAAATTGGCACTAAATATAATCAGTCCATTCCCACTTCAATCTTCGTCCAAGAATGAGCGATAAGGAATGGGGAATATCTCAAAGGAGGCAATTATCTAATCGATCCAGTCATAATGTAGAATTTCTTATTTAAAATAGGAACTTTTCATTCTAGATTTTTCATCGAAACTATCCTTCAGACCCGCAAGTGCCTCAAAGTCCTCGTGTTAAACTTCCCTAGATCAAGAAATTCTTTTCCAAAATCTGAAATTCTCGTTTCTGGACCGCGAATGAGAACGGTGGGAAGTCATTCCATTCATTAACGCACTAATTTTCAAAGTATCAAAATCATAGTTTTCAAGAGCTCTTCCAAACTCGAGTCTTACGTATCCGTTTCAGCAGTGATTCTCTCCTTCCTACACGACCACTGGAACCCTTCTTTGTTCAGTGTTCTTTTTTTAATAATAGAAACGAAGATTTCTACCCAAGCAATAATCAATTTTTTTGGAGTTCTGTAGCAGCTAGTTGGCGTTTCGTCAAACAGACGGGAGAAGTTTAGCTTTGCATCTTTGAAAGAACTTTGTTGGACAGCCGGAAAAGCCAAGGTTTTGAACCACTACTGTAGCCTGCCGTTCATTAATGTTTCGAACTGCAAAGAGGGCATTTCAAACCTCTTGCCAATCTTAATCGTTTCCTTTATCCTAAGGGTCAATCATTTTTTAAAGAAGGTCTCGAAAATGCCTTGCTTTGGCCAAATTTCATCATCTTCCAGTTCGCTTTAAACTCCAGCAAATCTAACCAATTCACTCTAATATAGTAAACCCAAATTCGGCCTGTGTGGAATACTATTAATTCAATAAATATTCAAACTGGAGGACGTGAAGCTATTCACGTATGTCAATTACATAAACTACTGGCACTGCGTAACATTCTAACCGAGATGTTGGCGCATGCTCTAGAACGGTTATCTCTAATTCATTTCGGCTGCGGACGCAATACAGTGTGTTGGCCTGCTTGCGGGCTAAGATTAAAATTAAAAAGTCCAGAAATAATACAAAAAAATTTAGCAACCAGCTATTAAAGTACATTGAAAGTGGAGCTACCAATTTTGCAACTGTTAAAGCAGCGGTTCTCAAACTTTTTCTTCTTCTGTACCCCTTGAATTCTTTCACGGGATTTTCTGGATTTTCGAGAGGCATAGAGGATTTTTACTTTCTTTACGACCGTGTGACTCGTGGCCGTTTGTTAATCGAATATAAAATTAAAAGGGTTATATTTTCAGGACCCCTTCGCGTACCCCCTAAGATTCTCTCGCGTAGCCCTGGGGTTACGTCGTACCACAGTTTGAGAACCACTGTGTTAAAGCGTCCTGCACTCCTCCAACTTTGGCTGTTACAGCGCAACTGTTTCCAGTGCCATCAGTGACGCTGCGTAATGCACAAAAATCTCCGTCCAGTCACAACTTCATATATTTTTAAGTGTTTACGCAATACGAACTTTACTGAGGGAGTCAGTCCGTTCAATATTTTCTAGAAGCCATCTGACTGACACAGTATTCCGATATGCAATTACTTAAAAAATGTGTACCACTTAAACACTGCAGATATGGTTAATAATCCAGATTCGTTGCCGTATAAATCGTCGATAGTTACAATCTACTCGTACACACGCGAGTGTTCTCGAACATCCAAATTTGAATTCGAAAACACTCTTATCGGTTCTTAATGGATGTGACAGTTTCCCAGACACGCTCGAGGGGTCACGTGTTTGAGACCCCTCGCGCTAGCGTTTACTTTTTGTGTGGTTTACGTAATCACGGACATGAACCAGTGAGGAATTAAAAGTTAACATTCGAGATCAGCGTGCGAACGTCTCTAACAGGATTATGCAATGTCCATAAGTAGTCTATGAATGAGAACTGACCCGCGTAAATGACTTAACAGCCCGCAGTTTGAACATTTACCGACTTAAATAAATATTCGTTTTGGTTCACCCTGTATATTCCTTCATCTTACATGATGCCTTCCATTATAACTAATGGGAGGGATGTGAAAAGACTGAAATATCTTTTTGAGGTAATATTCCATCCTCAACCCACCCACACGTGTGCATCTCCGCATAAACGAGGCGCAAACTTTTTTAAAATCATTTATCTAGAAAACTAACCAACCAAACGTAACCTCAGTGCCACTGAACAGAGAAATCCGCGATAAGTATTTTGGCCAAAATTGAGGGCTCAAAGGGTGTCTTGTTAAGTGAGGTAGTAGTGATAGCGAGATACTCGCTAACGTAACCTAATCAAGACTAACTTTTTTCCAGCAATAAAAGTGTTTAAAATTTTTAATGTTGAGTACCAAAAGTGTTACCTCAAAAAATTACCCCACTACATTTGTGAATTCACACACACACAACCTCACTTATGCTCAGTTGCCTACGAAAACACACACACACACACACACACACACACACACACACACACACACACACACACAATCAATAGCCCCCAAACCTTCCGTTCCGTTCTGGAACTGATGATCATTTTGTGAACGATAAATAGAGAGACGAAACGAAACACAATGAAATTCAATCTGCTGCGACCGATAACATGCGAAACGCGCTTTAATAAGTGTTTTGTCATTATTTCTTCGAAAATAAAGCATGCTTACATTAACTTCAGCCTGAATTAGGCAGACCTTCCACTGCTGCTGATTAGTTAATGTTGCAAGAAAAGTGTTCAGTATTTTGACAATTCACAAAGAGTATTACCGACATCCGCAACGCTGCAGTAGTTCGTGTGAAAATCCTTCATCGAACGGAAGTTAGGCTCGTGCTTTAGTGCTTTAACCCTAAAGTTGGCTTCGTGGAAGAGAGTTAGTTACTTCGAGTTTTCCATCTCTCAGAACCAGGCACACCTGGTTTACTGGTTGTTCCATCTCTCAGAACCAGGCGCAACCGATTTACCTGGTTAGTCCATCTCTCGGATCCAGGTACACCGGGTTTACCCGGTTCTTTCCCCCTCCCCCCTTGAGTGAGGTGTTTCAAGTTTAATACGCTTAACCTCTCAGTCATCACTCTTTCAACTTATCTATTTTTTTCAGTATTATTGTTATTACTGAAGAGGATAAACTAGCGTGGGAAATTTATTAGTGCTCACTCCTCTTGGATGTTCTTCGTCAATGGGAAAGATGGGTATATACTGTACATTAGTTTCAAACTCTAAAAGACTATAATTCTTTGCAGAAATATTTTCTGGAAGCAAAATCCGGGGAATAGCGATTCCAGGTATGAATTAATTGTGAAAAGCGGAAGTTCCGCATTGGTGTTGTACACAATGAACGCTCTCGAGGGTTCTTGTGGACCTTAAAGAGGTACGAATGAGAGGTAAGGCCTGGATTGGAGCTCCCGAAGAAGCCGTGTTTGAAATGTGTAAAGAAAACTGATGGAGATGAAATATCTCTTAGAAAACACGAGGATGAAAGTTTATTTCTGATAGTTCTATCAGTGTTTCAGTGCCAATGTCTGAGTCGAGTTACACACACACACAATATATATATATATATATATATATATATATATATATATATATATATATATATATATATATATATATCACACACACACACACAGGGTGTTTCAGGAGGAAAGGTCAATACTTCGGGAGGTGATAGTATCGGTCATTGTGAGAAAAAAAGTTCATATGAACACGTCTAATTCCGAATGGTTACGGAGATAGAGCTGTTTGAATCTGATGCGCGCGCAGCTCTTCCTCCCCCCGCATTTTGGATGTTGCTGCCCGCATAAAGGAACGTCAAGATCAACTCGGACGAAGAACACGCGATTTTCGCACACGAGTTGCAAAGTGCATTGAGGTTGACGGTGGGATTTTCGAAAACGTATTGGAAAGTGTAACAAATTTGTCATTTCTGTATCTGATACCATTCAAAAAGTCAACGTTTAAACATTAAATGTTAGAAACGGTAATTGGTTTCTCTTTCTTGATTACCATTAACAATGCTTTTGTATTTGTAGATTCAAACAGCTCTATCTCCGTAACCATTCAGAATTAGACACACGTTCATTGAACTTTTTTCTCACAATAACCGATACTATCACCTCCCGAAGTATTGACCTTTCCTCCTGAAACACCCTGTATATATGGACGTATGAGCAACATCCACTTTTGTTGTTATTAAGTTTTTCAGCAAAGGAATCATTTTACTTTCGATTCAGTCTTTCAAAACGTTCTTAACATGTCCTGTTATTCTTTCGTATTTGTCCAAAATACCAGAAAAAAAAAAAGTGAACCATAGTCACTCCCACTCTCTCCGCTTTCGAGTTTTTGAATTTCTTTCATTTGGTGTATCTCGTAAGTCCGAGATTTTAGTTCTCCCAACCCCGATCCTTAATTAGTTGAAGTTTTCACCGTTATGTTATCTATCTTTTTCTAACAATGTGTACACTGTACAATCTAATTGTGTCTGTTTTCAGGAGCTTAAAATAGTCTCGCCGCCTTTTTGTCCGTTAAAATTTTCTGTATCCGCAAAGAACGCAACAACGCTGTTTCCGGACGTTTTATTACACTGGTATGCATCAATTTTGCTGTCAAGGTTTTGTAAGTGATTCTTATAGAGTTTTTCCTGCTGATTTCGAATCTGCAGTCCGTGTTTCTCAATCAGCTCAGGTTATCCGGCTATGGCCTCATAAGTAAAATAGAATTTTTCGTGATTTTGTCAAAGCGGAATTGGAACAGTAACATCTATCATCACTTGTTTCACTTGTATATCTTTTTTTACTTTTCAGGCATATAGATAAAATATTTCTTAATGAATAGAGCGTGTAAAAATGATCCCAATAGATTCTGCTACATATGTGGGACGGTTACCATGCCAAATAACCAGTCCCAAATCACTAAATTGTGAAGACAATGTATAGAGCATACTTTGGAATTAAGCTAGGGGACCAGGACAAAAATTTCGCCCCTCATATGTGCTGCAAGACGTGCATTGAAAATTCGAGAAGATGGAGCAAAGGCAGAGCGAAATCTTTGCCTTTTGGAATTCCCATGATTTGGAGAGAAGGAAAGGATCACGTGACAGATTGCGATTTCTGCATGACAAACCTCCAAGGTGGGCTTATAAATTTATTTTTCTTAAATATTTTGAAATCCTCGTATGAAACTTGACATAATATTCACCATAATGTAATATTCACCATATATAGCATAATATTCACCATAATGGTAATCATACATTTACATATACATATTGTTATAGAAAATACATTTACACATACATATTGTTATACAAATTACATTTACATATACAATGATTGTATATTTTCTTTCTTTTTCATTCATATTGTCCCCGAAGGGACAATATGAATGAAAAAGAAAGAAAATATACAGACTCCATCGACCTATTTCATATCTTACAGACCGCAGCCTTCCCTCACGAGCCGCCACTGTCTGAATGCTTCTTCTATTTCATATGCAAGTTTTATATCCATGTTTCTGTGTTTCTATTTTCAGGAGTTAACAAGAAGAATAAACACATTGTTGTATACCCTGACATTCCTTCTGCTATGAGACCTGTACCCCATGGTCCTGGAATTCCAATACCCGACCCACCTCAAACCCTGGACTTCGATGATTCTGATGATGAATCAATGACCAGTCCCAGTCGTATATACCTCAAAATACCGCTTCAAATGAGCCGAGGCCTCTCAACCAGGCCAAACTTAATGATCTTACCAGGGATTTAGGACTTTCCAAATTAGCTGCTGAGATCTTGGGCTCACAACTTCGAGAGGACAACTTGCTGGCTCCGGGAACAACATTCTCCTGGTATAGGAAACGAGAGGAAGAATTCCGCAAGTTTTTTGCAGTGCACGAAAATACCTCTTCCTTAGTGTACTGCTGCAATGTTGAGGGGCTAATCGAATCCTTGGGCCTGCCATATAACGCATCAGAATGGAGGCTATTTATAGACTCGTCTAAACGAAGTTTGAAAGCAGTACTTCTCAACATTGGGAATAGGGTTGCATCAGTCCCTGTAGCACATTCCGTACAACTTACTGAGAGCTACGATAACATGAAAATTTTACTGGATGCTCTCGTATACGACCAACATAACTGGAGGATCTGTGGAGATTTGAAGGTAATACTAATATCATAAGTAAACTATTGCTATTGACTATGTTGTTTTTCCAAAGGTTATTTGAGAGCGTATAAGAACACTTAACTTCCCCACAGAAGTGATACAGTCCAATGCATAGATTTTTTTATCTGATAGAACAAATTCTCTAAATTCTTTAAATATTTTCATTTTTTTTCAGATTGTGGCATTTGTATTGGGAATGCAAGGGGGATACACGAAATACCCATGTTTCCTCTGCAAATGGGATAGCCGAGCGGATGAGAAGCACTATGCACAGCGTGAATGGGCATCCAGAGAGAATTTGAACCTGGGTCGCATAATGTCGTTTCAGTGCCCCTTGTACCACCAACAAAAATTTTGCTCCCACCACTTCATATTAAGCTGGGCTTGATGAAAAATTTCATCAAATCAATGAATAAGGAGGGTTCAGCATTCCGATATATCGAGAGTAAATTTCCTCATATATCTGATGCTAAACTAAATGCTGGGGTTTTTGATGGTCCTCAAATTCGAACTTTGATCAAGGATACTCAGTTCGAAAACGCAATGACTCCAACTGAGAAGAATGCCTGGCAGGCATTCAAATCAGTTGTCACTGATTTTCTTGGCAAGCGTAGAAGTCCAGAATACGAGTCCGTTGTCGAAAACTTGATGGAAGCTTTCAAAGCTCATGGGTCGCGCATGTCCATAAAAATGCACTTTTTGTGGTCCCACTTGGACTATTTTCCTGAAAATTGCGGGGATTATAGTGAGGAACAGGGTGAACGATTTCACCAAGATATCAAAATAATGGAAGAGAGGTACCAGGGAAACTGGGATATCAATATGCTGGCGGACTATTGCTGGTGTTGGAAGCGAGACGTGCCCGAAGAAAAACACAGACGGAAAGCCAAAAAAACTTCATTCTTTCCTCAATAAACTTTTTTCCATTCATTGTATGAATAAAAGTATTTATTCACACAGTTTTCATTTTTCACGAGTGTTCTTATAAAAAAATCAATAAATCTTATAAAAAAATCAATAAATTTGGGGATAAAATTGGACTTATAATAAATGGCCAATAGAGAAAAAACCTGACCTGGTTGAGGAAAACCAATGTCATTTTCGAATTCAGCATGGTCGAATTATATAATATGAGTTGAAAAAACCCTCACAGCAGACAAAAAAATTTCATATGCATACCAGTGTTATCTATCGGTTAGATCCGTTAGAATTATAATGAATAACAGCGGAGAATGTACCAGTCCTCGCGGTACTGAGGTATTGTGTTGCGAATCGAGGATTGTAAATTTCTTTTATAAATTTATGATTTCACCTAAGCCATAGATTCTACGGTATCAAACAACTTTTGGTTGGGGGCTATTTGGAGATCTAAATGCAGTTACTCGTCTTTATCCATTTCTATTCTGAACAGTCCGTAAGATTTTCTTAATATTTCTGCAATACATTTCTCATGTATGTAGACGCAAAAAAAAAAAAAAAAAAAAAAAAAAAAAAAAAAAAAAATCATTCACTTTTTACAATTTTCTTGGAAATGTTCGAGATGAATGGAAAGTGAGCATTTCGTGTCTTCCAAGATTCCTTTCACGTTAAGAAAGTTATCCCACATTTGGTCCGTAAGCCTTTGCGACTAACATCTTTATTTGGAACTTTGTGTTTGCCTTTTGTTGATTTCCCGATTCATTGTCCTTCAGAGAAGAGCATCTCGTCGGCTATCAATAAATAAATAAATAAATATAACATTGCTTAACCTTGGTTTTGCTCCCGTCCGAAGCAAAGGGTAAGTTGGCACTCCACCTTATACCCACAGTTTAACGTGGAATCCGAACCACGACCCACTAGCAGCCTAGCGTCTTAACCACTAGGCTACCCAGGGTACCCATTTATCTATTAACCAATTTCTTATTGTGGGGAAGGATGAAGAGCTGGGTTTTGCTGCGCGCCGCTTGCCGTCACCGAGCCTCGATCCAGTGGCCGATGGATTCGTATTCAGCGACGCTAACCACACACCACTGAAGGGCACGCGCGCGCATATATATATATATATATATATATATATATATATATAATATATATATATATATATATATATATATATATATATTATATAATATTTAGGAGAAATCCAATGACAAGGAGAAATGTAAATGCCATGAAAAGTCTTCTTTAATGCGCAACGTTTCGAGCAATACGCTCATCTTCAGGCTGTATAATAACATGTGAAATTAAAATCAATAATTGAATGAAAACAAGACAAAGAAAATTTCTATAACCTATTCATAAAGGCAAATTTTAAAAGACTGAGAAAAGAGGGTTAAATTCTAAGTTATACAGAGGGCGATTGGGGAAGGGGGGATTATAAGGAATTGGGGAGGGAGGAGGGATTATGAAAAATTGGATTTCTCCTAAATATTAAATTGAAGCTCTGTAGAAGCAACCCGCATGATTTATATATATTATATATATATATATATATATATATACAGGGTGGGCCGTAAGTTTCCATACATAGGAAAAATAAACATTTTTTTATGGACAACCATTTTTATTTATATAATATGCTCTACATGGTTGCCATTGTTTTGAAAACACATTTCAATACGTGTTCCCCACTGTTGATGAACACGCATTAGCACAGTTGACGTTATGCTTGTAATGGCGTTGGTGATACGTTCCTTTAGATGATTTATGTCTCGTATCTTTTCCTAATACACCATGGCCTTCAAGTGCCCCCAAAGATAGAAATCAAGGGGGGTGAGATCTGGGGATCTGGGAGGCCACTCCACAGGACCACGCCGACCAATCCAAGCATCCGGAAACTGCTGATCCAAATACCGACGCACGTGAAGACCATAATGAGGTGGAGCTCCATCTTGCTGGAAGTAAACTGGGAAGTTACCTTCCTCGTTTAGCAGGGATGGGAAAATCTCTTCTTGCAACATGTTAAGATACCTTTCGGCATTAAGATTTCCACTGACAAAAATTGGTCCAATAATTCTGTCACCCCATATCCCGGCCCACACCATCACTTTACCGGCACCTTGCATCTTCGTCGGACTCAGCCAGTTAGGGTTAGCATTACTCCAATAACGTATGTTTTGCCGATTAACCTCTCCATTGACGTAAAAATTTGCTTCATCAGTAAACAAGATCTTACGTCAAACGCATATTCTTAGGGTATCTGAAACATAAAAACAAACGTTTAATTTTTCCTATGTATGGAAACTTACGGCCCAACCTGTATATATATATATATATATATATATATATATATATATATATATATATATATATATATATATATATATATATATATATAGGGTGTACATAAAGTCAGGATATTTTTGTGAAATAATTATTTTTTCTATTTTCTTTTCAGAAGCCCTTAGAATGAATACAGAAGAGCGTGTGGCAATAGTAATTTGGCGAATCGAGGGAAAGAATACAATGACATCAGAGAGAAGTTTAGAAGGAGATTTCATAAGCCGGGGCCAATAGACAAGACAATACGAAAATTGGTGAACAAATTTAAACGAACGGGATCTGTAAATGATGAAGCAAGATCAGGACGACCGTGTATGTCAGATCTTACCGTGAATGCAGTACGCGGAATTATCAATGAGGAGCCACGTAGTCCGTTCGGTGCTGCATCACACAGACTCGGCCTCCCGACGTCATCTGTGCACAAAATTCTGAAAGTTAATTTGCAGAAGAAAAGCTATCATTTGCAGGTTTTACATGATTTACATGAGGAAGATTTCCCTCGACGAAGTGCTGTGTGTGCTGATCTCGTAGAACAAATCTGGAGTGATAATTTAATGGACAACATTCTCTTCAGTGATGAAGCCACTTTCCATACGTGTGGAAAAGTAAATCGCCATAACTGTCGAATTTGGGCAGATGAAAGACCGAATAATTTCGTCCAAAATTGGGAGAGAGACTCACCTAAAGTTAATGTCTGGATGGGTTTAACAAAATCTAAGTCCTTTTTTCTTTGCTGAAGCTACAGTTACGGGGCTTATTTATCTGGACATGTTGCAGCAATTCCTTGAACCTCAGCTGATTGGGGATAGTATTGTTAGTACCGTCGTCTATCAACATGATGGTGCTCCTTGTCACTATGCCAAAATTGTTCAGGATTATCTAAATGGACGTTTTCCAAATCGCTGGATCGGACGCGGAAGCAACAGACCTTGGCCAGCGAGATCACCAGATTTAACCCTTTAGATTTCTTTGCATGGGGCTTTATCAAATCGCACGTCTATCAGACGAAGATTACGAGTCTTGAAAACTTACGTACACGTATACGAACTGCTGCAGATAACATAACCCCGCAAATGCTCCAGAATGTGTTTAGAAATGCTGCGGAACGATTTCAGCTGTGCAGGGATACTGATGGGCGTCACGTCGAATCCTACTCTTAATTATTTAATAAATGTTACCCTTTATCATTTTATGATTGAATTCCATATAATTTCCAAGTGCTTCACAAAAATAGATCCTGACTTTATGTACACCCTGTATATATATTTTTTTTTGTTTCAAAGTATGACCGCTCATGGCCAAAAGAAAGGTGGATAGCAGAGCGAACACAGGACGAAGACTATGGAACAGCTAACGGAAATGAACAATAGACGGGGGGGGGGGGGGGAAAAAGAAAAATCATAGCGGAGTCACAGCCGGTAAAGAAGTCAGGAACGAAGGAGAACAACCCGGTTACCGAAAAGTAGGGACCTTCAGATAGAATAGCGCCAAGCCTATCACAAGGCCCGACGCTCACCAAAAAGGGAAAATACTCTGCGCGCAGCCAGAGTAAAGCGGACACTCCACCAGGAGGTGGGCAACTGTAAGTGAACGTTACAATTGGGACATCGGGGCACCCGATCCCCGGCCATCAAATAGCCATGGGTCAGGTGGGTGTGGCCAATACGGAGGCGGGCCAGAGCCACCTCCTTATGGCGCGACCGATGGAAGGAAGAGGCCCAACATCCCAATTTGGGTTTAATCTTGCAGAGTTTGTTATTTGTAGCGCCATCCCAGCGACTCTGCCACCGGGAGCGCAAAAACCTACGAAAACCAGGGATATAATCGGAAAAGGGGAGGGACACGGGTGAAACCTGTAGTCGGCACGCGGAACGGGCAGCTGATCGGCAGCCTCATTTCCATGTGCAGGGACCCAGCAAAATACCACCTCCTTGCCACCAGAAGTGACAAGGATATGGCACAGTAACTGGATACGTCGGACCAGTGGGTGGACGGGGTCGAAACACTCCAGCCATCCAGGGCACTGCGGGAATCCGAATAGATGACAAACGACCCATCCGGATGCTCCCGCACCACCTCCAGAGCGCTCAGAATGGCATAGAGCTCCGCCGTGAAAACGGAAGCCTCATCAGGGAGGCGGGTACATCGGGGAGCAAGGGCAGACGACTGGGGAACAGCCGCAGCCCCAACGCCCCCGACGACCTCGAGCCATCTGTGAAGACCGCAACACATGCAGAGTGACACGCTGCATGCTGAAGGAACAGAGACCGAAGCAAGGCAGAGTCAGAATGCGAACGGGGCGCAACGCCCTACAGCGCAACAGGGGTGCTCTCCCAAGGTGCAACACCCTCGAAAGAGACCGGTATGACGGATGGAGGAGGAGTGCCCATACCATCGAGGAGGGAGGTCACCGTGTCGGTGAAATACCAACCCCCATCCCGGCAGAACGCCCTCTCAACCACCTGGAACAGAGGAGAGTTGGGAAGACGGAGGATCCGGAGATAGTGCTTGGCAATGAGGAACGACCTCCGATCCTCCAAGGGAGGGATGTCGCACTCAACCTGCAGACTATCAACCGGAGAGGAGGAAGGCGCCAGATGACATGCGCAGTCCTCTAGAGAGGACCGGTCCAGTATCCGAAGGGCCGTACGGGAGGCGGAGCCATACACCACACTCCCATAGTCTAATTTTGATTGTACCAGGGACACGTACAAACGGAGGAGTGTCCGCCTATCCGCGCCCCATGTAGTATGAGACAGATGTCCCAGCAAATCCAGGGTACGTCTTGTAGTCTCGCGCAGCCTGCGAAGGTGGGGAACCCAGCTCAAACGGCTATCGAAAACCATACCCAGGAAACACTGATTGAACGAGGGCCAGAGGCTGACCCCGAGTGTAAGATTAAAGGCCGGGACGGCGCCGGATCCCCGTCTCCTCGACGGAAGGAAGGCCACACACGAAGTCTTCGGGGAAGACAGCGTAAGGCCCACCGACGACGCCCAACGTTCAACCCGATTGACCGCGAGTTGGACTTGCCTCTCCACGAGGGGGGGACTCGTCCCCGCGGCATAGACAGCCAGATCGTCGGCGTAGATGGAACAACGCACGAGGGCGGAGGGCCCCGGTAGCGCAGACATGACCAGATTGAAGCAGGAGACGCTAAGACACACCCCTGAGGCACCCCCTCCTCCTGAACATACAGGTCAGATAGGGCCGCCCCATTACGGACGCGGAAAGTGCGACGGCAGAGGAAGTTACGAATAAATGTGGGCAAAAAGCCCACAAAACCAAGAGACTTCAAACGGTCCATGACAACTCCCCGACGGGTCGTGTCATAGGCCTTTTGGACATCAAAAAGACGGCCAGAACAAGATTCCGGCGGGAAAAGGCCTCCTGTACATCATGACCAAGGAGGAGAAGGGGGTCCAGAGTACCCCGAAATCGACGAAAGCCATACTGGGTCGGGGGGTATAACCCAAGCGACTCCAGTGTAAAGGAAAGTCGGACGGCCACCATCTTTTCAAGGAGCTTGCATAAGCAGCTCGTCAAGGCAATAGGCCGATAGCCCGCCACCTCCGCCGGATCCTTCCCCGGCTTAGGTATCGGGACCACAATCGCCTCCCTCCAACGGGAAGGGAACGACCCCTCAACCCACATCCGGTTGAAAAGATCCAGCAAGAAGTGTAGGGCCATCGGGTGCAGATTCCAAATAAAGTCATACGGAATGTCATCAGGGCCAGGGGCGGAAGAACGACGGGTTGCCAAGGCAGCCCGAAGTTCCCGCATCGTAAAGAGACGGTTATAGGGCTCGTTCCCAGGCGGCGGGAACGTAACATCCGACAAAGGACGATCCGCAGCTGAAGGCGAACGGGAAACCGCAGCAAAAGCCCCGGCCAGCCGATCGGCCACAGCAGTAGGATCCGAAAGGAAGCCGTCCCCGTCCCGAAGGACAGGGCGACGAGCAGGGACCGGCTTCCCCTCGATACTACGTACCTTCCGCCACACAGCAGCAGAAGGGGTAGACGAGGAAATGCCGGACACAAAAGCACGCCAAGAGGCCCGACAGGCCAACTTGAGAGTCCGGCGGGCGAAAGCCTTCGCCCGCCGCATCTCAATCAAGTGGTCCGTACGCTGGGTGCGGTGGAAGCGGCGCGTTGCCCTCTTCCTCTCACACACCGCCTGGTGACATGCTGGAGTCTACCACGGGACGCTACGCGTCCGCGGGTTACCGGAAGATCGAGGAATACAGTTCTCCGCGACGCCCATCACCATCAGCTCGAAGAACTCCAAGCTCTCATCCACGGAGCCAAAGTCCAACACCGAACGGGCAATGAAGGAACGAGCTCTGAAGGATGGCCAGTCAGCCCGCGCCAGGCACCACCTCGGTCGAGACGAGACACCCGGCTGCGGTCCGAGGGGCTCAAGACAGACTGGATAATGATCACTGCCATAAGAGTCCCCCAACACCCTCCACGAAAAATCTAGTAAGGCATCGAGGGACACCAAGGAGAGGTCAATACAGGTAGATGAACCCGTGGGTTCGTGGAAATAGGTATTAGGTAGGTTCGCCGGAATTGAGGCACGCGAAGGAAAGTTCCTCCATTAAGGAGAGCAACATACCAGCAACATTAGTCGACCGGACATCTCCCCAAGCCGGGTCGCGACTGTTAAAGTCCCCGAGGAGGAGAAACGGTTGAGGCAGTTGCAACACCAACTCGCGAACCGCGTCGCGAGGAGGATCATTGGGAGGAATATAAAACGAGCAGGCAGTGTACTGGCGATCTAAAAAGAGCCGCACAGCCACAGCCTGCAATGAAGTACGAAGAGGCACACCTCGCGAGGGTAACGAATGATGGACGTAAATCGCCGCACCCCGCCGGCGTGTGTGCTCATCCGGGGTGCAAGGGAAACCAACATAGCCAGAGAGACGAGGGAGCACCCGCGCAGCCAGGATAGTCTCCTGGAGAGAGACGCAGGAAGGCAAGGTTCTCCCAGTTAGCTAAAAGCTCCCTACAGTTCCAATGCAAAATGGAACTGTAAGGGGAAGGGGCATTATAAGAAGCAGAGAAAGCAGAGAAATAGCCACGGACCAAGCTGAGCAGCAAACTCAACGGTCCGTAACCAGGGACGGAATCGGCTTCCCCGACTCACCCCTGAGGGGGGGAGAGGAGACGACGAGACGGGCCCAGCCGAAACCCCCGACTCCCCACCAAAGGTGGGGCAGAGAGAACCAGATGTTCGAGGGCTCGTCACATCAGACAAGTGCTGACGGGGGGAGGGAGGAAAGATCCACCACAGGTGGGAAAGGTAGATCCAGGAGAGAGACCCGACCACTCTCAGCAGGAGCCGAAGGGAAAGAGACTCCATGAAGAAGGGCCAGGCCCCTCTCGACCGGGTCCACTGTGGGAACCGAGTCAGTAATCGAGGGTGTCATAGGGCGGTGTATCTCAACCGACACCGGGACACTAGTTGGGGCACCGGGAGGTGACGCCCCACCAGCCCTCCGTATAGGGAGGGGGAGTCCCGAGCGGATTAGGAGCGGCGCGCCGCTTCCCCTCCGGTGAAGAAAGGGAAGCAGGGCGAGCAGTGGTCATGAACTGGTCTGGAGGACTCCGACCACGGTGACGCTTCCTCCTCCCCTTCGGGGCATCACCTTCCCCACCCGAGAGACGGGTAGGCAAGGATCCAGACCCCAAGGCCGAAGAGGGAGAAGGGGCACTTGTAGGCAGGGAATCAGACGGGATGACAAAGTGAGGCAGGGGGACATAAAGGTCCCGCGGCGTCAGGACCACCACCAACCCCCGGAACTTCCAGGGGGGGGGAGCACCACTCCGGTAGGCGCCGGGGTAGCAAGGGAGGGCCCCGAGGATCCGCCGGAGCCAAGAGCCGCAGCATAGGACAATCCCCGCCGCGGGGCAGTCCCGAGAGGAAAAAAGGTGGGCCCCCGAGCAGTTCGAGCACCGCGGGGGCTTCGTGCATGGGGGAGGGTGCGCAGGCCCACCGCAGCGGACACATAGCTTACCCTCACGGCGGCACGCAGAGTTAACATGGCCGAACCGGGTCAGGCACATACGGCCACACCGAAAACTCGCACGACCGGCGATCACCCACGCCCCAGAACACCTGGGCGGGAGGCACAAGTGAGTCAAAGGTCAGGAGCAGACGAGCAGACGGGGTAAGAGCACCATCCCGGCGCGACGAAAAGCGGAAGACCTTCGTTACCCCCCCTGGGGGGGCAAGATCCTCCTGCAACTCGCCAACCGGGATTGACAGCAGACGGGAAGCGAAAATGGTGCCCTGACGGCTATTCAGTTGCGGATGGGGAGTCACAGAAACTCTGCAACCCAAAACATCCTGCAACTGTAAAAGGGACTCAGTCACCCCCGAAGAACGGGACTTCAAAAGAAGAGACCCATCCTTCAGAGGGGGGATATCGTAACGGCAGGGAACCCCCACCATCTTAAGACGCTGAAACACCCGTTCCGAGTTGCCCGGAAGGGAGCCAGCGGAAGGGCGGAGAACAAGGAACCTGTCCCCGGACAGAAATTGACAGCAGAGACAGGTCCATGTGTGACGGTAACCGAGAGTGGGCGAGAGAACGAGGGCCCCGAAGACCCCGTCCTACGGCCACCACGAGTCCGGCCACGAGAGCCAGACGCCGCAGAGGACGAGAGGGGGCCATACGGCTTTAAGGTCAATCCAGCGGAGGCAGAGGCCGCTGAACGACCAAAAGTAGAAGTCTTATCCAAATCCAAGGACGGGCCAGAGTCATCAACATGAGGGGATTGAAGTTTTGAAATTGTACCCATAAACAATAGAATTACAAGAAAGACAGCCTCGGACCCAAGGCAATGCACCAGTCCGCCGCTGCATCCTTCAAGGCGCAGGCCCAACGTCCCGGGTAGCCCGACCCCCAACCTGACTGTCGTTTTAAAAACAGTAGATTGGCTCTCCGGAGATTTGTCCGTTAAGGGCCTAGCAAAGACCCAATCCAGACGCAGCAGCGGTCCGGGCGCCCAACCCGTCCCGAGAGCATGGCTCAGCCACGGAGCGATGCCCCCCAGCGGGTGCACCCGATGACCCCAAGACTGCAAAATACAAACAGAGGGGGGAGGAGAGATACTACAATTGACAGAGGCCCAAGACCGAGTCAAGACAAGATAAATTCCGAGATATACGGGAAAAAAAAGAGGAAAAAAAAAAACCCCGCAACTTGCTAACTCTTCGCCCACACCCAGCGAGGAGTTGAGGAAACCCCAACAACCCACGAGGTGTTCGAGCCCCCTCGGCCCAGCAAGCCGGAGTACCTAATCGAGGGAGGGGGTGTATTTATATGTAGATATATATATATATATTATTTATTTTTTTGTTTCAAAGTATGACCGCTCATGGCCACCAAAAGAAAGGTGGATAGCAGAGCGAACACAGGACGAAAATTAAGGAACAGCTAATGGAAATGAACAATAGACGGGGGAGGAGGAGGGGAAGCAGAAAGATCATAGCGGAGTCACAGCCGGTAAAGAAGTCGGGAGCGAAAGAGGAAGGAGAACAACCCGGTTATCGAAAAGTAGGGACCTTCAGATAGAATAGCGCCAAGCCTATCAGAAGGCCCGACGCTCTCCAAAAAGGGAAAATACTCTGCGCACAGCGCAGAGTAAAGCGGACACTCCACCAGGAGGTGGGCAACTGTAAGGAAAACGTTACAATTGGGACATCGGGGCACCCGATCCCCGGCCATCAAATAGCCATGGGTCAGGTGGGTGTGGCCAATACGGAGGCGGGCCAGAGCCACCTCCTTATGGCGCGACCGATGGAAGGAAGAGGCCCAACATCCCAATTTGGGTTTAATCTTGCAAAGTTTATCTGTAGCGCCATCCCAGCGACTCTGCCACCGGGAGCGCAAAAACCTACGGAAGCCAGGGATATAATCGGAAAAGGGGAGGGACATGGGTGAAACCTGTAGTCGGCACGCGGAACGGGCAGCTCGATCGGCAGCCTCATTACCAGCCACGTTAACATGTGCTGGGACCCAGCAAAATACCACCACCTTGCCACCGAAAGCGACAAGGGTATGGCACAGTAGCTGGATTCGTCGGACCAGTGGGTGCACAGGGTCAAAACACTCCAGGCCATCCAGGGCACTGGGGGAATCCGAATAGATGACAAACGACCCATCCTGATGCTCCCGCACCACCTCCAGAGCGCTCAGAATGGCATAGAGCTCCGCCGTGAAAACGGAAGCCTCATCAGGGAGACGGGTACATCGGGGAGCAAGGGCAGACGACTGGGAAACAGCCGCGGCCCCAACGCCCCCCGACGACCTCGAGCCATCCGTAAGACCGCAACACATGCAGAGTGACACGCCGCATGCTGAAGGAACAGAGACCGAAGCAAAGCAGAGTCAGAATCGGCCCTGCGAACGGGGCACAACGCCCTACAGCACGCAACAGGGGTGCTCTCCCAAGGTGCAACACCCTTGAAAGAGACCTGTATAACGGATGGAGGAGTGCCCATACCATCGAGGAGGGAGGTCACCGTGTCGGTGAAATACCAACCCTCATCCCGGCAGAACGCCCTCTCAACCACCTGGAACAGAGGAGAGTTGGGAAGACGGAGAATCTGGAGATAGTGTTTGGCAATGAGGAACGACCTCCGATCCTCCAAGGGAGGGATGTCGCACTCAACCTGCAGACTATCAACCGGAGAGGAGCGGAAGGCGCCAGATGACATGCGCAGTCCTCTAGAGAGGACCGGATCCAGTATCTGAAGGGCCGTACGGGAGGCGGAGCCATACACCACACTCCCATAATCTAATTTTGACTGTACCAGGGACACGTACAAACAGAGGAGTGTCCGCCTATCCGCGCCCCATGTAGTATGCGACAGATGTCCCAGCAAATCCAGGGTACGTCTTGCAGACTCGCGCAGCCGGCGAAGGTGGGGAACCCAGCTCAAACGGCTGTCGAAAACCATACCCAGGAAACGCACTGACTGAACGAGGGCCAGAGGCTGACCCCCGAGTGTAAGATCAAAGGTCGGGACGGCGCCGGATCCCCGTCTCCTCGGCGGAAAGAAGGCCACACACGAAGTCTTCGGGGAAGACAGCGTAAGGCCCACCGACGACGCACAGCGTTCAACCCGATTGACCGCGAGTTGGACTTGCCTCTCCACGAGGGGGGGACTCCTCCCCGCGGCATAGACAGCCAGATCGTCGGCATAGATGGAACATCGCACCGAGGGCGGAAGGGCTCCCGGTAGCGCAGACATGACCAGGTTGAAACAGGAGACGCTTAAGACACACCCCTGGGGCACCCCCTCCTCCTGAACATACAGGTCAGATAGGGCCGCCCCATTACGGACGCGGAAAGTGCGACGGCAGAGGAAGTTACGAAGAAATGTGGGCAAAAAGCCCACAAAACCAAGAGACTTCAAACGGTCCATGACAACTCCCCGACGGGTCGTGTCATAGGCCTTTTGGACATCAAAAAAGACGGCCAGAACAAGATTCCGGCGGGAAAAGGCCTCCCGTACATCATATATATATATAATAATATATATATTTTTTTTTGTATTGGGGCGTTTACCGCCATTTCCCGCTATATGGTAGCGGATATCATGGCGAGGCGGAATACGAGAAAGAGAAACGGAGACGGAGAAAAGGCACTAGAAAAGGGAGAACAGCGGACTACAGGTGAGAAGCCACCTAAAGCTCAGATAGGATGCGAGATTGGGAGAGGAAGAGGAAAAGACGGTCAAGCGAGAAGAGAGGGCTCTCAGCGAGCATAAGGCGTAAACGTTCGGGGAGGGGGAAATCAGAAAGGAACGGAAAAGCGCGACGACGTACTGACGACAGGGTGGGGCATTCCACAAGGATGTGAGAGACGGTGAGGGGCGACTGGCAGGAGGCGCAACGAGGAGCCTCCTGCCGAACATAAGATAGCCGTGCGTGAGGCGCGTATGGCCGATGCGAAGCCGCGCAAGGACGACCTCTTTGTGTCTGGAGCGGTGGAAAGAGGACACCCAATATGACAGACGGGGCGGATGGACCAGAGTTTATTTCCGGGGCATCGTCCCAGGACTGTTGCCACATGCGATCGTAAAAGGAACGAAAGACCTGTACATAGTCTGAGAAGGGGAGCGGGCGGGGGAGGGGAGGCATCGAGGCGGCGGACCGGGCTAAGCGGTCCGCCGCCTCATTACCGGAAACACCAACATGGGCGGGAACCCAGCAGAAGGTGACCCGGATCCGGTGAATGGTGTGCAGGACATGGTACTCCTGTTGAATAAGGCGTACGAGGGGGTCCGGGGAATCATAGCGCTCGAGCGCCTGAAGGGCGCTCAGCGAGTCCGAAAAAATGGTACAGGAGGACCGCGAACAACCCGATACCAGACGGAGGGCTTCCAGAAGGGCAAAGAGCTCCACGGAAAAGATGGAGGCCTGAACCGGCAGGGGGATACCCCGGGAGGTAGGTGACAATGACGGAGAGAAGACGGCGGCCGCGACACCTGCAGGGGAGCGCGAGCCGTCGGTGTAGACGGGAACGTCGTCCGAATGGACGGGAAGATGGGCCAGAAAAGAAGACCGGAGGACGGCAGGAAGAGACTCCTTACGCAGGCCACGGAGCGCCTGGCAACGGCAGATAGGGGTGGTCCGCCAGGGGGGCGACAGATCGAAGGAGAACGGCAGAATAGAGGGTGGGGGGATCCCCAGGGACGAGAAAATCTCGGCCAGAGAGGCAGCGAAATGCCACGTGTCAGGCCGGGGTAGCGCCTGGGAGATCGCGGAGAAGAAGTAGGGACTGCGGGAGGCGGCAGATGCGAAGGTAACACTTCGCCATGAGAAGGCCCCGGCGAAGGGGCAGGGGGGGGTGTCCACAGTCCACCTGAAGACTAGCGACAGGGGACGAGCGGAAGGCACCCGACGCCAGGCGAAGGCCACGGTGGAGAAGAGGATCCAGCATACGGAGTGCCGGAGAGGAGGCGGAACTGTAGACCACACAGCCGTAGTCGACACGGGATTGCACCAGGGAGGTGTACAGGCGCAGCAGAGTACGCCTGTCCGCCCCCCAGGTCGTGTGGGACAGATGACCCAAAAGGGAGAGGGTGCGGCGAGATGTTTGCCGCAACCGCCTAAGGTGTGGAACCCAACCGAAAAATCCGTCGAGGGTCATACCCAGGAATCTAACGGATGGGACGAGGGGAAGAGGAGTGCCGGCAAGGGTAAGAGCGAAGGTATGCGACAGACGGAGGCGCCGAGGACGGAAAAGCATACTGGAAGACTTAGAGGGTGAGAAAGCATAGCCAACCGAGGACGCCCAGCGAACCACCGCATTGATGGCTAGCTGGAGCCGACGTTCAGCCAAAGACGGGAGGCGGCCAGAGCAATAGATAGCCAGGTCATCGGCATAGAGGGAGCTACGAACGGATGTAGGCAGGACCGTAGCGACTGTGTTCATCACGAGTGAGAAACACAAGACGCTAAGGACACTACCCTGAGGGACACCCTCCTCCAACGGAAAGCGGTCAGAGAGGGCAGAACCGATGCGGACGCGGAAAGAACGGGCGGACAAGAAGTATAAATAAAGGAAGGGAGAAAGCCTACGAAACCCAGGGAGCGTAAGCAGTCGAAGACCGCGCTCCGCCGGGTAGTATCGTAGGCCTTCTGGAGGTCGAAAAAGACGGCGAGTACAAATTGACGCCGGGAGAAAGCCTCCTGCACGTCATGGCTAAGGAGGAGGGGGTCGGTGGTAGACCGGAAGCGCCGGAAACCAGCCTGGGTAGCAGGGTACTGGTCACTCGCCTCCAAGGTAAAGGACAGCCGCGAGGCGACCATCGCCTCCATCACATTGCAGGCACAGCATGTTAGGGAAATGGGGCGATAGTTCGACGGGAGTGAGGGGTCTTTATCGGGCTTCGGGATGGGGACGACGATGGACTCACGCCATCGGTCCGATATATATATATATATATATATATATATATATATATATATATATATATATATAATATATATATATTCCTGTGGCTGTTGGGCCACGTTAAGATCCATTACCGCTTTTGAAAGGTCTCTCCGATTTATATATATACATACAGAGAGTCAAAAGTCTCCATACATAGGCAAAATGGTCATGATAAATAAATGATTATTTATTTTTTATTTTTTTGCAGGTGATGTGCTGAGATGCCTTTGTCCCAAGAAGAGCGTATAGAGATCATTCTTCTGGCAGGATCAGGAAGCTGTCGCGAGGTTGCCGAGAATTTTAACAGGAGACACGCCCCCGGCACGCACATCACACACGACACCGTTGCCAAACTCATTGAGAAGTTCAAGACGAAGAAGTGTTGCAGACCAACCGAGAAGTAGCCGTCCACGAACAGCCACCGATGAAGGCACAGCGACCATGGTGCTGGCAGCGTTCGCAGAGAGTCCCCAAAAAAGCACTCGACGGATGTCTGCAGAATGCGGTGTCAGCCAAAGGAGTATCGTCCGCATTATGAAAGAGCACAGATGGCATCCATACAAAATGCAAATGTTGCAGTATCTTAGCAAAGACGACCCGGACAGGCGGTTGGAATTCTGTGAATGGGCAAGAACAAAAGTGGACGAAGACACGGAGTTCTCGGCTGGCATCCTGTTTTCAGATGAAGCCAATTTTTCTGTTCATGGAGAGGTTAATCGTCAAAACGTACGTTATTGGAGTGATGACAACACGCACTGGATGAGTCCCTCAAAGACGCAAGGCGCTGGAAAAGTGATGGTGTGGTGCGGGATATGGGGCAACACAATTGTTGGCCCTTTTTTCATTGACACCAATCTGAATGCCGAAATGTATCTAAACATGCTGCAAGACACAGTCATGCCGTCCCTGCTGAACGAGGACGGGGGATTTCCAGCGTACCCCATTACGGTATCTGCGTGCGCCAGTGGCTGGATCAGCAGTTTCCGGGTCACTGGATTGGCCGTCGTGGTCCCGTGGAGTGGCCTCCGAGGTCCCCAGACCTCATCCCCCTTGATTTTTACTTGTGGGGGCACTTGAAGGCCATGGTGTACCAGGTGAAAATACAAAACACGGACCACCTAAAGGAACGCATTCGTGATGCGTGTGCACGCATAACACCAGACGTGTTAACGCGCGTTTGCCATGACTGGGAGGAACGCATCCGATGTGCATTCAGTGTAATGGTGCCCACATAGAGCATATTTTGTGACTTACAAGTGATTGCATAATAAAGTGACCATTTTGCCTATGTATGGAGACTTTTGACTCACCCTGTATATATATATATATGATAATAAACCACGAAGGAGAGGAAACACAAAATGGTGCTCAAGCGCTTTCGTCTAATGACATCCTCAGGAACAGTGAAGTACATAAAGGGTTACGGCCTATATATAGGTTACAGAAAAAAATAAAATAAATAAATAACATACATACATACATACATATATATATATACATATCTACACACACACACACATATATATATATATATGCAATAAACGGAGAAGTAAAAATAAAAATTAAAAAATTAAAGGATTAACAGAGGCATACAGATTTGTAAGGAAAAATATCGATTTTTAGCACAAGATCAAATGAATTATAAAAATACAAATTTATACTGGAAATCTGCCCGGGTTTTAACACTTTGCCTTTTATAGTCAAGTTTCGATATATATAAAAATAAAATGAAAATTAAAAGTTAATAAAGTAGCATACAAGTTTACCAAAGATTTAGCGTCCTACCCTTTTTATCTAAATCTGCTTTGAAGGAATTCAAAACAACAGGATCGAGTTGAAAAAGACCTTTGCTTATGTTGAAGTTATTTGAAAGTTGGATAATGGCAGATTCAAGAATATTTCTATTAACAATGTTGCTAGAGTGGAATAAAACTGAAGCATTATTCCAATCAATACAGTGGGATAACTCTGACAAATGGACAAAAAGAGCACTGGACAACTGTCCTGTTCTAACGGAATATTGATGCTGTTTTATACGTGTGTGCAAATCCTTTCCCGTCTGACCTATGTAAAAGGAATCACATTGTTTACACCCAATTTTATAGATAATGCTTGAATTATTGGTAGGGCTATTTTTTTACTATGATATTTTCACAATATTGTTATATGAAATACACTTAATCCAAAAGTTTAAGTTACATTAGCAATGCCTAAAAAGCCCGGGAAAATGGAAGTACTAAATATTTTTTGACAAAGTAAAGAGTGTTATATTGACATGATAGAAAGTTCGTTTTGCCTTGTTGAGACAAGATTCCATAAACGCAGATGGATAACACAGATCACTTCCATACCGGTGATTTTTTCCAATTCGCATCGATGTATTCCGGACTGGCGATCCTAAGGGCCGCGGAGAAACATTGATGAAAAATGCCCTTCTTAGTCGGGGTGTCATGTCCCGAGTAAAAGTGTACGTAGGACAAATTGTTTGTTGTTTTCCGATAGATACTAAACTTAAAACCTGGGCTTTCCCTATGTACACGCACATCCAAAAATGGGATTGAATTGTCTTGTTCCACTTCTAAAGTAAACTTAATGGAGGGACTTGATCATTTAACTGAAGGAGGAAGTTATCCAGGTCACGATTCATGGGCCAGATATTTTGTGTATCTGGCCCATGAATCATGACCTGAATAACTTCCTCCTTCAGTTAAAATGATCAAGTCCCCTCCATTAAGTTTACTTTAGAAGTGGGAACAAGACAATTCATCCCATTTTTGGATGTGCGTGTACATAGGGAAAGCCCAGTTTTAAGTTTAGTATCTATCGGAAAACAACAAACAATTTGTCCTACGTACACTTTTACTCGGGACATGACACCCCCACTAAAAGGCCATTTTTTCATCAATGTTCCTCCGCGCCCTTAGGATCGCCAGTCGGAATACATCGATGCCGAATTGGAAAAAATCAACGTATTGGAAGTGATCTGTGTTATCCATCTGCGTTTATGGAATCTTATCTCAACAAGGCAAAACGAACTTTCTATCGTGTCAATATAACACTCGTGCTTTGTCAAAAAATATTTTAGTACTTCCATTTTTCCGGGCTTTTTAGGCATTGCTAATGTACTTAAACTTTTGGATATTAATGTAGTATTTTCATATAAAATATTGTGAAAAAATATCATAGTAAAAAATAGCCCTACCAATAATTCAAGCATTATCTATAAAATTGGGTGTAAACAATGTGATTCCTTTTACATAGGTCAGACGGGAAAGGATTTGCACACACGTATAAAACAGCATCAATATTCCGTTAGAACAGGACAGTTGTCCAGTGCTCTTTTTGTCCATTTGTCAGAGTTATCCCACTGTATTGATTGGAATAATGCTTCAGTTTTATTCCACTCTAGCAACATTGTTAATAGAATATTCTTGAGTCTGCCATTATCCAACTTTCAAATAACTTCAACATAAGCAAAGGTCTTTTTCACTCGATCCTGTTGTTTTGAATTCCTTCAAAACAGATTTAGATAAAAAGGGTAGGACGCTAAATCTTTGGTAAACTTGTATGCTACTTTATAACTTTTAATTTTCATTTTATTTTTATATATATCGAAACTTGACTATAAAAGGCAGTGTTAAAACCGGCAGATTTCCAGTATAAATTTGTATTTTTATAATTCATTTGATCTTGTGCTAAAAATCGATATTTTCCTTACAAATCTGTATGCCTCTATGTTAATCCTTTAATTTTTATTTTTACTTCTCCGTTTATTGCATATATAATATATATATATATATATATATATTATATATATATATATATATATGTGTGTATATATATATATATATGTATGTATTTTTTTTTTCTTTCTGTAACCTATATATAGGCCGTAACCTTTATGTACTTCAGTGTTCCTGAGGATGTCATTAGACGAAAGCGCTTGAGCACATTTTGTGTTTCCTGTCCTTCGTGGTTTTATTCATCATAAATATTTTTCACGTGTTACTTTCGTGAAATAATTTTCATATATATATTATATATATATATATATATATATATATAGTACCGTACATTATTTTTAATTGTGATGAAGACAATAAATGTTTAAATGGATACTATTCAGGTGTTGACACATTAATTCGATCACAAACGACGCCACAATGAACGTTACGTCGGACAACTTCACTGATGTTACATTGTTGTTGTATGTTGTTTTTTAACTGTTGATACTTCGTGGTCTTCTTTGATAGCAAACAGCAGACTTTAAATGTTCTGCGTAACGTTCAACGTAACTATCTTAAACGAATTAACGTATCAACACCTGAATGGCATCCGATTTAAACATTTATCGTCTTCCTACAAAAAATAGCTTCCTATCGTAACGGACTTCTGTTACACCATATATATATAAAATTCGGTACAAGCACAAACAAATGTTTGATTAAGTAAAATCTTCATAAAAGAACAAAATAATGATACCCCAAGAACAAAAAGTAGCAGCACGGACGACCTCTGACCTTTCGCATATAAGCAACCACCCCATATTGTCTACAACAACTGGTTCCAACAAAAAAAAACATTTGGATTATGTAATAAATCAATGTTAACCTAAAACGACAATCATACTAACATTAATATTATTATTAATATATATAATAATAATAAATAATATCTGTATTTCAAGCTTGTGCCATAAATATCTATTTGGGCGTGATCGAAGTATGCCAGAACGCACTTTATGCCTCATAGTATTCCATCTTCGGGAGGGAGAAAAATATAAACATTTATTTGCACATTCTTCCTCAATTCCAACACCTGTCCCCCCCTCCCTCAATCGCTAAATGAAAGAAGGGGGGGGGGGGGGTGTCACGCCCAACTGAAATTTCCCTTTTCGTGCCACGAGTCGGAAAGCGATCTAATTTTGAGGCATTAATTAGTTTTATGGCACTCTCGAAACGGGATGAGGGTGGGAGGGGGATCACGAATGTGAAAATGATCGGAACAGGAATCAAAATCAATCGGAAGGAGGATCGAAAAAACATTCTGGTCAGAAATTCAATTTACATTTTCCGATTAAAAAAGCTACAATTTGAATTCACGGAGAGGTTATTAAGAGTGAAAATTCTCTTGAAATTGAAGCGATGTCCTTATGATAGACGAGTGATTGCGCGGAAGACCTTCAATCGCCTATTTATTTTAAGCCTATTCTTGCATTTGTGTTACATTAACCCCTTCAGGCCTATTGGGACTAATATGTCCCAGCAAATTTGAAAGGCCTTTTGGCTTTTTTTCAAATAAAGTCGCTAAGGGTTAAAGCATTCAATCAGGAGCATCAGAGAACTGGACCAAGCCTCGAAGTCTCGCATAGGGGCAATTTTCATACCATACCCACACCCAAGATGTTACAGTCCAACAAGGACCCAAGACCCGCTCTTGGTTAGCATGAGCAGGGGAGGAAGCTAGAACAAGAAAACTGGAAGCCGAACGAATATCACCAGTTTGTTTCTCCACTAATTAATCAATCAGGAATTAGAAAAACACACACACACACACACACACACACACACACACAACACACACACACACACACACACACACACACACACACCACACGTACGTTTAAATTATTTAAAATTATTTGCACAGTATCTACGCATTGAGAAATTCTCCCGAAAATGCAAAAACTAGAATGGTAGATTAAATGCAATACAATTTACCTCAAAAACTTACAACGACGAGGTAAAACAAACAGATAGTTCACCTAGTCCTTCGATCGGCTCACAAAAAGGGAGTGACAGAATAACTTTGATCAATACGCGAAACTACATTCCAAAAGTCGCTTTTTATTTTTGTTTACATTAAAAAATGGTAATAAAATAATTAAAAACTTCTTTTTTTATCATTTCAAAAAGTGAAATTTGTTTCATTGAAAGTGAAACTTTTTTGAAATAGCTACGTCCAAAACAAAATCTGGATTTGAGTTACAATTCTGAACAGAAATGGATTACACACACACTAACTATGTGTGGTGTGTGGTGTGGTGTGGTGTATGTATGACTCAAAGCTGGGCACTTGCGGTTTTTTTGCGGTACTGCGGTACTACCGTGTTTGTCGGTACCGCGGAAAGTACCGCGGGAAATTTGAATGCGGTAGCGGTACTGCTGTACTTTCAGCGATCCTTTGCGGTACTGCGTTATGCGGTACCGGTTTGGTAGTGCGGTAGTACCGCAGTACCGCAAAAAAAACCGCAAGTGCCCAGCTTTGATTTATTTGTATGTATGTATGTATGTATAGTTAAAGGTACAGGCTTTAGTAAAAATCCTCTCTCTCTGTGTTGTGGCAAGGAAATAAATCAGAGTAAAATTTTGCATTGAGGACAAGAAACGAAACCGAAACATTAAACAAAAATCTCGTCACTTTTTTTCTCATTCATTTTAACTTTCCAATTACAGTATATCGCCCAGATAGTCCCCCTTCAAAACAAGAACAGAAAACATGAAGCGATTTATTTACAAAGACCCACGCCCTAATTTCAAACTATAATGTCCAGTACTATACTGCATACGAATAAAAATTATACTTATACTTATACTTAGTTTAAAAAGAGAGTAATAAGTTCAACTGCTTCCTCATCATATTTTTTACACTAATGAAAAATAATACAATGCGTCAGAGACAATACAATTTTATCCCTGTGACGTCATAATAAGAGATGCGTCATTTCTCTAAAGATCTGCGCAGCAATTTCCTATCCATGGAATATAGGCTGGAATTTTCCAAGGATGTGATATTTAATAATTAAACTTAAACAAATTTTATATATAATAATAAATAATATATATACACACATTACACAATTTAAACACGGCCCCATTTATATTTTAATCAAATAATTAAAATGAATAACTTTTCCATTTTACAAATAGCCATTTTTCAGTTTTTTCGCAAAAGTTTTAATTACTGTCCATTATTACAAACTCGGCATAAAATACTACTTACTAAATACGACAAGTTTCTGCATCGAGTATTTTTAGATTTATGGAAAGAAAGAAAAAAAAACCTGCCGCATTCCTCTGCATGCTTTTATAACCGGCCTAGCTTTGCTTTAAGTATAAATTATTATTCTCATTTATTCTCTATTTATGAATGTAGAAGAAACGTACAATAGATGAAGGACGAATGTATAATAAATGAATCAGTAAAAAATTTTTACACACACACACACATTATATATATATATATATATATATATATATATATATATATATAATATATGGTGTATATAGTGTAGAAATGCCATTTGTAAGTAAATTTTGTTCTATTGGCAAAAGAGTTTATTAGTATTATTAATAATAATAATATAGAACGTGCTACATCATGTTTCAATCTTATCGATCGCGCCCAAGTTTAGACTAATCTAGGGTTACCATATTTGAACTTTCAAAAAAGAGGACACTCCGGAGAGTGGGGGTGTATCAGTATCTACCAACTCACGTTGTATTAATGTGTTATATATACTGTGTATTACATGTCTATAATGAGTATCTATAAATAAGAACAAGTGTTATGGCTTAAAAAATCAATGTTATAAATATTCAAATTTCCCGGACATGTCCGGGAAAAACCGGACGTATGGTAACCCTAGACTAATCTCTGCCCACCCTTAAACCTCTCCCTAAATGCCCCCCTTTGAATCTTATTTGTGGTTTACTTAGAGAGAGAAATAACTAATTATCAGATGATTCCTTATCTCGCCTGATAAATCCGACAAATGTCGTGACAAGCGAATCATCGGCTCTGCAACCAGCATGCGCTTTTATATATATATATATATATATATATATATATATATATATATATACATTCAACTGCAAAGAACACGCAGTATAAATAACGTAAAGAACGACGCTTGTATAGGAGATATTCCGCGCAAGACGAGAGAGAAAACGGAACAAATGAAAAAATGAAGTAACCACCTGGGAATCGAACCCGGGATCTTCCGATTGCCGGTCAGACGCGATACCATTACACCATGGACTTCACTCTTCCAAACGCCGTAATTCCTCTACATACTCGCAGAAACCAATGCCCAAGGGGGCACCTCCCGCATGCCGTAACATTATATACATTCAACTGCAAAGAACACGCAGTATAATAACGTAAAGAACGACGCATGTTACGGCATGCGGGAGGTGCCCCCTTGGGGCATTGGTTTCTGCGAGTATGTAGAGGAATTACGGCGTTTGGAAGAGTGAAGTCCATGGTGTAATGGTATCGCGTCTGACCGCAATCGGAAGATCCCGGGTTCGATTCCCAGGTGGTTACTTCATTTTTCATTTGTTCCGTTTTCTCTCTCTCGTCTTGCGCGGAATATCTCCTATACAAGCGTCATTCTTTACGATATATATATATATATATATATATTATATATATCTATATATATATAACAAGTATTATAATAAATGGAACGAATAGTTTCGAAAGCGAGTGTTGACACCATTTCAGAGATGAGGAACGCGTCATGCGAGTGAAATTGTCAAATTCAAAGTAACAATTGGTGGGAAAATGCGAGAATAATCCCACGACATGCGTCAAACACTGCCTCAAAAGTTACGAAAGAGAAAAAAAAACAAGAAAAAAGTAACGCATCATAATGAGGTTTTTAATTCGTCCTTGTAACAAAACACACATCCACGTTGCGTGTGTTTTCTTTGTTTACCAATTTTTTTCTTGAAGCTCCACCGCATTTCAAACACGAGACATGAAACGCTTTCCACCCACGAAATGCATTTTATTATTAAGCGATGCACCCATCCTTTAATAAGGCTTTTATATACATATATATATATATATATATATCCTTGGTTAACCTTGGTTTTCCTTCCACTTCCGCCAGAATTGTTCACTCTGACGAAGGTCAAGCTTGTCACTCCACCTTAGACCTACAGTTTAACGTGGAATCCGAACCACGACCTACCAGCAGCCCAGCACCTTAACCACTAGGCTACCCATTTATCTACTAAACAATTTCTTTATTGTGTGGAAGGATGAACAAGCTGGGTTTTGCTGTGCGCCGCCTGTCGTCACCGGGTCTCGATCCCGGGGGCAGATGGATTCGTAGTCAGCGACACTAACCACTACACCACCTACATATTATATATTATATATATATATATATATATATATATATATATATAATATATACGCGCCTCACTGTCAGTAAATAATTATTTTCGCAGGAAAGCGGTGAACAAATGCGCCAGTTAAAAATAACTGATAATTACGCAATATCTCAAAAGTGAGCACAGAACAAAAAATGGGGCATTCATTGAGAGGTGGAGCGGGACTCAATTTGTATTGAACCAAGCCGTTCGCCGATGCAGATCCAAACAACAAAAAATGGCCCCTACCTTCTACTATAAACTGGTTTCAATCAATAAATTAATAAGAAATTTGGCCTCGTACACTTCGATTCAATCGCCAAGAACGTCATTTAATATATATATATATATATATTATATATATATATATTATAATATATATATATATATATATTATATATATATATATATATATATATTATTACTTATTTATATATATATTTTGGAGCTCTGCACATTTTGAAGACTGACATACAATAACAGATTTATTTATTCGGATTTTAATAAGTGCAAATATCACATACGACAATGGTAAAAACCAGAGGTTTTCAGAACCGCCCGAAACCCATACAGTAAAGATTCACTCCGGTACAAGAATTGATACCCTGCAGTTCTCAAGCAAGAACAGTCTCATCGTATTCTTTCATAACGTATCAAATGATGTTAAAAATAAGAAAGGGCCGCTAAAAACTTAAATTCAACTACTTTAGCTAATTTATACCCATCTCTCAAAGCAATAAAGAATTCTAGCGAACAATTTCCCAGAAAGACCTATCCCACCTCACAATAAGTTCAGACCAACGACTCAATAGGTACAGGGTGTCCACAATGTCTTGTCACCCCCATTAAAATACTAACTGATTTTTGTTTTTCTTTCAGACCCATTTGAAATGCATGATAGCGGCAACTACACGGTTGAACGACGACGACTTCAAGGACCGATTGAATCGTGCAGCTCGTTTTGGAGGAGCTGCACGATTCAATCGGTCCTGGAAGTCTGCACGAATATTTTTCAATGATTTTGCCATTACGTGGTCGCTCATGGACCCAGGTACTAGCCAATCGTTGTTCAACCGTGTAGTTTGCTGCTGCTATCACGCATTTCAAATGGGTCTGAAAGAAAAACGAAAATCAGTTAGTATTTTAACGGGTGAGGGAGACACTGTGGATAGCCTGTTGGAGAAAATATGCTCCCAAACATTAATGTATTCAAAGCTTAAGGCTTAAATGAGATAGATATCAATCCATCAAGAGGAAAAGAGAACGAAGGATTGAGTTAGAGAGATCCAATCTTCGTTAAGCAATTTTAGTTATAAACTCTTTTCCACACGGCGGACTTTAGACTCACCATTTGGAGAATAAACGCGGAGGTTGATTGGGAGAGGAGAAATGCCTTTGTTTTGTCCAGTGATTCGGTCTGTGTCCACTTCAATCTCCTTCCGAATATCTTCAAAATTCGTGAACTTTTCTCCCTTCTTGTGGAGGAACTCTCCATATTCTGCAATGAGACATTGTTCCAATTAGACCTAACGGGCTGACAATAGGAAATGTGTATAATTAATGGGTGGACCTTTAAACACTGTCCATAAACGGAAAACAAACATAAGCTGGTTACAACCCATTTTCGGCTTATCAATGAGGACGCTAACATAACTAGCAAACTTAATCCAGTAGGCTCAAGACTAAATTTTAGGTCCTTAAAGGGCTCAACTGAACGCGTGTTCAGACCAAGGTCAAGCTTGTTGCCCCACCTTAGAGGATCTACAGTTTAGTGTGAAACAGTGTTGCCAGGTGTGCGATTTTGTCGCACAATTGGGCGACTTTTGAAGACTCTGTGCGACTTGCGATTTTTAAAGTTAAAGTTGAACTTTGAATTTTATTTTATGTATAGATTACAATAGGTTGTATCTGTTACATGGTGGCTTCTACCTGCTTGGTAACTTGGTTTGTTTTCTATGCTGTCTTCTGTATTGTGTGTTTCATTTTGATTTGTTTTTCTAATGACTATAATGAGTAAAGGTGCTGTGTATATTAAACGATATTGTAAAGAATGGGAGAAAGATCAAGATTTGAAAACCTGGATTCGAAATGTACCAGGCGATGATACAAAAGCAACCTGCAAATATTGTAAAGTTATACTTAGAGCACATCATAATGACCTAATTAAGCATTCGCGAACAGAAAAACAGAAAAAAAATGCTGCCCCATTTTCAAATGCTAGGACTCTATTCGAAACTGGAATATCAAGAAAAGAAAAAGGATCAATCAGTGAAAGTTGCGGAGATCAAAATAGCAGCACACATAGCATGTCACTCCAGTATCCGAACAGTTGACCATTTAGGCGAATTAATTAGCAATATTTCTGGAAAAGAAACCTCAATTCACAGAACAAAATGCGCTGCAATCATAAACTGTGTTCTTGGGCCATCCATGTTGGAAGACCTTCGCAATGACATTGGTGAGAGTAGCTAAATTCTCTTATTATAGATGAAAGCGCTGATATTACGACAGATAAACAGCTTTGCATTGTTGTACGCTATCCTAGCTATATCAAAAGAAGATTATCACCTCATTTTTCGGTCTGGTAAATCTACAATCTTTGCACTGCAGAAACTATAACTACAGATCTTCCGAACTTTTTACAGGAAATAAATCTTGACGTAAAAAAGTGCATAGGTTTGGCCACAGATGGCTGCAACACAATGCGTGGAGCACATAACTACATGGCTAGAAATGACGTATGTTGCAATAACTTTACGCCCACTCATAAAATGCTGGCTTCAATGAATAAAGATATATACAAGGGCAAAAACGATGAAGTAGTAATTGACACGTGATTTTAAATTGAATTTTTAAATTGAATTTTTATATCTAAATGAATAAAACATAAATTTGTTGTATGGAATTTATCCCAATATATAAATTGTTTATTTAAAACTCACTTAAGTACAATATGAGGCGATTTGGGGTGATACCAACTGTGCGACTTTTGTGCGAGTTTTTAAATGTAATTGCGCGACTATGTGCGACTTTTCAGAGGCAGTTGTGCGACCTTTGTGAATCTGACGTGGCAACACTGGTGTAAAATCCAAACGAAGGAAGACGCACGAGGAAACAGCTCAACCGCTAAAATCTAAAGTCACGAAGTACGAGTCAGAAATCGAGCCCGCGTAATTCAGATTTGCGGCCAGGTGTCGAAACCACGCGCTTTTATATAGTGAAACACCGCTAAGACCACAGAGTTTGAACAGATTCTTTTTAGATTCTGGGATGGCTCATTGAATAAGACTAATTACGCAACCCGATATCCTTGGACCGGTCCGTATCATCTCTCTTATGAAGCCCGGTCCCGAACGGTCCAGTCGCACCATCAGTCAAGAGTGTGGTTTATAATACTGGCGACTGTTTACCATTAAATCAATAAACCGCATTTTCAAATTTTCCAGTCAGTCTGTATTGCAGATACTTATGGTTTTAAAGCAGGGTTGGAAAAACCCAGCAAAAAACCAGTTGGTTTTTTTTGCTGGTTTTTGCCAACCCTGTTTTAAAGGTGCAGGATTTATCAGGAGCAAAGCGCACTGCAAGTTTGCGTTTCCTCCCAGAGTAGGCGTATATAGATAGTGGCCCACAAGTCCCAATCGGTTATAATTAAAGCGAAAATCCATCTTAAGATGGTTTGAATAATGAATTGAGTAATTAATAAATATTTCTAAACTTATTACAACCATTTTACTTTCGTTTATGTATTTTCGCTTTAATTATGACCTATTGGGGGTTTATGGCCACCCTATATATATATATATATATATATATATTATATATATATATATATATATATATATACGCCTCGGTGGTGTAGTGGTAACATCACCGGCCCCGGACTCGATTCTCAGCGATGGCAGGCGGCGCTCAGCTCACCCAGCTGTTCATCCTTCCATACAAAAAATTGGTTGGTAGATAAATGGGTACCCCAGTGGTTAAGATACTGGGCTGCTGATTGGGAGGTCGTGAGATAGAGTCCAGATTTTCTAAGTTCTAACCGTTGTGGGTCGTGGTTCTGATTTCACTCACGTTAAGCTGTCGGTCTCAGGTGAGCAACAAGCTTTACCTTTATGAGAATGAACAATTCGGGCAGAAATCAAAACAAGGTTACCACCAAGTATGTGTGTGTGTGTGTTCATTGGCAGAGACACGCGATAAAAAAGATGCAGCATCCATCAACGCAATCAACGATACAACTAATATTATTAAACAATTTAAAAAGCAAAAGGTGACTACGGTAATAAAGAAATAACATTAATACACGTAATGAAACGAGAATATATTATATATATATATATATATATATATATATATATATGTATATATATTGCTGTGGATGGTCTGACTCTTACACAGTAATACGTTTATATTTCTGTTACTGTGTATAAGAGTCAGACCACCCACAGCACTATCATACAAATTGTGATATGGATTGAGTAAAGAATGTTGTGGATTGGAATTCAGTGTTGGTGGAAATAAACTGTAGATGTCCTTGAAAGAACGTGTCTACAAACAGAATGTAATTGTGCCTTAACTATCTCAGTCAAATTTTCGGCAAGTGTACTCGAGCTTTTCATTTTTGTTGTTGTTGTTGTTGTTGTTGTTGTTCTTCTTCTTCTTGAATGCGGGTGTATTTAAAGTGTATTTTATATACATTCATCAATAACCTTTGGAAAAGTAGTGAAACAAACCTTTAAATATCGGTAAAATCCAATATTTTACTCTAGAACATTCAGTAGTGCAGTGGGAGAAGGGGATAAGCGACAAAATTGGCAAAATGCATTTTCTGTTTGAAAAAATAGCTTATTCTTCCCTCTATCACCTTCAATTGACAGATATCCCACTTTGTGAGTGGAAACACCGAAACAGTGACACCACTCACAAAATGGGATATCTGCCAATTGAAGGTGATAGAGGGAAAAAAACTGTCTTTTCAAACAAAAACGCATTTTGGCGATTTTTTCGTTTATCCCCTTCTCCTGCTGTACTACTCATACGACTCTAAAGCGTAAAGTCAATGGAAATTGGTAAAAAAATAACCTCATCGAGACATACAAACAATGAAATTGGTACAATCGATGATATGAGTAGGTGTGAAAGACCATCAAATCTATCACAATCTCGTCCTCAGTACCTAAAGATGAAGTTCACTTAGAGGCAGACGTAAATCTAGCCGATCGACAAGACTGCAACACTAAAATAACTAACAACCAAACCTAATCTAGCCCACAATATACGAATCGATCAGGTGTCGTAATCTCGAAACCAGCAGCTACCTTCCGACAAAACTGCGGGAAACTACCGAGATTAAAATTGATTCTTACATAATCAGATACAAACCGCGTCAGGAAGGAGTTAAATCCACTACAATGCTCCCTTTTAAACAACAACTGTTACTCTTCTCTTCGTTTCCTTTACGGGTAAACGTTGTTTCTATGGCAACGCACCCTTTTAACCCTTCCTCGCGCATTTTTTGTCGGACTGTGGATGAGTAAATTCTGACCCCCAGGGCCCCAGTAGTTTCCCGTAGTTCTTCCACGAGGTAACTGCCGCATTTGCGTCTGCCACTTAGCGATCTAATTCTCGGGTGGTAGCATAGCCCGTGTCTCCTCCCTCCCCGAGCAACTACTGACAGAGGAATGATGAAAAAATGTGTAGGAAAACGAGAAAAACGGCCGTTAGTTATTTCACACGCGTACACTTATCTCGTGTACCCAATTCAATTACTCGTGAGGAAAGCATAAAATGAAGGATGTTTTTTATTTATTGAACAGAAATAGTCCTCAATTCATCGCTGCTTCATTTCTTCATACAATGCTAAAGACCACCATACAATTAAACTGAATTGTATACAACGCACTCTCACTCGAGTTAATTTAACCCTTTGACGACGACTGGTACAAATTGATAAAGTTTCAAATACACGCATTCATAACTTAACCCCGCAAAAAATTCCCACGTTAAATGGTTAATTAAAGGATGCACTCACTAAAAGTACGTACCACGTGTAAAGGAGTGTGTAGTATGAGAGCACGGTGTAGCAACTTCACAAAACGGTGAATAGTGTGTGTGTGTGTGTGTGTGTGTGTGTGTGTGTGTGTGTGTAAGAGAAAGTATAACTTCACAGAAACGGTGAATCCTCATGAACCCATACATAAATCACCCTACGATAAGATACCGCGCGTGTAAAAGAAAGAGCGTTTTAGTTTTATTCCGCATTGTAAAACATGATATTTTCTAAAACCAATTCTACACTATACTCAAGGCGTATCTAAAACTGAATACGTTTATTTGGAAATTTTGACTTCCGAAAGTTCCCGTCAAGCTGCCGATCTCTACCAATGGGATATTATCCGAGAACTCCTACTCTAACCAGACCCGGCCAGCGCCTCCTACTACATTTACTGGTAAAAAAGGAGATTACTACTGACTAATCCACCCTGTAAGCGACTCCCTTTACAGTGGAAAAAATAACGGGAAGCAAAAGAAAGGGGCGGGGAGAGTGGTTTCCTAACTAAAATTTAACATAGCTAGTCGGAGGTTTTGACTCCCAAAAAATCCCATCAGTGAGAAATATTTCTGAAAAAGTTGTCAGTTGAAAACTCCGTACTCTGAATCCAGACCGGACCAGAGCCTCCTACTACATTTACTACAAAAGGAAAATCGGGATACTAATATTAAAACTAAATAACACCCCTAATAACTCTGCTAATTTTATGCTACAAACACCTAACCTATTCTTAAACATACCGAAAGGTTCGTAACGAGTCCCAAGAGGTTATTCCATTTTTCAGTTACTTTATATGCGAAAAACAGTGTCTCAATTTTGTCTCAAACCTTTTATCCTTAATTTTGAAGTCATTGTTTCTTACAAAGTTCGTAACGTCTTCATCAAATAAATATTCACAATTTACGTCATAAAAACGAATGCAAATTTTAAACACACAAATTATCTGGCTCCACAAAAGCCTGATTTCAAGGTTAGCCTATAAAAGTTCAGCTCCGAGTTCTGTTCTGTTCTATTCTATTCTGGTTGGCTTTTGTCTGAAGTTATGGCCAAATTCTAGAATATGCTCTCTAGTGGGGGGTTTTGAGGTTGTTACGCGTAATAAATGAAGTATGGATGAGTTTTTCTTGCCAACAAAAATAAGACTTCATCGAATGATTACTAATAAATACGAGTTTCATGGTTAATTATGGGTATAACCGAGTGGCGAGTTACGCGCCTCAGGAAAAGGCGGAGGTCTTTTCCTCAGGAGTGTAACTCGCTTCCATATTAGCCATTGCGTGTTATTCTACCCGCAACAAAAACAAAGGTCCCAAAACAAGACATCAGTTTGAACATTTGCTTTAGTTCAAATATATTACTTTGGAAATTTAATTTAAAATAAATTTTTCAGAGACCGGACTTATGGGACACCCTGTATACCCAGGCACACCCAACTCACCCTCGTCCGTTCTGAGTTAGGCGTCTAGACAACTTTTGAAGACTCTTACTCTGACATCAGTGGTGTTTCTTATTTTTTAGGGTTTTAGGGTAATTAGTTAAATCGTCTTGGCCCTATGACAGTAAAACCATTTTCCAGCGCTATTTGGATAGTTACAGGGTTCAGTTTGAGGCGAGGGATTAGTTTTTCTATTATTTTCCATACGTGTGCAGACTATGGGGTATTTCTCTCCTTCTTAGCGAATATACAGCTTTAATGTACGTAGTCTTTCCCAGTAATTGAGTTCCTTGCAGCCATCAACGTTGGCTGTGAAATTTCTTTGAACTACTACTAGTTTATTAATATCCTTTTTTTATATGGACTGAGCAGTTATTCAAGTTTCGGTACGATCATTACTTCTCTCGTCCCTTCTTTTAAAGGTTCTCAATAACTATTCCCCAATTCTTTTTGCTTTGTTTATCGGTATCTTATTTTCTCTCTCAAACTTCGCACCATCGGGCATTATACCTCGTAAATCTTGCGCTTTCGTGCGTCTCAGAATTTCCCGTCTATCCAAAGAATGATGTTCTGTTTAAGTTCCTCTTTTCTTCCATATCTCAAGAAATGAAATTTTTCCGACATTAAATTTTCCAATATTGTCTTCCGATCATTTGTACATTCTGTTTGTGTCTGTTTGTAGAGTTTCCACCTCTTCTTCTTCTTCTTTCTTCTTTAATTTTTCTGATGATTTTTATATCGTCAGCAAAGGATGTTATTGTATTACTGACTGTTATTACGCATCGTAGTTTTCAAGTACATCTGTGATACGGTACTGTCATAATGCTATTAGTTGTAAAAGACACCATCTTTCTGATCATGTCTATCACAAAACACACACTATCTTTCATTTATTTATTTATATATATATATATATATATATATATATATATATATATATATATATAACCTCGTTGCTGTTCCGTGCGTTGGCCTCTCTTCACACGAAGGTCAAGCTGGTGGCCCCGCCTCTAGGTCTGGCTTGGTGGAGGAGCGAGTTGCTCTCTTGAGCTCTCCACCGCACATAACCAAGTACACCTGGCTCATCTGGTACCGTTCTGAGCCAGGCATCGTCTTCTCTTGAAGACTTCAATTTTGACCCCTGTAACGTTTCTGAGGTCCTTTGGAAGCTGGTTACAAAGTCTTGGCCCCCTGACAACCAAGCTATTTTCCTTCAGTGTTGAGGAGGTCCCTTGTTGGGCCTTTAATTTGGGAACACTGCACATCGTGTCTTTCCTATTTTCCAGTGTTGTTTGAATGGTAATTGGGTTTAGTACCAGTTTTTCGATCATTTTCCACATGTAGATTATGGTGTACCTCTCTTCTTTCCAGTGAGTACAGATTTAGTTTATGTAGTCTTTCCCATTAGTTGAGCTCTTTGCAGCCATCAACCTTTGCTGTGAAATGTGTCTGAGTTTCTTCTAGTTTATTAGTTTCTTCCTTTTTATATGGGGACGTCAAAACTGAGTAGTATTCAAGTTTTGGTATAATCAGTGTTTTTTAGCATGGGAATCATTACTGTCCTGTGCCTTTTTTTGAACGTTCTTAGTACCTGTCCCGCGACTCTTTTTGCTTTATTTATCGCGATATGATTTTGTGTTTCAAATTTCGCATCATCGCTCATTATTATCCCCAGATCGATCGCTTTCGTGCTTCTCTGAATTTCCTGTCTATCTGGAGCATAATATGCAGTCTGTTTAAGTTCCTCTTTTCTACCATATCTCAAGAGCTGAAATTTCTCGGTGTTGTGTGTCATGTTGGGTAGCAAACATTCGCGAAGCTGAGCATCTCGGGGATAATTTATGTAAAAATCTAAAAGACCGGTTGTACAGCAAATTTAGGGTTCTGCCAGAACATTTTTTATAATTCACCTAGAGTTGCTGTCCGTACATATTACTGCAGAAAGTACGGAAGTGTGTCTTTTAGCTTCACTTGTACAGAACCGAAAGTTCCTTATACTGTAGTCATATTCATTTTAGCACAAAGGCTTCGAGATTGTTTTCTTATATCCGAGTCATCACTCAAGGAGCTGGTAATAGTTTGACCCAAATACTTAAGCTTTTGTACTTCCCTCAATTACTTCACCTTTCATTTTAAACCTAATGTCAGCTGACTGATTACAGCTCTTGTGATGAAATTGCATAACCTTAGTTTTTGTAACATTAAAAAGAATATCATGTTTCTGCGAATACACTTCGCAGACTTTTAGTAGCCGATCCAGACCTTTAACAGAGGGTCTCATTAACACCATATCGGCATAAACTAAGTTATTTATCCTTGTGTTATCTATACATCCCACTGTTGCCTCATTAAGTGAAGCCACTAATCCGTCAATATACACATTAAACAGCATAGGGGAGAACAAGGAGCCTTGTCCCACCCCGCAAGAGGAGCCAAAACATTCGGATAGTACATTGCCCCACCAAACGGTAAAAGATTGGTGGGGATACAAAAATTTCAATATTTTATATATATATATATGATGAAAATAACCACGCACGAAGGGAAAAGGAAACAGAATAATACTCAAGCGCTTTCGTCTAATGACATCCTCAGGAACACTTTCATTAGACAAAGCGCTTGAGCACCATTCTGTGTTTTCCTTTCCCTTCGTGGTTATTTTCATCATAATTATTCACGTGTTACTTTCGTGTATATATCAGGGCGTCCCAAAAAAATGTATACACACTTTAAATAATTATAAAGGCAGTGTTTATTAAATACATTTCATTTTCAAAATGTAATAGAATCTACAGACATTATTTTAATTGTTTTGTCAACGCCTGTGTTTCAAACTGACGTCCGTTCTGGTCCAGGCACTGCTGATAACGCGAAGCAATGGAATCGCAAACATCACGAAACATTTCGTTTGGTATTTGTGTGCATTCTCGTTCAATGGCTGCTCTCATTCAGCGACTGTTGCAGGTTTTATAGCGTAGACTTTGTCTTTTAAGTATCCCCATAAAAAAAGGTCTAGTGGTGTGAGGTCTGGTGAACGCGGAGGGTATTCTACGAAACCCCTTCGTCCAATCCACATCCACATCGTGCCAAGTACCACTCGCAATACTCCACTCTTCGGTCCGGATCATCTTCATTAATAGCATGGACTAATCTTGAAATGTAACTTTTCCATTGACAGCGCTTCAAAATGCGTTGGACAGACGATTCTGAGATTCCTACCTCACGACTCGCTTGCCGCACAGATTTTCTTGGACTTTGGTGATACGTTTCCAGTACTCTTTCTTGCTTTGTGGGGCTTGTCGATGTCCGTGGTCTTCCGGAACGCTTCTTGTGGACATTCTGAACAGTTCCATCGGCTTCAAACTATCTCTAATTCGAGTGATGGTAAGTCGCGTTGGTGGATCTGTTTGAAACTCCCTCCTAAACTGTCTTTGCACTTCAACTGCGTTTTCACACTCCAGTAGCATTTTAGAATGAATTTCCTTTGTTCAAAGCTTAGTCTGACTGCCATTATTAATTCTAATGGGTTTAACTTGGAAAGAAAGAAACATCAATTGAGCTATCAGCTGTTAAAGTGTGTATACATTTTTTTGGGACGCCCTGTGTATAATATATATATATATAATATATATATATATATATATATATATATATGTGTGTGGCGTACGGTGGTTAACAAAACAGGGTGTGCTGAACATTAAACAAGGTACCTAAAGCCTAAAATTTGTTATATATAATATATGGCATGCTTCCAATGGCAGTATATATATATATATATATATATATCTATATATATATATATATATATATATATATATATATATATATATATATACACACACACGAGAAAAACTAGTGTAGAAATGCATTAAGAATTGGAAAGTTAAACATACAAAGAATAGTGATTCGTTAAAAATGAACGAATCACGCAAATCCGATTCTGCAGTGGATAAGTAACAAAAGTAGGCTATATTATCGAACGACACTGCAAGACACAATCAGACCAAACTGCAAGCTGTGTGCTACTGTCGCTCCGCTCGACTTCAGCCAGTAATACCCCACTATTCCCTAACACTCCCTTTCATCTCCCGCCTGTCCTCACTTCTATCCCTCCTCCCTAAAGTGTGCGAGAAAGGTTCAGCTCGACGCAGATATGAGCAAGGAACAAAGTACTAGAAGCAACAACGAAAGTTAATACTATACAGGGGGCCGTAAGTTTCCATACATAGGAAAAATTAAACGTTTGTTTTTATGTTTCAGATACCCTAAGAATATGCGTTTGACGAAAGAGCAACGAATTGAAATCATACTGATGGCTGGGTCGGAAGCAGTCGCATGGTTGCAATGAACTTTAACAGACAAAATGGAACGAACATCACACACGACACTGTGGCAAAACTTATTAACAAGTTTCAGAAACTGGAAATGTTGCAGATCAACCGCGAAGTGGTCCAAGACACAGCCACCGATGAAGACACAACAGCTACGATACTTACAGCGCTTACACGGAGTCCCAGAAAAAGTACACGACGGTTGTCTGCAGAAAGTGGTGTCAGCAGATCGAGTATCAGGCGCATTTTGAAAGCAAACAAATGGCATCCATACAAATTGCATATGGCACAGCATTTGAGTGAAGACGACCCGGATAGACGGATGGAATTCTGTGAATGGGCATTAACCAAAGTGAACGAGGATGCAAACTTTTCAACTAAGATCTTCTTTACTGATGAAGCAAATTTTTACGTCAATGGAGAGGTTAATCGGCAAGCATACGTTATTGGAGTAATGCTAACCCTAACTGCTGAGTCCGACGAAGATGCAAGGTGCCGTAAAGTGATGGTGTGGGCCGGGATATGGGGTGACAGAATTATTGGACCAATTTTTGTCAGTGGAAATCTTAATGCCGAAAGGTATCTTAACATGTTGCAAGAAGAGATTTTCCCATCCCTGCTAAACGAGGAAGGTAACTTCCCAGTTTACTTCCAGCAAGATGGAGCTCCACCTCATTATGGTCTTCACGTGCGTCGGTATTTGGATCAGCAGCAGTTTCCGGATGCTTGGATTGGTCGGCGGGTCCTGTGGAGTGGCCTCCCAGATCCCCAGATCTCACCCCTTGATTTCTATCTTTGGGGCACTTGAAGGCCATGGTGTATCAGGAAAAGATACGAGACATAAATCATCTAAAGGAACGTATCGGGTCATTCTCTGTCAGATCAACCAGTGCCTAACACCCTCATCTCTCAGATTTTGCTGAAATTTGGTTTATAGGGAGTTCGTGGGCCCTGAATCCATTTCTGAAATTATAAGGTCAATCCGACCAACGGTTCAGAGATATGACCTCGGGAAATTTGAGGTCACTTGCGAGGTCACTAACATTTGGCGACCCATAACTTGGGTAATAATGGTCACAATTAATAAAAGTATATATATTTAGAATCAGAAAACAACAAGGAATCCAAATATGCAAGTTTTAGAACTCTAGGTTGAAAAATAAAAAAGTTACACTGTAACCAAAATTTGAGGTCACGATTTGACCTCTGGGGTATCAAATGAGAATTTTTTTTTTAAATGTAAAAAATGAAGGCATAGGCATTGGCTATTAGAATCAGCAAAAAAAAGTTTGTTTATGTTAGTATTTTTCATGTAACTAACATATAAGTGAACACATATCATAAGTTGTGCGTCAATTCTACCTATTTTTTCACACTTAAGCTCATAATTTGACCTATAGAAATTAAAATTACATTTTTTTATAGATATAAAAACAAAGGCAAAAAATGTAAAATGTATTTCACTGCTAATCTACACTGGCAATAATAGTTATAATAGTGAAAGGGGAAGACCTACTTAGAGGATTCATGTGTTAGCCTAATACATTTTTGCATGCTCGATGCTCTCATCAATTTCTTTTTGTGGAAAAATGTATTGAATTCTGCTGCCTCCTCTTAGGGTAGGACAACTCATTACAGTTAATATATGATGTCCTGGCACTGCACATGAATCCTTGTTTGATGGATAATAATATGCACTTGATCCTGATGACCCAGAGGGATGTAGAAAGTTCACAGTGAAATCATCAAACTCTTCACAATATTCCTCCACAATTCCATACCAAACTTGCATGTCATAAATGCAGCCAACATACTCTCCTGGTTTGACACATTTTAGGTTACCAAGCTTGCAGGTTCATTAGTAAAATGACTTTTCCTTATTCTTTTCTTTTCTCCAATGCCACTTGAAATGGGATACACCATCAGTTCTTCCTTGTTTAGGGAACAAATCTATGATATTTCTGAGTTCCAGGAATAGCCCTACTATCCTTGAATCGATGTTCCAATCGTTCTTCTGCATCTTTCAAATCAGCTGTAGTTACAAAGAAAAAATTTATCTTCTTGCTAAAGTTTTCTTCACAAAACTGAAACATGTGTTCTGGTGTAAGAATTTGCCTCTCTGTAGTTCTCTGCAAACTGGCACGAGCAGTAGCTCTTTTCATCCTCCAATCCCATCACATGCATTTTGCCATGGGATGTAGCAAAGAAGTGCCATTCACAAGACAGACCAAATCCTCTTCATGGTAACAGAGATTTGTGAAGTTGTATCTGTTCTTATATTGGCCAGCACATCCATCTGAGAAATAGTGCACCTTCTCAATTGTGGGCATCTGAATTTAACATATGTCATAAGCTTCAATATGAATGAGTAAACCATTATAGCGTTGTGTTTTAGTGATGCAGATAAGAAACAGACACTAAAATGGCTAAGTTCCTGGTCTGCAGATGATCTATAATAGATGACAAAAGGGTGAACTGTACACTGTGAATTGTCCCAGTGAAACCCTTGGCAGCATCCTGGACAATGAAAGAATAATTCTCAGAGAAATCACCTACTATAACTACCTCGCTCTGAGGTGGTAGTGTTTCTTCAACTGCTTGAAGTACTGTGATTGTTGCTGAGCAACAAAGTGATGACGAACCATGCGGGATATTTTCATGCTTAGGGATGATAAGTATTCATGAAGTGGCTCCACCTTCTCAACCATGTACAACGGTCAACAGTCACCCATTGCTTGTAAGATATTTCATTTGGAGCTGATTTCACACTGTCAAGTAACTCAAGAAAATCCAGGACACCCTCTTCTCTTGGGCAATCATTGCAAAGTTGCATCATGCAAGTCTCTCTTTCTGTACTGCAGACACTGTAATCCATAAGATTCTTGTATGAAAGACCTCTTTCTCCCAATGCAGCCAGCTGCAATTTTGGATTTTGATGGTATGTGCAGACACAGACAGAATGAGTCCCCACCACTACCGGCAAGCACACAATATGATGGCCGTAATTTTGCAAATGTGGAAAATCCTATTTTGGGATTCTTTTCATCATTTTTATATAGTTCAAACATCTCTCTTAAATTCCCGAGGACCAATCGTTTTTGCACCTTCAGCACTGATAACTTTCACGCAATCCTTTTGGCCAGGACACATACGACTAACCTCTTCTGACTCATAGAATCTTCTAACTATATCTTTGTGTTCTTCAGATATCACTTTTCCTTTGCTCATTAGTGGAATCTTCGGAAGGATTCCATGTTCTGATTTAAGTGAACGGCTTCTTTTTCACCATGTATGTTGTAGTTTGAAAGAAACTAGCTGTTTTTTCAATTGTGTATGGTGAGAGTGTCAATATTTGTAGTTTGTGATGGTGACATTTGCTCTCCAGGAATGACTGTTTCAATTCATTCATTAATTTGTCTAGATGTTTTTCAGATTTAGTTTCAGGTTTTGAAGTATCACTTACCTCCTCGGTAATTTGAACACCATAACTGAGTTCTAGCCTCTCCTTCAGGTGTTTCTGAGCAGATGATAGCTTACCACGAGCCTTGCGCTTTTTCTGGCTTAATGACAGCCCTTCTGAAAAGAACAGAAAAAAAGGTTTCACACACCTGAATATTAGTAATTAAATATTAATTATAGTACCTTAAATGCTATATAATTGGCTATATAGTAGATCAACAGACCTTGTAGTAAAGTATAAGTTATTATATTAATTTATTACTTACTTTTTTTAACTGGTGTTTGGTCCAGAAATGCTAGAACTGGTTTCAACTGAAGTTGAAGGATTTCCTTTATCAAGCAATCACTGTCATTGTCCAGATCTTGAATTGAAGAGATGTTACTCAAGCCACTGATAGTAGATGATTCATTTGAATCCTGCTCAGACTCGTTGTTTTCAGTGGTACTAAGTATAGTGGGGTTTTTCATTATCAGTGTCCAGCAGTTCACACACAACAATGAGTCTTTTTTCACTCTTCCAGCACATTTTTCAACAAGTACATCAGTCACTTTCCTAAGATTGATTGTTATGCGTTTCTTGTGTTTTTGAATAGGGTCCTGGCAGTATTTCAAGTGCCGAACCATTGTATTTTGATCTGTAAAGATATAGGATTTACAATTAGGTAATATATATTTTTTAGAAAATATATAGCTATACACACTTAATATTTTAGGCCTTGATAGTCTCTTAGGCTCATTAAAACACCATACCCACCAGCCACCCACAGTGCTGGCTGGAACTGTACTAACCTGTAGACAAGGAATTTTGCAACTATCTGTGTTGATTCTGCACTTAGACAAGTAGCAACATGTTTCAACAGGTTTGTTTAGACTACATGTGAGCTTAGTCTTCCCCTTTCACTATTATAACTATTATTGCCAGTGTAGATTAGCAGTGAAATACAATTTTTATTAAATTCTTGGAGCTTGAGGTCAAATTGATAGCTAAGATATAAAAATTCCTTGAAATGACAAGCAATTTATAAATATGTTCACTTATAAGTTAGTTACATGAAAAGTACCAACATAAACAAACTTTTTATGATTGTTTCTATTAGTCAAGAACTCTGACTTTGTTTTTTATATCTATAAAAAATGTAATTTTAATTTCTATAGGTCAAATTATGAGCTTAAGTGTGAAAAAATAGGTAGAACTGACGCACAACTTATGAATATGGTGTTCACTTATATGTTAGTTACATGAAAAATACTAACATAAACAAACTTTTTTTTGCTGATTCTAATAGCCAATGCCTATGCCTTCATTTTTTACATTTAAAAAAAAATTCTCATTTGATACCCCAGAGGTCAAATCGTGACCTCAAATTTTGGTTACAGTGTAACTTTTTTATTTTTCAACCTAGAGTTCTAAACTTGCATATTTGGATTCCTTGTCGTTTTCCGATTCTAAATATATATACTTTTATATAATTATGACAATTATTACCCAAGTTATGGCTCGCCAAATGTTAGTAACCTCGCGAGTGACCTCAATTGCCCGAGGTCATATCTCTTGAACCGTTGGTCGGGATTGACCTTATAATTTCAGAAATGGATTCAGGGCTCACAAACTCCCTATAAACCAAATTTCAGCAAAATATGAGAGATGAGGGTGTTAATTTCAATTTTTTTTGGTTGATCTGACAGAGAATGACCCATCACCAACGCCATTACAAGCATAACGCCAACTGTGCTAATGCGTGTTCATCAACAGTGGGGAACACGTATTGAAATGTGTTTTCAAAACAATGGCAACCATGTAGAGCATATTATATAAATAAAAATGGTTGTCCATAAAAAAATGTTTATTTTTCATATGTATGGAAACTTACGGCCCACCCTGTATATTAAAAGCATGCAAAATTATCATCTTTTATTTTTATTAAATATTATTTAGTATGAAAGTTTTAATAATGTATTTATTAATTTTTTAAAATAATTATTTTACAGCTTTTGTGGGTGTGCGCCACACACCTAGCACACCCTGATATACGCCCCCGATTTATATATATGAAGTATAGATTTCCATTTCGCTTAGATTTCACGCGATGTGCAACCAATACCTCAAGAGAGAATTAATATCCTGTATTTTCTTGACGCAAGGTTGTTAACCCTTTCGTTCAAGAATTATGACATAGGGTAAAAAACAAATTTGCCTTTGTGTGTGGTTATACAAGAATCAATATGGTTCATTTTTCAGCAACACAATTGTCTACCCAGTGAGTGAAAGGGTTAAGTTAGGTTAACTCAGGTTAACCTAACCTAAAACAAATAACTGTGAAAAACGTGGGTACAATATCATCCGAGTTATTTGAACTTGGACATTTTGGATGAAAACCCAAACGTGGGTGAAATTCAAAAACAATTATATAGTCTAAAAAAAACCTGAAATTTGTTAATGCCCCCGCCCCACACTACTCTAACGAAAGCACAATTGATTAAATATTTTTTAAAAAATATACATTCTCCAAGCGACTGACAGATTATCACGGACTAAAAATTTAAAAATTTCGAGCAAAAAGCGCGCGCACATATGTAAAATACTGATTATACAGAAGTGGCATGAAAACTGAGAGATGCGTGACTGATTTGATTGTGTCAAGTGGGCACGTAACTTAAAAATGTGCAGTCTTGCCTATACTGGTACCGTACATTAACTCGCTCAAATAACACTATACGTGATCATCCCTCCACCACCGCCTCAGCGATCTAAATCAACAAAATTATACAGACTTACGCGCGTCTCCTGCGCTATCAATTTATTTCGGGTATCGGTATAATAGTTTTGAAGAGGGCATTTGGTTCAGCACTTTAAATCTCGCCTACAATTCGGTATACATGGAAGTACGGAAGGATTTTTTATTTTCAAATGACGAAATGTTAAGCCTATATTCGCATACTGGTTCAAAACCCTCCTCCAGAATGTATAGAAGAGAAACGAGTAATCAATATTCGAGCCTCTGTTTCGTATTAATGCAATTCTGGGAATAATCCTGCGAGTCAAAGTGAATTAATTTAGGCAAAGTGTGGCAATGAGAGGCCACTCGAAATAAAGTGTCATATACACATTAAATGCTACATTCAGGATGGATGGGCCTCTTAGAACATCGCATTCGCGAACGTCGTCGTACCTTCAACATTAAAACGGTTAAAAAGTGGGTCCTCTTTACGACTTAGTATGAAAGACTGCCCTGACCTAATTTTGGGAAGATTGTTTACGAAGTAATTCAGAGAGGGGAAACAAAATTTTAATTAAATGAAAATTATTCCCCTCAAACTGACAAGAAACGGGAGAAGATTGGAAGAACGAAGAGATGAGAGGAACGTGTTACGAGGATAAGAGAATCCTCCGGGCATAACGACCCCTACTGAGGTAACTTTCCTCCGCCTACGTAATAACAAAGCCAGGATCGAAGGGAGAAACGTGCGCAATGAACACATTGAGGAAAAATTCTACAAAGTGAGAGACACGCCCTCTTACGGAGAGCTCGCACGGAAAACGTGTTGCGAATCGAGAACACGAGTTTTGATGATCTATAATAATTCTAAACGATATAATTGCCTCAAGGAGTTTGCTGCGACCCATGTTAATATAAAAAACTATAATTTGTTGGCGCCTCTTCGTTCCTCCTTTAATAATGGAATATCATAAGTGAATTTTCAGACCTTTGGAGCTCTAGTGTAGTGTAGTTATTTATTAAAGATATTAATTAAGAAAACGATTACGGCTTACGCTATCTCTCACTTCTTTAAAACCTCTAGGCCTGAACCCGTTAGGGATGGTTGATTTAAAGGTTTGCATTTCGTTAAATTCTTCTAACATTTTCTCCTGTAAGAGAACAATTCGGCCCAAAAAACATTTCGAGCTCCTTCGAAGAAAATAAAGATCCTTCAAACAAATATGTTCGCATGAGCAATGTATTATTCATTTCGGATTAATTTTACTGCGAGACTACCCTAACTTATCTACGCTGTGCTTCCCTAATTAACCTTTTCACACGCCTACGTAAGTAAGCTCAAGGAGTTATTTAGATGCTCGCCTGTCCTCTCTGCATTCATCTGCAAGCCTTATCAGCAGTGCTAGTTTCTTTGTTAAACCAGTTAGGCTCGACATTTCAAAGATTGGTTCTAATCCTTTAAGAGATGAAACTATTCTATGTTTCTAACCCTGAAATGACCTTGGAAAGAATCCCAAATCACACAATATTACATTCAGGGAACTGCATAGGAATGAATCACGCACGCGGGAGAGAGAGAGAGAGAGAGAGAGAGAGAGAGAGAGAGAGAGAGAGAGAGAGAGAGAGAGAGAGAGAGAGAGAGAATCCTTCTTAAAGTTATCAGGGTAGGGCTCTGTATCTTCGGTGCTGTTTAAATGATAAAATAAGCCGAAGATAAGCCTAATTCCCACGAAATCGTATTCCTGCATCAGATCAGTAACGTACGAAACAAAAATATATTGAAATGTTCACTCAATTCGTGTATTTATTTTCACTGCTTACGTCACATTATATTTAATGCGCTTCCGTTTTCTTTCTCAATTAAACGAAATGAGTTTTGCCCATTTTTTTTTGTCTTATCAATTAGGCAACTCTTCGACACTGGCGGGTCTTCGTTCTATTTATCGAGGGAGAACTTTGGTTCAATTATGATTTTATTGCCTAATTAAATGTCACATTCTGAAGCGAAACTTTAAAATTTAGAAAACGTTAATCGGTTGAAACCTATAAACTTGTATACACACTAATTATCTGGTAGTCATTTTTCGTACGGTACGTTAATTATAAATTATTTAATTAACGTAAAAAGAAAAAAGAAAAAAACAATCATCAGTGACATCCAAGTCCAATATTGCATTACGTGAAATCACCTCAATTTTGCAAAAAAGCAACCAAATTTGGCTTCTTGCGCTCACGCGTATCACACGAAATTTTGCTCTTCCTTTCCAAAGGACAGTCGATGAAAGTAGCAATTTTTACACAAAGGACGCCAAACAGCAAGGAAGGAGGGTTGAAAAAGAGGACAATTTAAAGACAAGCGAAAATTTTAAAGCAAAGAAGAGAGAATTCGAATGAAAATTCTACAAAACTTTTACGCGCTAACAAATGGTTCTAACTCGGGGTTTAACCGTTTAAAGCAAGATAAGCATCTAGCGTCTTTTTAAAAGACTCGACAGAATTACTTTGAACGACGATGGCTGGCAATCCATTCCACAAATTAACTATACGATTGAAGAAAAAAATTCTCAGCTTCACCAGAATTAAGATGTTTATCCACTAATTTCGGACCATTACCACGAGTTCTATCCGCATTTCTGAAGGCGAAATATTTTTCGGCGTTGACATTATTAAAACCTTTAATCATTTTAAATACCTGCATTAAATCTCTTTGAATCCGCCTTTTTAGCGAGTTAGAATAAATTTAAAGTTTCTAAACGGGCAGCGTACGTACGATCCGTTTTTAAGTCTGGGAATCATCTTAGTAGCCCTTGCTGCGCTCTCTCCATTCTGTCACTTCTGTGTATGTTCTGCCATAAAAATATGGGGACCAGAACTGAACGCAGTATTCCAGGCGGGGGAGTACTAGGAATTATACGTTAGCGTCTTTTCAGACTTATATTCAAATGATCTACGAATAAATCCCAAGATTCTATTTGCTTTTCTGACAGCTTCGATACATTGCTTACTCGGTTTAAGAGTGTTGCAATATTAATTCTTAAATCTTTCTCTTCCGTAACATTCGTTAGTGTCTTGTCGCGCGTAGAATACTTTTCTTTAACGTCGTTTCTACCGATATGCAACGCTTCACATTTATCTATATCAAAATTCATTTGCTAAATTTCTGCCCACTCGACTAATTTATTAATGTCCTTTTGAATCTGCAAACGTTCTGCCGCTCATTTTGTTCGTTCCCCCAATTTGGTATCATCCAGAAATTTTTAAATTATATTTTTAATTCCCACGTGCACGTCATTGATATAAATAATAATAATAATAATAAAAAAAAATCTGTCCCAGAATTGATCCTTGAGGCACGATGCTCGCTCGACTCGTTACACTTCTTCCCTTAGACGCTTTGTCTAACCAACAAAGTGTGTTGTTTAAATCCGCTGAGCCAATTTTTAATCTACTTAAAAACATTACCATCAATTCCGTGAGAATGAAGAAGTTCAGGAAATAATCTTGCACGTGGCACTTTATCAAAAGCCTTTTGAAAATCGAAATATATATCATCATCTACTGTTCTACTCCCGCCATATATATTTGCAATAATATTAAAAAAGTCTGAAATTACCAAGGCAAGAACGATTATGTAGAAAGCCGTGCCGAAAAACTTTAATTAAATTATTAATTTTTAAGTAATTAACTAATTCTGTCCCGAACGATCGTCTCCATTTAAGCTTATCAATTACTGAAGTAAAAATAATGGGACGATAATGTTTGGGAAGCGATTTGTCTCCTTTTTTTTAAATAGTAACGCGATGTTTGCCAGTTTCTAATCGATCGGAACTTCTCCAGAAAATTAAGCTTCATTGCTCCGTCAGGTTTACCCAATAATGCTATATACACCAGAATGAGGCCAATGTTAGACTAATAAGAGGTTTATTATAGCTCAATAAATTACCAAAAGCAATTTGTAAATTATAAATTGCAGTTCCAGTCCAGAGTCGTTAGTTTGCGACAATTTATATCCAATATTGAAACCAATACTTAGGTTGTTCTAAAGCAAAAATAAACTTCGCTCATAAAACTACTTCTATATAGGTTTAAATTAATTTGTAGGTCCTCGCTAAATAATGCACCAACTACAAAATAAAAACAGAACCAATGCTGGTAACCGTCCGCACAATTTTGCGCAAAATATTAAAATACTACATTCATTTATCTTCCAACAAACCGACCTTTTTTTTTACTACTCCACGTGCCTTCGCTTTATCAAGTAAACCATACGCCTACTAATACATGACAAACCTTATTTAAAAAAAAAAAAAAAAATGCTTTAGCCCGAATGTAGGTTTACAGGAACTGTAACGAACGTCCTTGAATGTTCGTATGCGAAAATCTAGTTTAAATTATTATTTAAAAAAAAAAAGTCCGCGCAACGTTTTAGCAGGGTAAATAAACGCCAAGAATTACTGTTCAAAAGAAATTAAATGCCTAAGTAATAAGGTTGTTGACTTTACCCAAAGGAAAAGCTTACCAAAAACGGCGATTATGAGTCACATTTATAAAATCAAGTTCCCAATCATCATTCCAAATGTTGACCTCACGAACACAAATAAAATTCACTGTTTTCAAATACAAAAATTTTCATCGACAACAATATAATAACAATAATAATAATAATAATAATAATAATAATAATAATAATAATAAACTTGTTTCAGTTTGTGTAAAGCGAGCAAAGGATGATATGAATGAATTTGCGATTGGAACATATATTTGTGTTGCTTTGCTTTGCTTTGGGGAGGAAACGCAAACTCGTGGTGCATCATGCTCCTGAAGAATCATGCGCCCAGGCCTATATCGTACTGACTGCAATGTAAACCATCGACACTGACATGACAATATGAACGAGACTATTCATTTGATTATAACACAGAAAGCATTATTGCTTCAAGTGGAGATGAGCAACGTACGGGAGCCTCGGTAGTACACTGACCTTCTACACAAATTTGGCAATGATATTGCGAGCTGCTTATACGTTAAATGGGTGTATGGGCGGGGCTGTGCTTTGTGTAAATAGTGAATCTTTTCACACTTTATATTTAAGCTACTGACGTGTGTGTATATATATATTTTTTTTGGCATATAATATATATATATATTTTATTAATAAAATAATGTTTGATATTTCTATCCCTTTTTATAAAATAAATTATAAGTAAGTACGCCATGCCAAGTACTTTCAGCACATGTTTAATTATTGTAATATACTTATGAATGTGTTTTTACTCATTTACACGCTTTTAATAATATATATAAAATTATATATATATAAATTATATATATATATATATATATATATATATATATATATAATATATATATATATGCTGCAAACCCACAATTTTCTGACGAGGTGTATCTCTGAATATACGAAAGGCTTTGGAATAGTTTTTCTTTTTCCTTTTTCATTTCACGTGTTTAATTGTGAAATTCATTCCATATATATATATATATATATATATGATGAATAAAACCACGAAGGAAATGAAAAACAAAATGGTGCTCAAGCGCTTTCGTCTAATGACATCCTCAGGAACACTGAAGTACATAAAAAGGTTAAGCCTATATATAGGTTACAGAAAGAAAAAAAGAAAAAATAAATTACATACATACACACACACACATATATATATATATATTATATACATATCTATATATACAAATACATACATACATATATATACAATAAACAGAGAAGTAAAAATAAAAAATAAAAAATAAAAAATTAAAACCTTAAAGGATTACCAGTGAGGCGTACAGATTTGTAAGGAAAAATATCGATTTTTAGCACAAGATCAAATGGATTATAAAAATACAAATTTATACTGGAACTCTGCCCGGATTTTAACACACTGCTGCCTATGGTTAGGTTTCGATATATATATAAAAAAAAAAAAAATGCAAATTAAAAGTTAATCGATTTTTAGCAAAAGATCAAATGGATTATAAAAATACAAATTTATACTGGAACTCTGCCCGGTTTTAACACACTGCTGCCTATGGTCAGGTTTCGATATATATAAAAAAAATAAAATGCAAATTAAAAGTTAATAAAGTAGAAGACAAGTTTACCAAAGATTTATGTTTTACCCTTCTTATCTAAATCTGTTTTAAAGGAATTCAAAATAACAGGATCGAGTTGAAAAAGACCTTTGCTTATGTTGAAGTTATTTGAAAGTTGGATAATGGCAGACTCAAGAATATTTCTATTAACAATGTTGCTTGAATGGATAAAACTGAAGCATTATTCCAATCAATACAGTGGCTAACTCTGACAAATGGACAAAAAGGGCACTGGACAACTGTCCTGTTCTAACGGAATATTGATGCTGTTTTATACGTGTGTGCAAATCTTTCCCGTCTGACCTATGTAAAAGGAATCACATTGTTTACAACCAATTTATAGATAATGCCTGAATTATTGGTAGGGCTATTTTTTACTATGATATTTTTCACAATATTGTTATATGAAAATACTACATTAATATCCAAAAGTTTAAGTACATTAGCAATGCCTAAAAAGCCCGGGAAAAATAGAAGTACTAAAATATTTTTTGACAAAGTACGAGTGTTAATATTGACACGATAGAAAGTTCGTTTTGCCTTGTTGAGACAAGATTCCATAAACGCAGATGGATAACACAAATCACTTCCAATACCGTTGATTTTTTCCAATTCGGCATCGATGTATTCCGGACTGGCGATCCAAAGGGCGCGGAGAAACATTGATGAAAATATGGCCTTCTTAGTGGGGGTATCATGTCCCGAGTAAAAGTGTACGTAGGACAAATTGTTTGTCGTTTTCCGATAGATACTAAACTTAAAACCTGGGCTTTCCCTATGTACACGCACATCCAAAAATGGGATTGAATTGTCTTGCTCAACTTCTAAAGTAAACTTAATGGAGGGGACTTGATCATTTAACTGAAGGAGGAAGCTATCCAGGTCACGATTCATGGGCCAGATACACAAAATATCGTCGACGTACCGCAACCAAGGGATGCCAACCCCCAGGATTCTCGGAATATACACTATATTATCAAAAGTATTCGGACACGCATAGGCCTTTGGCCTCAATGACAGCCTCAACCTCCTTGGCATACTTTCAACCAACTTCCGGTAGGTGTCTATCGGAATACCCCTCCATTCCTCTTGCAAAGCCGCTCCCAGAGATGGTTTGGAAGAAGACCGATTTGGCCAGTCTGATGCGGCGCTCCAATTCTTCCCAAAGGTGTTCAATGGGTTAAAGTCCGGACTCTGAGCCGGCCAGTCCAACTTCTCGACATTGTTATCCATAAACCAGTCCTGTATGCACTTTGCGGTATGACATGGAGCATTGTCGTGCTGATACTGGCAGGGCCCATTACCTTAGTACTGCCAGAGCGTAGGGAGCGCAGAATTATCCAAAATATCCAGATACGTCTTGGACTTCATGGTTTCCGGCACGACAACTAAGGGACCAAGTCCCATCCGGCTGAAACAGCCCCATACCAGCACAAAACCTCCACCGAACTTTATAGTCGGGACGATACAGTCCCGTAAGAAGCGTTCTCCAGGCAATCGCCACACCCACACACGTCCATCAGAACGAAACAATGTTTAGCGCGATTCATCGCTCCATACCACTGCTCTAGAGTCCATGAACGTCGAGCACGACACCACTCCAATCGGCGTTCTGCATTGTGGCGGTGATATTGGCTTGTGTACAGCTGCCCTGCCATGAAATCCAAATCTATGCAGCTCCCTACGAACAGTTGACGTGCTGGCAGATGTTTCCATGGCCTGTTTCACCTCCGCCGTGATGTTTGCCGCAGACGACGTGCGTGAGGTACGAACACTCCTCCGTAAGGCTCTTCGACCACGTTCCGTGAGTTTGTGAGGCTGTCTAGACCGTTTTTTTTGTTGCAGTGGCACCTTCAGCCTTCCATCTTTGAATAACATCCGCTACAGTAGGTTTCGGAATGTTCAGACGGCTCGCAGTTGCGGGCACAGAAAGGTTACTGATGTGGCATCCAACCATCATCCCACGTTGGAAGTCTGTAAGTTCCGCTCCACGCGGCATACTGGCGTCTAATCCACTGCTACTGCCCAGCAGACATACAGGCTTTATATTGAGGACTTTCCAAGCCACTGCGCATGCGCTAGTCCACAATACGTATTTGTGGCGGGGTGTCCGAATACTTTTGATAATATAGTGTAGGTAATTTCGAAAAACTCCATATAAATATTGGAGAGGAGGGGCGATAAGGGGTTGCCCATAGCCATCCCAAAAACTTGTTGATAATACTCGTTATTGAAAGTGAATTTACAGTCTTTGATGCAAAGCTTAATGAGTTCCAAAACAATGTGTGAAGGTAGTGGCAGGTCATACTTATGTAATTCTTGGGAGAGAAGTCAAGCATATCGTCAATCGGCACTTTTGTAAACAATGAACAAACATCAAAACTGATCAATTTATCGTTAGTTTCAGTACGTGCATTATTCAATTTTTCCGTAAGATCCATGGAATTTTTTACATGTGAATCAGAGATAGTTCCGAGAATGGGGGACAAGACTTTGACAAGCCATTTGGAGAGTTTATAAGTAATAGAGCCCACCGAGCTAATAATAGGGCGCATAGGGTTACCAGGTTTGTGGGTTTTAATAAGACCGTAAAGGTAGGGCAGAGCAGGTGAAGTGGCAGAGTTCCAGTATAAATTTGTATTTTTATAATCCATTTGATCTTTTGCTAAAAATCGATTAACTTTTAATTTGCATTTTTTTTTTTTTTTTATATATCTCGAAACCTGACCATAGGCAGCAGTGTGTTAAAATCCGGGCAGAGTTCCAGTATAAATTTGTATTTTTATAATCCATTTGATCTTGTGCTAAAAATCGATATTTTTCCTTACAAATCTGTACGCCTCACTGGTAATCCTTTAAGGTTTTAATTTTTAATTTTTAATTTTTACTTCTCTGTTTATTGTATATATATGTATGTATGTATGTATTTGTATATATAGATATGTATGTATATATATATATATATATATATATATATGTGTGTGTGTATGTATGTAATTTTTTTTTCTTTTTTCTTTCTGTAACCTATATATAGGCTTAACTTTTTATGTACTTCAGTGTTCCTGAGGATGTCATTAGACGAAAGCGCTTGAGCACCATTTTGTGTTTCCTTTCCTTCGTGGTTTTATTCATCATAAATATTTTTCACGTGTTACTTCGTGAAATAATTTTCATATATATATATATATATATATATATTTTTTTTTTTGTATTGGGGCGTTTACCGCCATTTCCCGCTATATGGTAGCGGATATCATGGCGAGGCGGAATACGAGAAAGAGAAACGGAGACGGAGAAAAGGCACTAGAAAAGGGAGAACAGCGGACTACAGGTGAGAAGCCACCTAAAGCTCAGATAGGATGCGAGATTGGGAGAGGAAGAGGAAAAGACGGTCAAGCGAGAAGAGAGGGCTCTCTCAGCGAGCATAAGGCGTAAACGTTCGGGGAGGGGGAAATCAGAAAGGAACGGAAAAGCGCGACGACGTACTGACGACAGGGTGGGGCATTCCACAAGGATGTGAGAGACGGTGAGGGGCGACTGGCAGGAGGCGCAACGAGGAGCCTCCTGCCGGAACATAAGATAGCCGTGCGTGAGGAGCGTATGGCCGATGCGAAGCCGCGCAAGGACGACCTCTTTGTGTCTGGAGCGGTGGAAAGAGGACACCCAATATGACAACGGGGGCGGATGGACCAGAGATTATTTCCGGTAGCATCGTCCCAGGACTGTTGCCACATGCGATCGTAAAAGGAACGAAAGACCTGCACATAGTCTGAGAAGGGGAGCGGGCGGGGGAGGGAGGCAGCGAGGCGGCGGACCGGGCTAAGCGGTCCGCCGCCTCATTACCGGAAACACCAACATGGGCGGGAACCCAGCAGAAGGTGACCCGGATCCGGTGAATGGTGTGCAGGACATGGTACTCCTGTTGAATAAGGCGTACGAGGGGGTCCGGGGAATCATAGCGCTCGAGCGCCTGAAGGGCGCTCAGCGAGTCCGAAAAATGGTACAGGAGGACCGCGAACAACCCGATACCAGACGGAGGGCTTCCAGAAGGGCAAAGAGCTCCGCGGAAAAGATGGAGGCCTGAACCGGCAGGGGGATACCCCGGGAGGTAGGTGACAATGACGGAGAGAAGACGGCGGCCGCGACACCTGCAGGGGAGCGCGAGCCGTCGGTGTAGACGGGAACGTCGTCCGAATGGACGGGAAGATGGGCCAGAAAAGAAGACCGGAGGACGGCAGAAGAGACTCCTTACGCAGGCCACGGAGCGCCTGGCAACGGCAGATAGGGGTGGTCCGCCAGGGGGGCGACAGATCGAAGGAGAACGGCAGAATAGAGGGTGGGGGGATCCCCAGGGACGAGAAAATCTCGGCCAGAGAGGCAGCGAAATGCCACGTGTCAGGCCGGGGTAGCGCCTGGGAGATCGCGGAGAAGAGTAGGGACTTCGGGAGGCGGCAGATGCGAAGGTAACACTTCGCCATGAGAAGGCCCCGGCGAAGGGCAGGGGGGGGGGGTGTCCACAGTCCACCTGAAGACTAGCGACAGGGGACGAGCGGAAGGCACCCGACGCCAGGCGAAGGCCACGGTGGAGAGAGGATCCAGCATACGGAGTGCCGGAGAGGAGGCGGAACTGTAGACCACACAGCCGTAGTCGACACGGGATTGCACCAGGGAGGTGTACAGGCGCAGCAGAGTACGCCTGTCCGCCCCCCAGGTCGTGTGGGACAGATGACCCAAAAGGGAGAGGGTGCGGCGAGATGTTTGCCGCAACCGCCTAAGGTGTGGAACCCAACCGAAAAATCCGTCGAGGGTCATACCCAGGAATCTAACGGATGGGACGAGGGGAAGAGAAGTGCCGGCAAGGGTAAGAGCGAAGGTATGCGACAGACGGAGGCGCCGAGGACGGAAAAGCATACTGGAAGACTTAGAGGGTGAGAAAGCATAGCCAACCGAGGACGCCCAGCGAACCACCGCATTGATGGCTAGCTGGAGCCGACGTTCAGCCAAAGACGGGAGGCGGCCAGAGCAATAGATAGCCAGGTCATCGGCATAGAGGGAGCTACGAACGGATGTAGGCAGGACCGTAGCGACTGTGTTCATCACGAGTGAGAAACACAAGACGCTAAGGACACTACCCTGAGGGACACCCTCCTCCAACGGAAAGCGGTCAGAGAGGGCAGAACCGATGCGGACGCGGAAAGAACGGGCGGCAAGAAGTTATAAATAAAGGAAGGGAGAAAGCCTACGAAACCCAGGGAGCGTAAGCAGTCGAAGACCGCGCTCCGCCGGTAGTATCGTAGGCCTTCTGGAGGTCGAAAAAGACGGCGAGTACAAATTGACGCCGGGAGAAAGCCTCCTGCACGTCATGGCTAAGGAGAAGGAGGGGGTCGGTGGTAGACCGGAAGCGCCGGAAACCAGCCTGGGTAGCAGGGTACTGGTCACTCGCCTCCAAGGTAAAGGACAGCCGCGAGGCGACCATCGCCTCCATCACCTTGCAGGCACAGCATGTTAGGGAAATGGGGCGATAGTTCGACGGGAGTGAGGGGTCTTTATCGGGCTTCGGGATGGGGACGACGATGGACTCACGCCATCGGTCCGGAA